>JAPDVR010000017.1:1533606-1676106 GCA_026230005.1 Gila orcuttii | reverse complement strand
TCTCAGTGAGTGAATTCATGGCCGAGTGGTAGAACTTACGTTTCGATCATTAAGATGACACGGGTTCAAATCCCGAACAAACATGGACAACTGTAAATTTTATATTAGCCTATTAATGCATTTTATAGCCTATTATTAATTATATAGGCTATATATATATATTTGGATTCCCCATAGCCTACATAGAGTTTTAAAAAGCAAGGTTACTTAGGCTACTTCACCAATAGACCATATAAAATAAAGATTTGCAACAGGCACGTTTAAACGACAAACAATAAAATCCAAACCAGCGTTTCAGTTACGTTCATGGTTCCAGTGGCCTTAATGCATGAACGGCTTTTCAAAATGTCACAAAGCGTTTTGAGATTATTTTGAATGAAATATTGAAGTGTATAATTAAGTGTTTTGGCACACCATACAATGCATTGTTCTAAAGTCGGGTTTTAATCTGGCATGTTGAATGCGCGTTCATTTGGATTTATTTTTCTCATAACAGCTAAAATAACTTAATAGGCTACTCCGTAATTTTTTGGTCATACAGATAAGAGTAGAGTAGCCTACATCGTTCAAAACTGTAAACTTTTATTTATGTTAGGCTCGACAAAAGTTCATCTGTCGTCTCTGTCTCCGGGAACTGCGCGTCACAAATATGAACCGAAAATGCACTTGCCTCAGCTCAGTCACGATAAGAAATCGGCTATGTCTAAAGCCTTTAAATGGCTAAATATTTAATAAATGTTATCTGATTATGTAATCTGAAACCGAGAGGTACTGAGGATCAACTCAAACATGTTTAGCTATCATGTGAGCGATTCCCAGTGAGGAAAGGACAAGGCAAGGGGGAAACTCGCTCTAATTAAATGTAGGCTAAATCGCCCTAAATTAAAATGTAAAAACAGATCAAATAATCTATTTGTCGAAATGTTGCGATATTGTTTAATTTAAGTTCATAATTATTCTATAAATGTTATTTAGTTTAACAGCAGCACCACGAAGCACCGTGGTTCGAGATTTATTTTAATAAAAAAAATAAAAAAACTTAATTCACAAATCGCATGCACCAGAGTGAAGGATCCAACGATCCCTGTAGAATTTAATATTGAGTTGAACATTTTGTTCATGACAACAAATGAACATGTGTTTAGGGTTATTGAAGATTGTATTTAGTTTTGCTTGGAAAAAGCTGGCCCAAACCGAAGTAGCGTTTTATTTCAATTATTGAAATAATGAAATATTTACTAATAAACCCTCTATGACAGAAATATCACGACATGTAGCTTAAATTATGTAATTCCTTAATTATCAACACTTTAAAAGCCTAATGCTATTGCTAATGTCTAGAATAGCGATTTAAGTGTGAATTGCGACTTCTCTTTGTTCTCAGATAGCCTGTGGGGGGTTTGGAGGCTCATTGCTTTATCGTGTGTGCAGGACAATAGGTGTTAATGTTCCTCTTTCATATGGAGAGTGTCGGATAGCCAGCCTAATGACCAGAGGCAAAATTCTTTTAAGGATACATCTCTCGATGTGTCCAAATGTAGGCCCTATATCTTATTAAATTATAAATATTGTAGTTTATGTATTGTATTTAAAGTTTTTTCACACAAAATTTTAATTGAAGTGTTCAATCCAGTTGTTTTAACTGGTTTTGTAGAGCTTTAGATTGTTTGAGCAGTGTGTATGATTGTCAACAATCTGGCATTATCTAAACATGAACTGTTGACGAGGCGTTCATGCCGAGAAACGAATGGGAGTGATCAGCAGATACAGAGCTCTTTAATTCAAGATCAACCTCGTTTTATTGTAAGGTGAATTCAACAAGGCATGCTGTGTCTTTGAAGCAACAAAGGCTACATAATTTGTTACAGTTTTTTTCGTGATTTGTATGGATGACACTCAGCGACATATACAGTATTATCAGCTGTATGTGTGTTTTTACCCTGAAATGTTTAATTTCGAGAGAGACCCGGCGCGCGCAGTGAGGGAGACTAAATAAACTTGCTAAAAAGAGATCCAGTGCGAGAGAGAGGCAAAGGAAAACGCATGTTTTTAATTTATGTTGCTTTGGACTATTTTCGTTTTGTACTGTTTTAATTGTTTAATTTAGCTGCAATTTCTTTTGCAATACAAATTTAAAATGTCGCAAGAATAAGATTCTGTTTCTTATTTAGCATCGTAAAGGAAATAAACTCAATGCAACCCTGTTTTAAATAAATAAACTGTCCCGACACCTTATTTAAACCTTGAAATGTGAGATGTGGTTTCAAACTTAATTCTTTTTAGTGCTTTTTTACATTTTCATTGGTTTTTATATTGAAAGCAATACTATTTAGTCTGTTATTTTGTGTAGCCATGACAAAATCAGTCTTTTTCTGATTTGTTCAATGTATGGATCTGTTTTGAAAAATGTCTTCCGTTCGTGAATGATTCACAAAACAATAATTTAGCAGATTAAAGACGAGCTTCTTCATTTTCATTTTCTGACGCGATCGGCTGACAATCTTCCTTCAACAGTTTTGTCGTCTGTGCAGCGGCTCTACAGAAATGTAGCAAATTTATGTTGTAATGTGCCATTGATAATTAAGCCTGACTTTAAATAAATAAACAGTTAATAAACTCGCTAACAAACTTTTACCTATTTGAACGGTAAAACATAAAAGGTTGTTGGCCAACAGCATGCCATAGGCTTCAATGAGATTCGATCTCGGATCGACTGAAGCTCCGCGAGGCTCATGTTGTTGCTTTGACCACTGAGCTACCGTCTGAACGCTTGTGAGATAACGTCTTTTATGCTCTTACAAAGCCTCATTGATGTAACCTAATATGTTTCTATTGCAATGTTTTATTTTGAAATGTTTTCATTATTTATTCAATTTAATTTCAGTATTGTGATTATGAATTATTTTAACTACGTTTCACTTGAATTCATCTGCTACCAGCTTTCAATCGCTCTGAATGAGGCGCGGCGGCAGATTACGCAATAGAGAGAATAAACTAACACTTTTCAAAGTCTGTGATTGCAGCGCCTCTTAGCGGTAAAAGACAGCAAATACACACCCGCAATTTACCGCCACGGGAACGGCAGCGGTAAAAGTATTATTCTGGTTGGCTACCTACTGTATAAACAACATTAAAAGCTTGATTTTTACTGCACAGAATATGAAAGTCTTGTCTACGACAAGATTCAAGCTCAAAAACACTAATAATTTGAATCGTCATTATCGTGATGTCATTTTTTGTCAATATTGGGGATAAATGTCTTGTTTTTTGTTGGTTCTCACTGCAAACATCCTTTATCCAGGTAAAACGGATCTGCTGGCTCTCGAGGTTTCTCCCGGTGTCTTGCTGAGAGTCACCAGCGATACGAGCGACAAGCACTTCTCAGAGTCGGCACAGGCTCTGGACCCGGTCGGCACCGCTGGTCACCTGGTCTCAATCGTGGTGTCTGATGGGATACCGAACACGCCCACGGCGCTCTTAGCCAATCACATGGAGAGTGCGCTGAACGTAGCAGTCGCACAAGAAGGTAGGAGCTGCTTTTCTCACGTCTCGTCTGCACTACGGGTGTCACGATTCAGTCACGATTCCATACATGTCACGATACTGAACTCCCGATACCATATTACTGCGATACTCAAAACATGTGATAAAAGGTTAACAAGAAATGTACTGTTGATTAAAATGCTAAGTTTGGTGTTACATTGTAACGACAATGAGTCTTACATTAAATGCATTAACATTAGCTCAAATGATATATAGGGAATTTTAATAATTAATAATGAATATGATTAATATTGCATATTACAGTTAAATTATCGAAGTTGAAAATAGATCGATTGTATATATGAATGATCAATCACAACGAATTATAATTCCTCATTCATATATCAATGGTCCCTTTCCAGATCGATTATATGAGATAACCTTTAATGGAATTAATTTAGCTATCGAACAATCTGTTTGTCCAGCAAACGGCCGAAAGATTAACTTATCAACTTCTCAACAAGGTTATCCCTTCCTTATAATTCCAAAAAAAGCTATTTTCTGGCCATGAAAATTCACCTTCTTGTTATTATAAAATTTAGGTTACTGAAATAGTAACGAATTGTAAAGCTTTGTAGCTAGATCAAACATTTCATTGACTTTGTAAAAATGAGCACGATTAGACAGTTTGCAATCAAGAATATAATGGTTTTAATAAAATGAAACTACGGATACAGAATTCTACATTTAAACACGGGATACATGTATGTACAGTATACAGTAAAACTAATGAGACAGATGAATAACGAACGGGAGTGAGAGAGAGAGAGAGAGAGAGAGAGAGAGAGAGAGAGAGAGAGATCGAGAGAGAGAGAGAGAGAGAGAGAGAGAGGATGAGAAAGTGAAACTAACGGTCAGGATGAGAGAGATCACCGGGGTGATCGCAGCATGGCAAAAATCACAGACAACGTAACCCTTAGAGAGACAACAAGAAATCACATCAATCAAATCAAATCAATAACCTATACTTGCGTATGGTTCTCTTTGTGTTGCTGAGGAACGCAGAGTCGTGTGCGTGTTTGTCCTTCGGCGCTGTAGGCTTGTTCTCTCGTGTCTTCCGGGTCGAGTAGACTCGCGGGAAGTTTTAAAGTTTCACCGAACGTGAAGTTACCAAGGAAATAATTCAGAGTTCATCTCCCTCGTGGAAGGAGAGGCGAATATGAAAATAACACTTAGTAAAGAAAGGAAAAACGGAGATGAGAGCTCACACTCCCATCTTCTTCCGTTGAGCGCAGCTTGCGTGTTTCCTTTAAGAGCCGCGGGGATTTCAAAGAGTCCTTTTAAAGTTGAAGTTGCAGGTTGTTCATTTCACTGAACGTAGGAAAGGTCCGAAGACGAAAATAAAGAAAAGACTTAAAGAAAAGAAAATAGAAACGGCGGAAGACTCCCTAACGGGAGTCATGGGTCTCCTCTCTGGAAACTTGTGCTCTGGTGCTCTGGTGCTCCGGTGCTTCGGTGTTCCACTTCTGTGTCAGTCTTTTATGGAGAGGAGGGGTTCACGCCTGCTTCGCGTACGTGAACCAATTATCTTAGAGTATCTCGAGCGGGAAAAGTTCTTCTTTGTCCTGTCAGGATAATTTGTGACGGTATGAAATTTTGTCATTTCTACCCAGAAAGATTGTACACTCAGAACAATACATTTTACTGTAATATCCTATGTATGACTTGTTTAGTCAAAACAAGACGGTCAAACAGGTACCAAGAATGTCCGGAAATAGTAGAAGAAACATAAAGTTACATTCATATGCAGAATTACACACATTTAATGTTCACTCACACGACTATAAAGCCATAATACCGGCTACCATGACCTAGGAAAGATCAAATTCAGGTTTATACAATTCTTAAGTGGTTATACTTATAGAAAATATAAGATTGCAGAGTCTATTCCTCTTTATCAGAATTCAAGTGGGAGCTGTGACTCCCTTGGAATTCCTTTTGGGGGTCAAAGTTTATGACCTAGCAAGAAGGAGAGTTACCGAAGGTGATCCTGTTAGGGAATCTTTCTTTGGAAGTATACTTAAGATTCGAAGTTACAGAACAGTCTCAAATTTCATCTATAGAATAAGACAAAACTAATTAGATATGCATGCATACAGGAAGGTCAGATACAATTCTGTGTTATATACATTAAGGACATTTCTATCCTAAGTTGCACACAAAGGACGTTTGTGTGCGTGTGTGTATAAGTTCATCTCATGGTTGGTGAACTTTTGCTCATCCCCTGCGGGGGGGATTGTTCCGTGTGTGCGTATTCTGTGAGTTGATGAGTTTAACACCAGAATAGTGGTTGACTATCTGGCTACACAATGTCTTGTTTGTGAGGGGCAATGGACCCTGGGGAGTTTACACACGGGATCTCTAGTCAGAGCGGCACCTTTTGGTCACATGTCGGTAAAACCGGACACTGCTTTGTGTATTCATTAGTAATTTAATCAACTGGCAGAACTGGCCATCTGCTTGCGGTTACAACATTGTGTGTGTAAATGAAAAGGTTTCGGACTTGGTGCTGGAAACCCAAAGCACAGCACAATAGAGACACCAGAATAAACATATTCATGATTCTGAAGCTGAAAATACAGAATTATTTTAGACTAATATGTTTGTACTTTTTCACTAATATGTAGGCCACTTTTACTGGTAACATCAGACATTTGGCATTATCAGCACCCACAAATATGCATTATTATACATTATATTCAACATTATATATAGTAGTTTAACGTAGTACTGACACTAAACTTTTCTCACACAGTAATTTTTTATTTTGGCTGAACTACCCACAATGTATATTGTCACTATCCACGATACATATTGTTGCATTTTTGTATTGCGATATATTGTTACACCCCTAGTCTGTACTGGTTTGTTTATCTTGTCTGAAACACATTATCTCTGCCAATGATTTAATGTCATGTTTGCATTCTGGGTTGTAAACAGAAATAACGCCCGGGGAGGATGAGTACTCGTGCGGCGGCGTGGCTCGGTTTGTGCTCGAATGCATCGCAAAGATGCCCACGAGAATTTGCAAGGAACTATTGCAGCAGGTAAAGAGAAATATTAATCTATCTTCAATCAAATTCTGAAAGAAACCAACTTTCACTGTGCATTACAAAAAAATTCTTGTTTTTCAGTACAAATATCTAAATGGATAAATTAAGATATTAACTAATATAAACATTTCTTAAGTTATAAAGTGTTGTTTTCTGAAAACATTATCAAAATGATGTCTGTTTGTACTTAAAACAAACACAAATATATCTGTCAATGGGGTCAGAAAAATTGTTGTTTTCACTTTAGATTGTTTATTTTTCTGACCCCAATGGCAGATATTTGTTCTTGTTTTAATCGCAAACTCATTTTGATAAGATATACGTTCTGTTTTCGGAAAAATTATGAATTAAGTGCCTTGATACTTTAAGTTTGTTTTTGTTATAAGATATTTGGGTAGCAGTTAAAGCCTATATGTATTATGTATTATGCATTATAAAGGTATTCATAATGCACGTTATAATTAGGGCTGCATGCCTTTCGTGCTTGAAGGGACACATACACACAACATTGTCAAAATGCCCGTCTCAGCGAGTATCCTCGTAAACACAGTTGCTTATGAACGTAAGAAAACGGATGTGTATCGTTATATTGGATCCATGCATTAGTTCTTAAAGTGACGGCAGCCTAATAAACCTGCAGCTGTCTGTGTCATTAATGTTCATCAAACTATAAAAGACAAAGAATTAATCTTAGTTAAAGCTACAAAAGTGAATTTCTCTATTAAATTTATACAGTGAAGACTGTTGTTTTACATTTGATTATTCAATTTCTCTACTTGAATACTGTTAGACTTCTTCTGTTGTATTTTACGGAAGCCCTGAACCGTAAGGTGAGAAAAAAAAGGAAACTTATCTCGTTATTTCAACTTAAAGGGGTCATGACATGAGAAACCAAATTTGCCTTGATCTTTTGGTATATAAGAGATCTATGTACTATTAAAACTTCCTGCAAGTTTCATAGCTTAAGACGTCCTCCCCATTATAAACGAAGCATTTATTTAATCAAGCTCTAAATACAGCTCGTTCTAGATCCATGGTATTAAGTGACGTCACGGTGCGAAGTGACGTACCAGTCGTTTGCATATGACCGCTTCCAGCGCAAGACAACTACGCCTCATTTCGCATCATCGCATGCGTTGTCGTGCAGCGAGTGGGTCTGTTTACAAGATGACTGCGATTCCACGCAGATGTGCTGATCCTGTTTGAGTCTTTGAATACGCTGCCAAACGATCCAGACGTCAGGGAAAACAGTCGGATGCAGTTTATTTGCTGCATATGCAGCCCGCCAAAGCTTAATTTGAACGGTGAGTGATCAGATGAGTGTGACAGGGCATGTTACTGAAGAACGAGCAGAGAGAGAGAGAGAGCCCCGGCCGCGCGCGCGCCTTCAAACTCTCTCTCTCTCTCTCTCTCTCTCTCTCTCTCTCTCTCTCTCTCTCTCTCTCTCTCTCTCTAACGAATGGGGTTATCAGTCTAATCACGCCACCTTCTCAGCTGTCTTCCAGTGCCCTGCGTAATCGAGATCCCTGTCATAGACTGGACGAAGGACTCCATTTAACACAGGAATACCAAGGTACACTGGGAAGCATATCCCAAGCTAGGGGAAGTATGCAATTAATGCCAACCCAGAGGGGGGGGGGACTTAGAGAATACACATATGACCCGAAGGAAGCATATGGAGAACACTGGGGTGTCCAGCCGCAGGTGGAATATTTCAACCCCAGGGGTGGCAAGGTGGCTTGCCAAGGGAAAGACACATGCTCAGAGAGGCTTACAGTGGAAATACACATGTGGGGGTCGCTCAGGGGAGGGACCATGCACACAGGAGGCACCTAGCCGACGCACAGGCAAGAGACACTGGCGCCGACGTCAGGAGTGCTGGAGGAGCTCAGGGCTTTCGAGGAAGCTCAGCTGAGGAGAATATCGCACGTATCCAGTCCGTGGAGTGGAATGGCGAGCAAGCGAAGACACCTGAGCGGGTCCGGTACTAGCTAGTTGAAGCGAGTACATGAGAGGACACTGGCTCCACTCGGAGATTATAGAATCTGGCGAATGTGTTAGGTGTCGCCCAGCCTGCAGCTCTGCAGATGTCTGTTAGCGAGGCGCCATGCGCTAGAGCCCAAGAGGATGCCACACTCCGGGTGGAGTGGGCCGTCACACCAAGGGGGCACGGTCGACCTTGCTGCTGGTATGCCAAGGCAATGGCGTCCACTATCCAGTGAGACAACCTTTCCTTGGAGAGAGCCTTTCCCTTCAGCTTCCCACCATAACAGACAAAGAGCTGGTCTGAGGTCCTGAAACACTGCGTCCTGTCTACATAGGCGCGAAGAGTGCATACTGGACAGAGCAGTGCCAAGGCTGGGTCTGCCTCCTCCGGGGGCAGCGCTTGCAGGTTCACCACCTGGTCCCGAAAGGGAGTGGTAGGAACCTTGGGCACATATCCAGGCCGGGGTCTCAGGATCATGTGAGAGAAAGCCGGTCCGAATTCCAGGCACGCTTCGTCGACGGAGAATGCGTGCAGGTCCCCTACCCTCTTGATGGAGGCCAGTGCAACCAGGAGCGCTGTCTTCATAGACAGGAACTTAAGCTCAACTGATTGCAGAGGCTCAAAGGGAGCACTCTTCAGGGCAGTTAGAACCACTAAGAGGTCCCAAGAGGGAACGAGATGACCAGGTCGTGCTTCCCTACCGACTTACCTTCGACGGGGTCATGATGTGCAGCTATGGCGGCAACATAGACCTTAAGGGTGGAGGGAGACAGCCTTCGCTCCAACCCTTGCTGAAGGAAGGAAAGCACAACGCTGATCGAGCATCTCCGGGGGTCTTCTCGGTGAGAAGAGCACTAGTCGACGAAGAGGTTCCACTTCAACGCATAGACGTGTCTCGTGGACGACGCTCTAGCAGAAGTGAAGGTAGCCGCCACCGCTGGTGAAAGGGTACTCAAACCTACCTTGAGCCGTCCAGGAGCCACACGTGGAGGCTCCAAAGATCGGGGCGAGGGTGCCACAGGGTGCCCCGTCCCTGAGAAAGAAGGTCCTTCCTCAGAGGAATGGGCCAGGGAGGTGCTGTCGCGAGTACAAGTTCAGGGAACCAGGTCCGGTTGGGCCAATACGGCGCGACCAGAATGACCTGCTCCTCGTCCTCCCTGACCTTGCGCAAGGTCTGCGCAAGAAGGCTCACTGGGGGAAACACATATTTGCGGCCCGGCGGCCAGCTGTGCGCCAGTGCATCCGTGCCGAGCGTGCCTTGGTCAGGGAAAAAATACAGGGCGCAACGGGTCGAGTCGTGAGAGGCAAACAGATCTATCTGTGCGTCCCCGAACTGGTCCCAAATCAGCTGAACCGACTGGGGATGGAGTCACCATTCTCCAGGGAGGGGCTGAAGCCGTGAGAGCTCATCGGCTGCACAGTTCAGCGCTCCGGGAATGAAAATGGCTCGAAGCGACCTCAGATGCTTCTGACTCCATAGGAGGAGGTGGCGGGCGAGTTGTGATATACGGCGGGAGCGTAGACCACCTTGATGGTTGATGTACGCTACAGTGGCGGTATTGTCTGAGCGGACTAGTACGTGTTGACCCAGGAAGCGGTGCAGGGCAAGACGTACTGCCAACAACTCGAGGCAATTGACATGCCATAGCCGCTGGGGTCCTGTCCAGGAGCCCGCAGCGGCATGTCCATTGCACATGGCGCCCCAGCCCGTGGTGGAGGCATCTGTTGAGACAACAACATGCCGGGAAGCTCGTTCCAGGGGGACACCCGCCCTGAGAAAACTGAGGTTCGACCACGGGGTGAGGAACTGACGGCAGGTCGGAGTAACTGGTACTCGGAGCGTGCCTTGTTGCCATGCCCACCTCGGGACTCGGTCGCGAAGCCAAAGCTGAAGCGGTCTCATATGAAGCAATCCGAGCGGCGTGACCGCGGCTGCAGATGCCATATGCCCCAGGAGCCTCTGAAATGTTTCAGTGGAACCGCACTCTTGCTCTTGAGTTGTCTCAGGCAAGTCAGCAGTGTCTGCGCGCGCTCGCTCGTAAGCTGCGCGGACATGGCGACCGAGTCAATGTCCATACCGAGAAAAGAGATCCTCTGCACGGGGCAAAGTTTGCTCTTCTCCCAGTTGACCCGAAGGCCCAGACGAGCTAGGTGCCGGAGCACTAGGTCCCTGTGTGCAAGGGCAAGACGTACTGCCAACAACTTGAGGCAATTGACATGCGGAAGCGGCAATTGACACCGGAAGCGGTGCAGGGCAAGACGTACTGCCAACAACTCGAGGCAATTGACATGCCATAGCCGCTGGGGTCCTGTCCAGGAGCCCGCAGCGGCATGTCCATTGCACATGGCGCCCCAGCCCGCGGTGGAGGCATCTGTTGAGACAACAACATGCCGGGAAGCTCGTTCCAGGGGGACACCCGCCCTGAGAAAACTGAGGTTCGACCACGGGGTGAGGAACTGACGGCAGGTCGGAGTAACTGGTACTCGGAGCGTGCCTTGTTGCCATGCCCACCTCGGGACTCGGTCGCGAAGCCAAAGCTGAAGCGGTCTCATATGAAGCAATCCCAGCGGCGTGACCGCGGCTGCAGATGCCATATGCCCCAGGAGCCTCTGAAATGTTTCAGTGGAACCGCACTCTTGCTCTTGAGTTGTCTCAGGCAAGTCAGCAGTGTCTGCGCGCGCTCGCTCGTAAGCTGCGCGGACATGGCGACCGAGTCAATGTCCATACCGAGAAAAGAGATCCTCTGCACGGGGCAAAGTTTGCTCTTCTCCCAGTTGACCCGAAGGCCCAGACGAGCTAGGTGCCGGAGCACTAGGTCCCTGTGTTCGCAAACCTGATCTCGAGAGTGAGCTAGGATCAGCCAGTCGTCGATATAACTCAGGATGCGAACCCCGTGCTCCCGAAGGGGAACAAGGGCAGCCTAGCCGACCTTCGTGAAGATGCGAGGAGACAGGGCCAGCCCGAAGGGGAGAACCGCATACTGGTATGCCTGCCCCTCGAAAGCAAACTGTAGGAACGGTCTGTGGCGAGGAAGAATGGAGACATGGAAGTAGGCGTCCTTCAGGTCGATCGCTGCAAACCAATCCTGGGGCCGCACGCATTCGAAAACGCGTTTGGCGGTGAGCATCTTGAATGGTAGCCTGGGAAGGGAGCGGTTCAGCACGTGCAAGTCCAGGATTGGCCGTAACCCACCGGTTTTCTTGGGGACAATGAAGTAAGGGCTGTAGAAGCCGGACCTCATCTCGGCTGGAGGGACAGTCTCGATTGCACCCTTCGCCAGCAGGGTGGCAATCTCTGCTCTCATGATGGGGGCATTGCCACCGACCAAAGTGGAGCGGACTCCCCTGAAACGGGGAGGAGACCGTGCAAACTGAATCGCATAGCCGAGCCTGACGGTACGCGCGATCCAGCGGGACAGACGGGGAAGCTCTAACCAGGCTTCCAGGAACTGAACCAGCGGGATCATGCGGGCGACAGGCGTCCCCCCGGAGGGACAGCGAAGCGGAGTAACTGGCCCAGACGTGGACGGCATAGCGGCCCGGTGTGGGGGCACAGTTAGCAACCGCGCCCTGGCAGAGGGGGCCAGGGGAGGACCAGGCTGGTCGTCCCACGGGGGCCTGCTCTGCCAGGGGGTCTGGCGACAGAGGGGGACAGGGGCGAAGCGGTCCGTGGACGGCACGCCGTGTCAACCACCTCTGGGACAGAGGGGGACGAGCAGAGCACGGCTAGAGGGCGGCGCTCTGTGTCGTCCGAGAACTCTGTGTGCTCAGAGACGGGAGAGTCAGTTCTTTGCGAATAAGGATTCTTCCCCGGCCCTCCACCGGGGAAAGGAGTGGTCCTGCTACCAACTCCTGGAAAGAACTGAGTCCCATCTCTGGGGAGCCCCTCTCAAGAGCGCCACCTAACCCGGCGTGTAGCGGGGGGCGGGGCTGGAGAGGGTGTGGCGTCCGACCGCGGCCTCCAGAGCCGGCCCGGGTGAACGGGCGGGGTGGGAGCCGCGGGGGGGGGCGCCCTCGGCGGTGGGCAGACCGAGGGACCTGAGCGGACGGCGGGGCCGTCGGGACAGAGTCAACCTCAGCCTGATCCATCCCCGAGGAGCCCGTCTCAGGAGCGCCGCTTAACCCGGCGTGTAGCGGGGGGCGGGGCTGGAGAGGGCTGTGGCGTCCGCCCGCGGCCCCCAGAGCCGGCCCGGGTGAACGGGCGGGGTGGGAGCCGCGGGAGGGCGCCTTCGGCGGTGGGCAGAACGAGGGATCTGCGCGGACGGCGGGGCCGTCGGGACAGAATCAACGTCAGTCTGCTCATGGGCGGCTGAGAGCTGTTGGGCCAGCCCTCAACCGCACCACCGAAGAGGCCGACCTGGGATATGGGAATGTCGGACAGACGGGTCCGCGCGACATCCAGCACATCAAACAGGTACAGCCACAGAATGGTGAGCATCACCTGACCCAGGGAGCGTACGGCCACTTTCGTCGCTCGGAGAGCAAGGTTAGTGGCGGCGCGCAGCTCAGTGAAGAGCCCTGGGTCAGTCCCGCCCTCGTGCAGGTCCATGAGCATCTGGGTCAGGTAGACCAGCAGAATGACCATGGCATGCAGTGAGGCGGCTGCCAGTCCCGTTGCGCTATAGGATCTCGCCACAAGCGTAGACGAAAAACTACAGGCCACGGACGGGTGCTTAGGATTGCGCCGAGAAGAAGCACTCTGAGGACACATAGCATCGCAACAGAGCGTTCAGCCGGGGGAACCCCAGTGTACCCATGGGCAGCGGCCCCATCGAGGGGAGGAAAGGCGGATGAGATCAGCGAGTGGTCCCTGATCTCATCATGCACGTCCGGGAAGAATGGTATTGGGGTTTGCCGTGGACGAGGGTCGGCGGCCTCACCCAAAAACCAATCGTCCCGGGAAAGCATGGCCATCATCTCCGGATCAGACTCGACGAGTCGTCACTTCCAGGAAAATCAAACCCACCTAGTGAAGCTGCTACAAACATAATATCATCCTCTGTAGCTTCAAATAAAACACACGGGCCACCAGAGGGTAGACCCGATGGAATCACCTGTTCACTAGCGGGCACCGTCATTGAAGAGGGGGGCTGGGGTCGCGGACACATAGTCGGCGCCTTGTTCCAGACCATAACCCTCAGGTCACCCTGGGAACCAGAGGCTCTCGAGGCGGGAAAAAGTCCTGTATCTAGGTTGTTGTCATGACAACTGTTGCCGAGTGTCTGTCTTCGAGGGTTAGAGGTTCAGTCTCCTGTCACATCATTAGTCTCGAACGCCTTTCTTCATTCCCATAATGACACGAGAGCGGCGGATCCCACTCTCCCTGCTGGATATTTGGTTTATGATTAGCCTTAGGCTGGCATTTGGCAGCTAATTTCTGATGGATGAGTAACGTTTTGTTATGCTGCTTTGCTATAAATGACCTAAAGTTGCAAATTCACTTTAGTATGTTTTTTAAAGCCCCCCTGTAGTCAATAATTGTATCTTTTAAAACTCATCTTTGATTATCAAAATGACATATGTAAACGTTTTTTCTTTCAAAAAAAATTATTCATGCATTAAAATAGCTTGAATGTAACTCGACACCCTTGCCTCATTTAGTATACGCGGTTCTATGAATATGCAAATGAGCCCCGCCTCCACTCACTCAGCTCAGCTCAGAGATCCACTCGTTGACGATCACACGTTGATCTGATTGGTTAGATCAAGATGCATTTACTAAAGTAGTAAAATGACATAAGATATTAAGTCTTGTTTTCTGGGGAAATAAATAAAAATTAAGTGAGTTTTTGCTTAAAACATGCAAAATGATCTGCCAATGGGGTAAGAAAATAATCTTGTTTCTGTTTGAATTGGGATTATTTTTCTTAGCCCATTGGCAGATCATTTAGATTTTTTTAAGCATCAACTCAATCAAATAATTTGTATTAATTCCGCCGGAAAACAGGACATAATTTCTTATATCATTTTACTCATCTAGTAAATGCTTCTTGATTTAAGAATTTCTAGATATTTGGACTGGAAACAAGACAAAAATACTAGGTAAGAAATGCATTTTTTGCATGATTTGGTGTTTGTAATGATTTTGTGCAGGTGTTTTTGGAGCCGCTCTCTAAAGTGCTCGGTCAGGCCAAATCTAAAGCCCTCCTGCTGGACGCTGCCCGTTCAAACACACGTCACCTGAACAAACTGCATCAGATGGGCCTTCTTCTGGGCATAACCGAGTGGAGAGGAGACTTCAACAGCAAACTGGTTTCTCCAGCTCGTCCCGAAGTCAAGAAGGTCGGAGTTCACTTCCAGTTTCCTTAATCAGAGCCTCGTTTCAAACTGGATTCTGTACACACCAAAATTTTTTCAAACACTGTTTTCACTTTTGGTGACTTTACAAATGCGCACTTTTAAATGTTTCCAAAAGGTTATAAAATACAGTAACTGTTTTCATCTCATTGCGAGGAGGGATGCATCGAAATAAAACCAAAATTGCATTATGACTGCTATATAATTAAATTAATATATGCGCTGCATGTTTCAGTGTGAAGCGCAAATCTGTGTTTATTTACACATGAGCAGCTCCTTTGACTTGCTTTAAAGGTGATCTAAGTAACTTTTTTACCTTAACTGAACAGCTTCGGAGTCAGTGGAATGGTTATATTACTTATTTCGGGTTGAATGGTGGTGGTTTCGCACCCCCCTGGTGCCCAAGAGCGGAAAAAACTCACTTGTAACTTTGGGCCGGCGAGCCGCCGGCCTCGCCGTCAGGAAGTATCGCGTGATATCAGGTCTCGCGATGTAACGAATTGCTTGACGGCACTGCACACGTACACGCCCCCATTCAAGCACCGGCTAGCTATAAGCAAAGGGCAACGATAGATTGAGTTATGGCTGAGCCTGTAAAAAAGAAGCAGAAAGCTTGGAAATCTTTGTCGGAGGACCAACGAAAGAGGAAACGGGAGACTGACCTATGAAGGTATTTTTGGTGCAAAACAACTGAACGCATGTGACAGTGAAATTTGTAGTTGTAGAGAATAGCCACACATGTGTATCAGTAAATTTGAAGTCACAGAGAGAAATGTTTTAAGAGTTGCAAACTTGTAGACTTTTTTTCTCTCTCCCACAAACACAACACAACAGTTACACCTTCTCAAATTCTTCATTGCAGGTGCACAAATCCTATTCTACAAATCACTAATTAAGAAACTCGTGCGCTCACATTTTTGCTTCAACACATCAACACACCCGCATCAACACATGTGAAGTCACGGAAATTTTGCTCATCCGCAAGTCAGTGTGTGAATTCATCCAATGAGAGTTGCACACTTGTAGAATATTTTCTCACAAATATCTTGTATATTTTTCTAGCACAAACACAAGTACATAACTACAGCTGCTTGAATCTGCAGTGACGAATCTCAAACACTGTTTTTCGCTTTCAAGTGACAAGTTTCGCGCGCTCTCCCTTTTGCACCATATATCTCGTGAAATGTGGAGCAAAAGTGAGTTGTGCATCTGTAGAAGCAGTGGGCGGAGCCTACATGAATATTCATGAGTTTCCCGAGCATGCGCGTGTCGAACTGCTCATTTTATTCACTCAGAGGTTCACTCCTCGTTTCTCAGCAGGTTTAATGGGTTATTTCAAAAAAGGTTAATATAGTTTCAGTGCGAACTTAAACTACAATTGTGTATCATTTCGTAAAGTTCATAATGTTTTTATTAATTTGCACGTTTTGTGCATTCGTCAATGACCAGAGCCGGACAGTAACGGAGTACATTTACTTGAGTACAGTACTTGAGTACAATTTTGAGGGATCTGTACTTTACTCGAGTATCATTTTTGGGGATTACTCATGACTTTACTCAAATACATTTGAGAGGCAAATATTGTACTCTTTACTCCACTACATTTCTATCCATAACCGTGAGTACCCGTTACTTCTAAAAAAAAATAAAAAAAAAGGAAAAAAAAAATCTCGGAAACCCTCAATTTGTTGTTTCCCTCTCAAACGTGATTGGATTGTGCAGGCGCCACTGATTGGGACAGCCTATCAGCAAATCACCTTCACCTTCAGCTCTGAACTGACGCCAAAGTAAACTCCACGGTCAGATTTATGTGGGTTCAAATGTGGGTGCAAAAAATCCATTAAAACTCTAGCAGAGGTTTGTCAGAGCGTTGCCATTGTGCATTGCCTTGTGGGCAAGTGAGAAATGTTAAATAAAGCAACATGGTAAAAGGATGAAAATGACTTGAATTAACTTTCAATTCCTTTTAGATTATCAAAGGTATTAACATTAACATTTTTCATAACTCCATGTAGGACGTTTCTGTACATAAATGTAAGCACGGTTCGCGTACCTACCCCGAAGTGATAAAATAAAATTCTGTATCAAATTTATAGGCAAAGACAAGTAGTTTGTTTAGGCATGGTTTGTAGGGAATTACAAACCTGCACACATATATTCAAACACACATAACTATAGAATCAATTCTTAATGCGCATGTGAACGCCATCAGCGTCTATCACAGGTTCAGTTTAAAGTCTGTTTAGAGAGAACGGTGTCATCTTAGCGGCCCCTAATTTAATAACAAATGATCCTTTCGACGGAAGTGAATCAATCAAAACTAACTTTAGCTTGAAAATAACATTATTCAAGAACCGCTATAAAACCAAACCAATCTCTGTTACCTTAAATTGTATGTTTATCTCTGAAAAGCCGCTTTGAAACAATCTACATTGTTAAAAGCGCTATATAAATGAAGATGACTTGACTTGACACTGTGGCAGTAGTAATGCAATATTTAGAAAATTTACTCTTGTACTCTTGATACTCAAGTACTTTTAAAAACAAGTACTTCAGCACTTTTACTTAAGTAGACATCTGACTGTAGTACTTTTACTTGTACTTGAGTAAAATTTAGCACGGGGTATCTGTACTTTTACTCAAGTAACGAAGCTGTGTACTCTGTCCGCCTCTGTCAATGACTGAATGATAGCAGGCATTCACTTCGTGTAGGCCTATAAAGTACAGCAAACTTCAACTCGTTGTATAAATTGCACCCTGCAAAGCTTTAAAACTGTCTTTTACTACTTGTTATCATTTGTTGATTGCAATAAATTAAATAAACCCTCATAAATGTATCTGTGGGCTAACACTTTTTTTTTACAAATATATCCTGGTGTGATTGTTCTTAAATTCTTGTTTATTTAAATGAGCCAAATAATTTAAGACCACACAGAAGCATGAATGTGTTGCTTTAATACTTAAGTACAATTTGGATTAAACAAAATTGTATGGACAAAAGTGGATAAATTACATTTGGTACAACTAGGTTACTGTAAAGGATGAAAAAAACACTGGACATTCTTTTACGGAGTATAATAAGCAACCAATTTGATGTTCTAAAAGAATTGTATTTACAAATATACATGCTGGCAAAATAATGTAACACTATTTTTTTAATGTTTTGGTTGCAATGTGTGCTTGTGCTGGCTTTGTTATAATAATATATACACTACTGT
This sequence comes from Gila orcuttii, assembly GCA_026230005.1. Taxonomy (NCBI): domain Eukaryota; kingdom Metazoa; phylum Chordata; class Actinopteri; order Cypriniformes; family Leuciscidae; genus Gila; species Gila orcuttii. Next base: position 1,658,008 of record JAPDVR010000017.1, on the reverse strand, counting down.
TCAAAAGTTTGGTATTAGTAAGGTACTAGGTAGAGTACCAAGACTACATTTATCTGAAAAACAGTAATATTGTGAAATATTATAAATATGTGAAAGTTTTCTATTTTAATGTTTTTAAAAAATTTATTGTGATGGCAGAGCTCATTACTCTAGATTTCAGTGTCACACGACCCTTCAGAAATCATTCTAATACCGATTTGCTGCTCAAGAAACATTTCTGATTATGATCAGGTGGTGCTGCTTAATGAAGTGTGGAAATCATTAAAATTATTATTTTTTTGTAACATTATAAGTGTCTTTGCTGTCATTTGTGATCAATTTAAGGCATCCTTGACCTTGCCTGCTATAAAAGTATACATTTTTTTAAATGAAGTTTTATGTAACAAAGTTCGGGAGGAGCATGTTCAGGTAATCAGCCAATCAGCTCAAGAGGAAGCTGGTATAAATAAAGCTTTTCCTCACCTCCTGTCTCACGACAAGTGTCTCAGCATCAGCATTTGACTCCGCCCTCGTTCCGTCATGTCTGAGCTAGAGCTCTTCCCTTCTGACGACGATTCTCTCGTCACGGACGACACTCCATCGCAATCCGCGATTCCAAGGATCGTTCCACCTCCAGCCTCCTCAGATCGGGGACGCCAGCTTCCTCGATCCCCTCCACGCACGCTAAGACGCAGAGGACTCCCCTCACCACCGCCAGCGAGGAATCCACCATCTTCCTCTGCGTCTGCACACTCTCCAGCCCACCTAAACATCCCTCCCATAGGGAAGTGGACTGTTAAAGGGCTGAGACAAGCCCTAGTTAACTCCAATGTCAATTTTTCTCGCAGATTGAACAAAGCAGATCTTTTTAATCTATATGTCTCTTTACAATCTACTCACCCTTCTGTTTCAGCTCCCATTTCATCGGCCCGAACGAGCAAGGCCCGCCGGACCCCGATCGCTCGCCCCCCAGCGTCGTCACCTTCCTCACAAACAGTGCCAGGCTCCGCTCACACGCCACGTCACCGCAGACCTTCCGCCAGCCTGGGCCGCGCCCCAGAACCAGTCGCGGAAGGGCTTCCACCTCTTCCAGGTCAACTCTTCTCAGCCCCTCCCACCGCGGCACCGCACGCTCCAGATCCCTGCAACATCAATTACATGCATAGACAGTATAAGAAGTGGACAGAGCCATCTAATTGGAACTCAGTTGAGACAGTTGAAGCCTATTTTTAGCGATTTTTGAGCACTTCCGTTCCTGACGCGCAGACTCAAACCGACTCAAATTAAGCTTGATGACGTGAGCAACCTGTCTGACAGACGTACATCTTCTAGTAGCTGTGCGTGAAAATTGCCAACGTTAATCACTTCATATGTATTCACTTGCCACATACCGAATTATTTCCAATTCCCCAAAAACGTTGTTGAAATATTTTGTCCCGTTGCTTTTATGGACTCATTATCTATGGGCTTCTCCCTTGACGGAACGTCCCCCCGATTGCCTGCGAGCTTCTCCTTTTAACAAAAACGTCTTCTACGGGGCCATAACGTAAGATACAAAGTAATGGAGCCTTTTATACATTTTCGTGTTTATTTAGAAATAAATAATGGACAAATGAAGTCTTTGGACGCCTCAGATGTAAAGTTATTCGCTGTCAAAGTGACGCCAAAATGAATGGGAGTCAATGGAATGCTAACAGCAGGTGAAGTTCTGCTACAATGGCGGCTCCCGCGAGGCTTCAACTTCTGGCTGATGGATTACCCCCTTGATTACATGTCAGCTCCTCAAACGTTCCCTCTCCCTCCTGACGTTACCCCTTTCAATTTTCTTTATTTTCATGCGCCAGCTACGCACCCTAGCGTGAGGATGCCTCCGTTAGCCGGTCAAGCGCAGACGCATTTTCTTCCCCTTCCTCACTATGCTCACTTCTTTCCTCCTCCACCTGTGCCGGGTGCTGACATTTGCGCGAGGATGCCTCCGCAAACGGCCTCAGCACCGGCCCTCCCTCCTATCAACCCTCTCCTCGCTCGATCTCCCTTCTCTCTCTTTTCAGCCACTCCTCAACCAGCCCCTCCGAACGCCGTCGCCGCAGAACCTCCGCCAGTGACGAACAACATCAGAGCTCAAATTCTCGCAGGTGCGGATGTAGACTTGGGCTCTCTCCTGTCAATGTTCCCCATGTCAGAATCCAATCGCCAGGTAGACTGCGGCAGCATATTCGTCACTTTAAAAAATAATACACAGGTTTCATCATGCACACTGTCGTTGGCCGAATTTTGTATTGCTTTCAACCGCTATACCGAAGTTATACGCTCCGCTTTTCCCCATAGACAGCGCGAGCTAAACGATTACCTTTCTATCATAGCAGAGCTTGCGCTGTCTTATGGGGGTAGTCATTTTTACACCTACCACAAGTTGTTTTCTGCTTAATGCGCCGTCCGCATTTCCCAGTGGAATCAGTGTCCTTACTGGGGAGCGTTGGACTCTGATCTCCATAACCGTGTTTTTCTCAGGTGCCGAAACATCTCTTGCGCAATTTGCAGGTCCGTAAACCATGCCACCACGGCATGCCCTCAAATTAATTCCTCGATTCCTCTCGGCCCAGTGCAGAACCCCACCAAATCCACAGGTTACGTTCCGCGACCGCCGAGAGAGGATCACTCTTCTGGTAAAGATTTTTCGACCAGAGCACCATACGTCGCTTCCAACAGGCAAGTTTGCAACAATTTCAACGAGGGGAGATGCCCAAGACAACGCTGTCGCTTTCCCCACATCTGCAATTATTGTGGCAGTGCCCACGCCCGTGTGGTATGCTCGGTACAAAAAGCTGTAAATAAAAGTGAAAAAAATTACCTCTCGACTCCAGTGAATGTTTCCCCTCTGGCTGAGGAATTATTCCATCACCCCGACGTCAACTTTACAAATTACCTGCTGTCCGGTCTCAACCAAGGTTTTAAACCCGGCGTAGAATGTCAGCCCACACAAAACAACATCTGCAATAATCTTTAGTCCTCCCTAGCAGAGCCGGAGGTAGTAGACGATCTAATTAAAAAAGAAATAGAATCAGGGTTCATGATCGGTCCATTCCAGGCCCCCCCGTTCGACAAATTTCGCATTAGCCCCATAGGCGTGGCTACTAGGAAATTTTCAGGGAAAAAGCGTATGATAATAGATCTCTCAGCCCCTCACAACTCTCCATATTCAAGCATTAACAGTCTTATCCCCCTCGAAGAGTATTCTCTCAACTACCACGACATCGAACTAGCTATAACCATGATCAAAATAGCTGGTCGCGGCGCATGGTTGACAAAAGTAGACATCACTTCCGCTTTTAAAGTAATGCCAATCCACCCAGATTCGTGGCATTTATTCGGCGTGAACTGGCAGAAAAATTTTTATTTTGCGGTGCGTTTAACATTCGGTTGCAAAAGCAGCCCCAAAATCTTCGACACTCTATCAGAAGCCATTTGTTGGATCCTTTCCAACAATTACGCAATTCCTTACCTTCTCCATCTGCTCGATGATTTCTTAATCATTTCTCCTCACGACGCCATCCCCGCGGCACACCTCCTCACGGTACAAAAAGTTTTCGCCGAGCTAGGGATTCCGTTAGCCCAGGAGAAAACAACGGGGCCAACTACATCCATAGAGTTCTTGGGCATCAACCTGGACTCAGTTAATTTCCAGGCTTCACTGCCTAAGGAAAAAAATAGATTGAATAATTTTAATCACGTCCAATCATTCAGACTGCCCAGATTGTTCCGAACGCAATCTCCTCTCGCTGCTGGGCCACCTTAACTATGCCATGCGCATTATTCCGCAAGGCCGCCCTTTTATCGCACATCTCCTCGCCCTCTCATCATCCGTTCTCGCGCTGGAAGACCGAATTATCCTATCTTGCGAGTGCAAAAATGAGTTAAAATTATGGATAACTTTCCTTAACCAGTGGAACGGCTTAACTTTTTTTTACGACGATTTCATATCTCTCCCCCTCGATATCAAACTGTTCACAGACGCAGCTCCTTCGATCGGCTTCGGAGGTTATTACCAAGGTTGCTGGTTCACGTCTCCCTGGCCCCCCCAGCTACTAGACATTCCCCAGTCTTCAGCCTCCTCGGCCCTTTTTGAGCTCTACCCGATCGTCGTCGCAGCTTCCCTATGGGGGAAAGAGTGGTCATCCAAAAGCATCCAAGTTCATTGCGACAACGAAGCAACCATTCACTGCATTAACAGAGGTCGTTCTCGCTCACCTGCATTAATGCCACTCCTCACAAGCCTCATCTGGATCTCCGCCTGCAACCAATTCATAATTAATGCAAAACTCTCTCTCCCGTTTGTCTTTTCAGAAATTCTGGACGCTGGCACCAGTAGCGGACCCCATTCCAACCCCAGTACCTCATTATTCTCAACTAATCTTCCCATAAACCATCCGCTAAAATCCCTTCTGGACACATCCATCGATTCCATCCTCCAAGCAGTTTCACCCAGAACGCTCCAGTCATATTACACCGCGTGGAAATCTTTCAAATCATTTCACCTCTCTCACAACCTGCCGTTTCCCGAATTCTCTCTTCTAACCGTTACCTCATTCATATTTCACCTCCACAGAGTTAAAGGTCTCCAAGCCGGATCCATCAAAAGCTATTTAAGCGGCATTCAATTCTTTCACAAATTAGTTTACGGTAGACCCGCCCCTGCCATAAATAACTCTCAAACGTCCCTTCTCATTAAACGAATTCAAAGAACACATCCCACTTGCCCGGATACCAGACAACCCATTACAATAGACATACTCACCAAATGCATTTCATCACTCCTTCTCGGATACCACTCCACCAACACCGCCCGCACACTAGAAGCTATGTTCATCCTAGATTTTTTTGGTTTTCTCCGCTGCTCCGAATTGACCATCACATCTAATTTCGACCCCAATATTCACCCTACATTTTCAGATTTACAGATCGTAGATAACGAAACTATATCTTTTTTCATCAAACAAAGTAAAACAGATCGAGCTAAAAAAGGTCACTTTATTTACATTTTCAATCTGCCAACTCCCATTCAACCGTACCATTCTCTGCTAAAATACATTCAGAATAAACATTCTACGCTCAAATCCCCTCTCGACCCACTCTTCGCAGACGATTCCAATCACCCATCCACGAGATTCTGGTTCCAAAAATATCTCAAAGCAGTCCTCATCAAATCCGGCATCACAGCAAACTCATTTTCAAGCCATTCTTTCCGTATCGGAGCAGCAACCACAGCCGCACAAAAAGGTCTTTCCCCACAACAAATTCAAACCCTCGGTTGATGGTCATCTGAAGCTTTCAAAACCTACATTAGATCCAGCCGCTTCCACATCAGAAACGCTCACCAAGCCCTAACCAATTAAATCGTTAATTCCCATCACCTGTCGCGCTCCATCCACTCTCCAAACCACTTTTCAAAACAATTTCGGCTCGCCGTATTCACGCCCGCTACAATAAATAAATCTAAAATACAGTGTATTTTTACAATTGCAGGCTCCCCCGTTCATACGCAGTGATGGCTCCCCGTTCGCGGGCCGGGCTCTGTCCCCCTTCCGAAGCGCTGGTCGAGCCCTCCCGTCCGAATCGCAGTGAGAGCCTGCCTGTCTTAATCGTCGTCGGACGGCGTGCTCGCGTCGCTGTGCGGGCTCCCCGTTTGTTTGATATGGTTGTGGAGTTATTTCCCAGAGATTATGGCCAGAGATGACACAGTTTTAAAGCTTCATAAGGTAAGGTATCAGAAGAGCTTAGCAATAAATAAATTAAATGGTAATGGTTATGTATTTAGGAATATTCTATATCTGCTCTTCTGTTGGAAATAAGTGTTGCTGTAATCATTCAGGTGTTCTGGAATTTTTGGTTTTACAGTAAAAGTGGAACCTGTGATATTTTTTTGTAAATTTATATTTTGTTTGTAAAAAATGTTAATATTTTTTATTGCAGTGACATTAAACAAATGACAACAAAAGACCGTTTTATAGCATTGCAATGTACAAAGGAAAAGCACAACGAAATGAACGAGTTGAAGTTTGCTGTAGACTACTTTATAGCCTATAGGCCTACACGAAGTGAATGCCTGCAATCATTCAGTCATTAACGAATGCAAAAAAAACATGCAAACTAATAAAAACATGATGAACTTTATGAAATGATACACAATTTTATTTTAAGTTCACCCTGAAACTATATTAACCTTTTTTGAAATAACCCATTAAACCTGCTGAGAAACGAGGAGTGAACCTCATGAATATTCATGTAGGCTCCGCCCACTGCCTCTACAGATGCACAAGTCACTTTTGCTCCACATTTCACGAGATATATGGTGCAAAAGGGAGAGCGCGCGAAACTTGTCACTTGAAAGCGAAAAACAGTGTTTGAGATTCGTCACTGCAGATTCAAGCAGCTGTAGTTATGTACTTGTGTTTGTGCTAGAAAAATATACAAGATATTTGTGAGAAAATATTCTACAAGTGTGCAACTCTCATTGGATGAATTCACACACTGACTTGCGGATGAGCAAAATTTCTCCGTGACTTCACATGTGTTGATGCGGGCGCACGAGTTTTTTAATTAGTGATTTGTAGAATAGGATTTGTGCACCTGCAATGAAGAATTTGAGAAGGTGTAACTGTTGTGTTGTGTTTGTGGGAGAGAAAAAAAAGTCTACAAGTTTGCAACTCTTAAAACATTTCTCTCTGTGACTTCAAATTTACTGATACACATACACTCTACAACTACAAATTTCACTGTCACATGCGTTCAGTTGTTTTGCACCAAAAATACCTTCATACTGACCGAGCAAGAAGTCAGACTCGCGTAAATATCGGACCGGCTTTTTTTTTAATGGCGAGAACTGAGAGACACAGAAGCCTGCAAAACGGATGCTGATCTGGCCTTCTTGCTGTTGCACTTGTAAGTATCTTTGGAATAAACTGTTTAATATTTAAATTTCAAGTAATTGTGACCTCAGGATGTTTGCTATTGTCTGTAAAGGTTTTTATTATGATCGCTGTCTGTTACGGGCTTACTAGTACGCTAGATACTATAACTTTGATGTTAGCATTGTCATTAGCAAACATGTTTGATTTCTGTAGTTGTTTGGCCGTTCCTCTGTCGGTTTTATTTGTGTAACTTAGTTTGCAAATAAATAGAAATCAAATTCTTCAAATCAAGACACCGGTGTATCCTATCCGCGTCTAAGTGGCTAGCGGAGATTTTGGCTTGATCTAGCTCAGTGTTTCTCAACCTCTCCTGCAGGGACCCCCTGACAGGACATGCTTTTGTTTTAACCCTGAAAAGACACACCTGATTCAATTAATTAAAGGCTCAAAGGCTTAATGTGTAGCTGACTAATTGAATCAGGTGTGCCATTTCAGGGTTAAAACAAAAACATGTCCTGTCAGGGGGTCCCTGCAGGAGAGGTTGAGAAACACTGATCTAGCTAGATGGATGCTGCCCTTCTATACGTCTAATTTAGCTTGCATGTTGCATCCAGGTGTTACTTTGCTTTTATTTGGCGCCGGTGTAGCTTTTTTGCAGTGCGCTTCATAGTGTAAAAGCCGATGGCTCACCGATCGCATTCTGTATTCTATTGATCCATAATATGCTACAAATCCTCGTGAACTACAATGAAGCCCAGACTCAAAATATTTTCTGTGACCGTCTTGTTTGCAAATATAGAAGTTACGTGGGCTTATCAAGTTACTGTTAGTGACACCCCAACCCCCTCCCGCCCTCCAAACAAGCTGGGTTGACAGCTGATCAGCTGGGTGGCGAGGGGGGAGGAACAACAGTTCGTTTTTACGACAGTGTGTTTGAAAGCATTTACTACCAGACACCAGGGGGAGCTTCGTAGAGAAAAAACACTCAGGCTTGCCTGGTGTCCCTTTAATGTGCATTTTTCTTAAATACTTTTTATTTTACAATGGAACATTACATATATTTGTTTTTTTAGCAATTTAATCTTTATTATTTATGAATAATAATAATACAATTTAGTAGTAGTATTATTACTACTATTATTTATAGCTATTCTGATATATATAAACAACATTTTAGACAAATTGTGCCGTACTACAAAAAAGCACAGCAAACCTGGATTTCTCAATTGCAATTTTTAAAGTCATAAATGATAACCTGCAGACAATGCAAAAACAATTCAACACGACTATATAAGTATAATGATGTAACTATATATATGTTTTGCCTTGACGCTGCTTCTGAATAGCGTTACAGGAAGCATGTGAAGTAACTGAATGAGAAAATGTTCAGATTTAGGGTTTTTTCTCTGCAGTTTGTGGTGGAGGACTCGATGAGCGACATGTCTTCAGTGTTGAGTGTGAACGAGATGGAGAAGGATGAGCAAGCGCTCAGCTCGTCCTCCGGCAGCCCGAGAGGAGCCCGACTGCAGGGTGAGCATCACTCGCTGCTCAATCAGCGGAATATTTCAGAAATCACATGATAAACCTGCAGCTGTGCTGTTACAGAAGTTTCATTAAAAACTCTGACTTTCTGTCATTTAATTCTTAGGGTCAGTGAGAGGGATTTCACTGCAAACCTTAGAAATGAAATAAAAGAACAATACAAAATAGGGATAATGGCTGTAGGATCATATGGCTTAAAAATTAAAGATAGACAATAAAAAAGTGATAAAAATGTGTAGAAGAATATGATTTAAATGATGTAAATTAATAATAAAAGTGATTAAAATGTGTAGAAAAATGTCTTAAATTAAATAAATAAACAATATACAAATAATATGATAAAAAGGTGTAGGGAAATATGGCTTAAAATTTATATAAAAGAACAATAAAAATTGCTTAACGTGTGTAGAGAAATATGGTTTAAAATGATATAAAACAACATAAAATAGCAATAAAAAGTTATCAAATGTAGAAAAATATGGCGTTAAAATAAAAAGAATAAAGTGATAATGTGTAGAAAAATATGGTTTAAAATTAAATAAAAGAACAATCTTTTTTTTAAAGTGTAGAAAGAGTTTCAAATTAAATAAAAGAACAATAAAAAACGTGTTAAAATGTGTAGAAAATTGTTTAAAATGGAATAAAAGAATGATGCATTTTTTTTAAAATGTGTAGAAAAATATGGTTTTAAATTAAAAGACCAATAAAAAAGTTAAAATGTGTAGAAGAATATGGTTTAAAATTAAATAAAAGACCAATAAAAAGGTGACAAAATGTGTAGAAAACTGGGCCCTTTTAAAGCACTTTTTTTGTTCTGAAATGTTCATTCAGACAGTGAAGATGATGGTGATGATGATGAAGATGAGCAGATGTACGAGCTGGTGTCTGAGCACAATGAAGAGACCGACAGCAGTGATGAAGAAGAGGAGGAGGACAGAGGAAACTCCACTACTGATGATAAACCAGAGGAAGAAGAGCTCGATCAACACAGATCCATCGTAGAGGACATCAGGTTCGTTCAGCGCACGAAGCTCGAGTGCAAGCGCAGGCTCGATCGCTGCTAATCACTGGTGGAACGGATGTGGCGGGGGGTGTAACTTTGCTTTTCATTTATTACTTAAAGTCGTCATGAAACGGAAGTTGAGATTGTCCTTTTTTCCTTATTGCGACATATATCCGAGTGAAACGGCTTCTGAAATTAGAAAAAAAATGTAGGGCAGGGCTTGATTTCGTCCTTCGGGAATTGATTGGACCGTTGGAGGTTGGGCGTTGCAAATCTGGAGGCAGATTTGAATGCCAGTTTACAGTCAGTTGTGGAGGATTTCTAGTAGGCGTAGATAGCCACGCCCTCTAGTAATAGATTTTGACCGGAAGAGAAGTCGTTTGGAGGGGGGAGGGAAGGGTAACGTATTTGATTAAAGATTATGAGGGTACATGAATTTAAAAAAAAGAATGAAGTGCACAGATAAATCATTTATAATAAACACTACAATATTACATATAAAAATACGAATGGTAAAATTTGATTTCATGACGACTTTAATGTAGATCTTCAAACGGAGAAATGAAAATAGGAATTTAAAAAAAAAAAATCTGACCGTTATTTGAATTTGGTTTCGTCATTTTTCGTTTTTGGATTCAGAGACGAAAACGTGAGAACGGCTCTTTTTTTACCGTTTCTTTGTTTTTGGTTTGAAACGACAAACAAAAAAAAGGTGGTTTTCTCATTATTTTGTTTTGTGGTTCAAACGAAAAAACAAACTATCAAAACGTACACGGACCGTCAGAGCTTGGTAGACAGGGAACTATTATGTTTGTAGATGTTATTAGACATATTAATTCATAGATTAGAATTAATGTTATTTATTTATATGACGTTTATAAATATTAATCATATGCATAATAAATGATGATCCTATCTGTCATACACAATTTATGGTATTTAAAAAAGTTTTAAAAAGTGCTAAATTATTTAACTAAAAATGGGATAATTACATAATAATGTAGTCATAATTTAAATAAATGCTTAAGGCACACCAACATATACTGTTATATAAGTTATGTAGAAATAAATAAAATAATAATGTTGTCTCGTGGTTTATTGTTGAGCTGTCAAGTTGTCATGTTGAAATAATCAGTTCAAGACCTCGACACATTTTTATTTTATTTAATATTTTATTTGATTATTGTCATTATTCTTTTATAGGATGTACCGAATATTCTTCAGTTTTATGCAAAACATAAATACGACAAATAGAATATCAGATCTCTGTCAAATGGCCAAAAATAAATGCAAAAAAAGGTTTAATGTTAAAAAAACTTTCTCTTTCAGATAAATGCTGTTCTTTTTAACTTTATATTCATCAAAGAATCCTGAAATAAAAATGTAAATAACTGTTTTCAACTGATGATAATCATAAATGTCTCTTGAGCATCAAATCATCATATTATAGTGATTTCTGAAGGATCATGTGACACTGAAGACTGGAGTAATGATGCTGAAAACTCTATAATACTATAAATTATAAATTCACAATATCATTAAATAGCTATAATCTATTAACTAATCTAACTAATGTCTAAAAGTGTAATAATTATCTGTGTGCCAAGCTCTGATAAAGTGTGAAATATTATACTAATAGATTATCAAATAATGTGTAAAAACAATAGGCCTTTACGTTTAGAAGCGTAGATGTGCTTTACATCAGACAGTCTGAGCAAATGAACAGCAGGTTTACTGTGTGTGTGTGTGTGTGTGTGTGTGTGTGTGTGTGTGTGTGTGTGTAGATGTGCAGCAGGTTTACAGCGCATGTTCTCCAGACTCCGTCGCTGTGGAAACAAACACACTAAAATACAATCAGCTTCTCTACTACTGATTGTGAAATTCATTTCATTATATTTGCTATTAGTATTATCTATACTGCAAAATCCTAATGTGTTTATTCAACTGTGTGAGTCTAATGTAAAATACTGGACAAATCTCATATTTTACAGGACAGATGACAACTCTAGTCACAGAACAGATTGTGTGTGCGTGTGTGTGTGTGCGCGTGTGTGTGTGTGTGTGTGTGTTTCTTTCTTGTCTTTCCTTTAGTAAATGAATATGAATCATGTTTGTGTTTTATAGTGTGGATCATTGTGGAGAGTTCAGAATTACAGCAGGATTACACAAATGTAGGTCTACACACACAATCATTTAGTGATTTGTTGTTGATTTGTGTCATTTAGTGAAATGTTTCTCTTCTTGTGTTCAGATGCCTGTGATCTCACACTGGATCCAAACACAGCACACACTCTTCTCATTCTGTCTGATGAGAACAGGACAGTGACGCGTGTGAAAGAGCGTCAGTCGTATCCTGATCATCCAGAGAGATTTGATGATGTTCCTCAGGTTCTGTGTGGAGAGAGTCTGACTGGACGCTGTTACTGGGAGGCTGAATGGAGCGGATCTATTGCTGATATATCAGTGTCATATAAAGGAATCAGCAGGAAAGGATGGAGAGACTGTGTGTTTGGATTCAATGATAAATCCTGGAGTCTGCTCTGCTCTAATAACAGATTCTCTGTCCGTCACAATAATAAAAGCACTAATATTCCTGTCGTCTCTTCATCCTCTAAGAGAGTAGGAGTGTATGTGGACATGTCGGCCAGCACTCTGTCCTTCTACAGCGTCTCTGACACACTCACACACTTACACACACTCTACACCACATTCACTGAACCCCTCTATGCTGGATTTGGGGTTTATTATAACTGTTCAGTGTCTCTGTGTGACATTAAACAGCGTCCTAAGAGAAACAACAGTGATACACACACAACCGGGTGAGTGAAATATACTGTGTCTTAGTGAAGGATTTTTCCAGACTCAATAATAGTTCAATCCTCTGTTCTTCATACGTCACTAAACACTAGAGATGCACATATTGGGTTTTTGCTGATACTCGATATGCTGATATTTCTCAACATACTGTATTTTTGCCAGTATAAACAACATTTTCCCTCATTAGTACATAACTGTTTTACTATCATTGCTCAAGACTTGATATTAGAATATTGTTATCCTGTAACAGTAATTTAATCAAAATGTTTATAGACACTATATGTTTATAGAAGAATATAAGAGAGAGATCACTGGCCGCTTTGTTGTCAATTCAGGCTTGTAATGCTGTAATCATTACGATCAGATGTAATAAAATTCCTTGTTGTGTTATACAATTACAAACATTCGGACTCTGACTTTTATTTTATTTTGATTAAAAAAATGTGTGCATGCGCCAACACAAAAAACCCCACAGCTGCCCCCCCCCAATGTGTGATTGACAATTTCGCCCTTGTTGCTATTAGTTTTCTGTAATTTTCTAGCTGTAGTGTGATCTTCTTTTCTATTAATATTCCTGCAGACGAGGAATAAGACAGAAATAGTCAAATTCACTCAGTATTACTTGATCTATTCCAGCACTCCCTCAATTACAATCAAGCACAATTAACTGTAGACAGTTGTGTTGTGCGCAGTAAAACAGTCCAGTTCTTTATAGTCAAACTCATTTATTATGTTTGATAATGAACATTTCTGTCCACCACAGACTGCTGATGGTCTTTGTCTGACCACCTCTGTGAAAATATCCACAGTTAAAAACACTGATTTATAGAAGCCTTGACACATTATTCAACTTCAGCTTATTGATGGAGAATATAGAGTTCATGTATTCTAGTTAAACATAGAGAACATAAACATAACTTGACAATGATGTGCCAATTAAACTCATTATAGTATATATTTGTTTGTTATATTTGATTGTTTGTTATTAGTGAGTGACATCACAGGTGTCAGTCACAGCATTATATACTAGCTTTATATTTTCTTTCTGTCAAACTGCCTGTTAAATAGTTTGTTTTATAGTAAACTGTTTGTATGTTGTTGGTTTTGAATTATTGGTAATACTTTACAATAAGGTCCCATTAGTTCACATTCGTTAATGCATTAATTGTTCATGTTATAGTCAACTGTTCATTGTTAGTTCATGTTAGTTCAGGTCCATTAAATAATATTGACAGATACAACTTTTGATTTTAATAATGTATAAACAAACATTAACTGAGATTAATAAACACTTTAGTGTTTTTCATTGTTAGTCCATGCTAACTAACGTAGTTACAGTCACTGGTGAGTTTTATTGATTAGATTATTCAACACTGAATCTTGTTTGTGCATAAAACCCCCTGACTCTTTGCTTCTGCTTCTTCTGGTTCTTCACAGGTTCTCTGAGCTCAAACCTTCTGGGCTGGATATTCACCCGCTGCTGAACTGCCAGTCTTGTGTCCATATCGCTGATTCTGATCAGTGGCTTCAGATCGAGCCGTCGGCCTGTACAGATGAAGGAGGGTCAAAGTTCAGGGTCAGCACTGACCCAGGCCGTTACGAGTGTGTCAGGACCAGAATGCGATGGGTCTGTGACTGTGTCGTCAGCCTTCAGTACCGTACCGTAGACGGACTCTTCCTCAACGCAGAGCTGGAGAGGCTGCAGTGCAACCGGATCGCTCCAGTGATTGACGTGACGGTGATCTCAGGGAAACTGGAGGAAGTTCATCTGCCCCATTACGCCTGTTTAGGAGAGTCTGACCCCTCTCTCAAAGATGCTGTGAAAGTCCTCACCGTAAAAGACGAGGGAATAACCACAGAACCTGTGCAGTTGACCCGATTCCATGCTAAGATTGTCCAGCCATCCTTCTCTATTATAACATTAATTATAAGTTGGATAATGCGATGGGATGAACACTGCGAACTTCGTCTCTACATGCGTTCTAAAGATCCTCTCATTCTACATCTCTACCTTTTTCCATTTGATGAGTGTGCAAAAGAAAAAGTTGAGAAGAAAGAAAAGAAAAATTACCCAATAGACCATCCCAGACCTGACAGGCCACTCCGGATGAAAACGCCACTCATTCTTGCCGTTCCTGGTGCCTCTATCCATCCCAAAGAAGGGATCACACTCACAAGAGAAATTCCTCCAAACTATTTTCAAGGTCAACACAAGTCTGGAGAAGGATCTTCAAATGACTCTTATCAGAGAAGAGGATCAGAAGACTGTCTGGACTGCAACCATTCAGAAAGGAGAACTTAAGAAATATGAGACGCTTCTGTTGCCTTTGGCTTGCTCAGTTGGGGATATTCAAATTAATTAACCAATCATACCATTGATCAGCTCTACCAAACTTGGATGTCTTTTTTCCAGTAATAAACAAACATTGTTAAGTTGTTTTGATTGATACTGTGAAGCAGCTTTGATACAATCTGTATTGTGAAAAGCGCTATATAAATATATTTGACTTGACTTGACTTCTGAATAATGATCAGATTCATCCTCAGAGAGACGAGCCGCGTCTGAATAGTGAGGCAGATAAAGCAAGATATTTTGATAATCATTGGTCAGATCTCATTCAGGATGTTACAAATGTCCAGATCATTGCATATAAACTGTGTCAGCAGAAACTACTTCATAAGGAACAATATTCAGAAATCACACAGAGTTTAATCAGTCAGGAGAGCATGAGAAAGATCTGTGAGATTATACGCAAACACAGTCGTGTCTGTTTTGTCTCTGTTCAATGTCTCCTTGTTTGTCTTGTGTCTGCGCACGTGTTTGTCTGTGTGTGTGTGTTTGCCATGAGCTCCTCTAGTCCCGGCCCCTTGTTTAGTGTTTGTGTGTGTGTGTGTGTGTGTGTGTGTGTGTGTGTGTGTGTGTGTGTGTGTGTGTGTGTGCGTGTGTGTGTTATTTTATTTCTTATTTTGGATTCTGAGTTACTCTCTATATTTGATATTGTTGCTATCTAGTTTTGTATTCTTATTTTCTCTACTTCCCTGCAAGGTTGCAGTCTTGTTTAGTTTCTTTTGTTTGCAGTTCCAGTAATTATTTTCTAGGATTTTCATTCTTTTGTTTTTACCTTTCATTCTTTTTCCATCTTTAGTCATTAGTTTCATTAGTTTAGTCTAGTTTCTGCTTTTCTATCTTGTTGTCTTGGCTTGTTGAGTCTTGTCTTGTGTGTGTCGTGTTGGTTCCTGTTCCACATGTCTCTGACTCTCCAGTCTAGTGTCCAACGCTTCTCTAGTGATGATACAGGGAAATATGGCTTTATCAGAACTTTTCAATATATACTTTTTTCAAAATATTCATTCATAGTAACATTATAAATAAATCTCACACATGTTTTTGTGCATCTGAGTAAATGTTCTATGGGGAAGGTCAAATGAGTTCAATGAAAATACCTTTATTTGTTTAACTGCGTATTTCATAAATGTTGATAAATTTATGTAAATTTTTCTTGGTGCAAAATTAGCAATAAACTATGAAATGTATTAAAACGGATAGTTGCAAAAGCTCTTTTTTTATGTGATTATATTCCTCTTCAAACACACAAAGTTTTTTTGAACTGCAATGAGGAACAATTACATTGTCTTTATCAAATAAAAGCTCTTTTTTTGTAAACTCTATTTTGTTGCCTCAGAATTTAACATTGGGATATTTTGGACATTTCACTGCATGGAAATTGTTACGTATTTGAAAGTGAAAGTGAAGCCTTGAGTGGCACCCGGGGAGCGATTGGGTGTTATGTGCCTTGCTCAAGGACACCTCAGTCATATTCCTGCCGGTACTGGAATCAAACCAGCAACCTTTGGGTCACCAGTCCAACTCTGTTACCATTAGGCCATGACTGCCCCTTGGCCTTGACCATTAGGCCATGACTGCTACTTGATATACTTAAGCTGAAGAATAAGACTACACAGACACGATATGACTTTCACAGCAGGGTCTTGTGTTTACTTAACTCGACTGTTCATGACGTCACCCAGGTATGGGTAGAACATCCATACAAAATACATGACATTCCCCTTCTTAAGTTTAGAACTATCCAGCTTGTAACTATTATTACATGTAATTACATTTAGTACTATTAACCCTCTGGGGTCGGCGCGCTAGTCTCGTTTTTTTTCTTATCAGCAAAAGAGACTCAAAATACTCTGTTGATTTTGATCTTAGGCCTACATATAAGTGTTATACATCATTCGATCCTGTTAAGTGTCAATTATTTTTGTGTATACTTACAATAAAAACAAAGTGTTGTGCTTTTTATCAAATAAAGAAAAATAAACATGATGCGAGTTTTCCCTTCTCTCTGTCAGTGAAGTCCATTCTGAAACGCGTCCGGAAATGAACTGTAACTCCGCGAATACTTGTCACACAGGCACGAGAGATTTTTTTATGAAGCTTGAACTCTCTTCTTTTAAATGAAGTAATTTATATAAAAAAACAAATATTCTCAGTTTATGTAATCTGTATGAAAAGAGAGAGATTTCAGTCTTTTTCTTTTCAGCTCATTATACCTGATTACGTGTTAAAGGGGCATTCGGCAACTCTAGCTATTTCTTCGCTTATTTTCACTTTTGTTGTCACATGTTTTCTCAACGAGCGCCCCCTACAGCTGTGAGGCGTATATTTCACAACAATGTCGTAAAAAAACTCACTTGCGGCCCCTCCTCCTCCTTTCTACCGCTGCTCGTGTGCATTTGTTATTATCAGAGCCAACTTTATCGTGTGGAGCTATATCTACCGAGGTGGGTAATACATCATACACATTGAGGGCGGCGTGTGTGTTTATGTCGAATTGCCGTAAAGCAGTTTGTGTTTCTCGCTCGTTCTCGCTTCTCACAAGACTTCCTATTTCCAATTTACCGGGACGTTAATCCTCATGTTGCAAGGTTGGTTTTCAGCCTAGGAACGTTGGGGGGAGCGGGGAAAGTCACCATTCTCACCAGAACAGGTTATTAAACCATCCAAATGATTTCTAAACAGTTTTATTAAGTTGAAATAGTTGCCGAATGCCCCTTTAATGTGCCACGCCCATGGAGAGCGCACGCTATTCAAACGCAAATGATCAGAGGCAAGCCATGCAAACATGCCAACGCCCACCAGCTGGATTATAAAACACATCAAGTTTAATAAAAATCTTGTACTTTACCTCGTCTTGCTGCGCTGTGAGGAATAATACTATCTAATAATCCTGGAAAATGTACCAGAAGTGCTGGTATTCATTTCGAGGAGCAACGGATACAGCTGATGTAGTAAGTCATTTATTCTTAAGTGCTTTGTTCTAATCGCGATATTGAATAGTGTCTGTAAAACTGCAAAAAGACTATTTAAATATGAATTGCATGTCTGTGTGTAAATGATGAATGAACGACACAGGCGCGCGCTGTTGTTTACTACAGTTATACAGCGCATTCACTCTCGCATCTACATTAGTAAACATGTTATTTTTTCATGAACACATCCAAACTATATTGCTATAGCCTACTGAGATGAGTAAAAATAGACTGAAATATGTTGAAATAAAATGTCTGTATAAGTAACAAACTGCAAATTAACATGTATATGCTAATATATCATGAACACGATATGTTACAGACTAAATAATATGAATGTTTAGACAAGATTTCGTTGATTAGTTTTGGATAGATTATAAAGTTTTTAGGCTACTGTAAAAAAAGACTACTGCCACATTAAATAAGCTTTTGTTCATTATATATATATAATTCCTTTTATCCTCACATTCTTTGGCAAACCGTGACATACCTGTGTGAAAGGCTCATTATGCAGCTCATTAAGGGGCTCATTATGCAGGTCTTGTTTTCTCAGGTGTGAACACGCCTCCATGCATATTGCCTTTCCAAACAAAAAGTGTCTTATAAAATTTAAATCAATGTATTGTTTTGTGTAAATGATTAGGCAGGATGGTTTTCAGATCATTTTGAAGCAAAAACTCTAGGCGACAACACCCATCAGTCAAAAGTATTGTGGACACATATTTAGTATGTGTTCTGTGGCCTGTAACTTTAAGTTTTAGTTTTTTCAATAACCATGCAAACATCCAAAAAAAATACAAATATGTACATACATGTTGCACACATATTATGGTAGCCCTGTTTGTGCTAAACAGAGTGTAATGACACCTTTGCCATTAATATGTTTATAAGCAACTGAAAAAAAGCACAAATGTCACGGCATGTCAGAACACCCGAAAACACCTTAGACCCCAGAGGGTTAACTCGTTATTTCATCTGACTCCATAAATGAAAAAGGTTTTAATGATATATCTACATCATTAAGTGTGTGTGTGTGTGTGTGTGTGTGTGTGTGTGTGTGTGTGTGTGTGTGTGTGTGTGTGT
Organism: Gila orcuttii; assembly: GCA_026230005.1. NCBI lineage: Eukaryota > Metazoa > Chordata > Actinopteri > Cypriniformes > Leuciscidae > Gila > Gila orcuttii. Next base: position 1,639,357 of record JAPDVR010000017.1, on the reverse strand, counting down.
GTGTGAATGTTTGACTATTCTTTTTTAACTCTTTACTTAAAATAATGTCTGAGTTGATTAGAATAAAATCAAATGTTTACAATTTATTATGTCAGCTAAATGTATCACGCCAGTTGCATAATCAGTTCAAAGATAATAGATACAAACATCAAATGAGTAAAAGATGTAGGTTAAACCCGACATTTAGAAATACATGAGGCGGAGTGCCGGCATCCACTCTGCATCTAGGGCTAATTTTGAGCTACAAAACGCCCTGAGCTCTAGTTGCGCTTCATTATATAGACAGACCTCTTTTCAAATGTAAAGATGAGTTCACAGTGGGAATTCACACTAATCACTGTCCCAGACTTACTGGAGGCAGAAGTGGATTTACATGTGTAGTGTTACAAATTGATTAAATGTTTAATTTAGGTTCAACAGTATTTTAACTGAGAAAGTTCACACAGTGTTTACCATTTTGAGGCATAGATGATGACATTAACCTTTTGTCACTTCTCAAGTACAGTTGGGCTTTTGTCTCTATGATAATGTTAAGGTTTGAGTGATCTAATCAGGCTGATTGGATTAGCATCTCAAGGCTCTGAGTTACACTGTCATGCTGATGAAATCAGGTAACGTGCTGACTCCTATACTTCATTTACATGCTTTGTTCAGATTGTCTCCACATCTATGTAATCCCTCCCCCTTGAAAGGTATAAACACTGTGCTGAGCTATTGAGGTTAGACTTGGATGACTACAGCGTTGCAGCAGCAAAGTCCTCAATAAAGAGTAACTTTTGCTTGAAAGATATCCCAACGTCTCCTGGTCTCTGAAGAAAAAGTTTCCAACAGTTTTGGTGCCGTGACCCGGATAGAGCTACTCATCTGAATCCAGATTGAAACTTCAAACTCAACAAAGATCTGACTGAGTTCCAGACTGAATCTTTCTGTACAACCAAGGGTTGGTGAGTGCTACTCTATCCAAAAGAACCATTAAGACCAGTACAAATGTGTTATCCTCTGCGTCGTCAGAGAAGAGTTAGCCGACAGCTGTAGGGTTTGGTTAACTAAGTTATCCTCTAAAGTTTTCTTTTAGAGAAGAAAGTTATCCTCTGTTCAGGCAGGGAAGATTAGCATTACGTGTTAATATTGATTATCCTCTGATTCGACAGGGAAGAAAGTTATCCTCTGTTCAGACAGGGAAGATTAGCATTACGTATTAATATTGATTATCCTCTGCTTCGGCAGGGAAGAAAGTTATCCTCTGTTCAGGCAGGGAAGAAAGTTATCCTCTGATTCAGGCAGGGAAGTTTAGCATTACTTGCTAATATTGTTATCCTCTGTTTTCAGCAGAGAAGAATTGTTTATCTTCTGTTCTTTTAGGTAGGGAAGATTAGCATAAAGAGCTAGTAATTTGAAGGAAGGTTAACGATAGTTGATCAGTTTTGAGTGTACCCTCTGTTGATCAGAGAAGTTTTTAGTGTTTGTTTATGTGGTAACAAAGAAACTCACAAAATGGTTAGAAGGAATGCTAGGCTGGTTCCAAAAACTGAAAAAGCTGGTTTTGCTACTCCTTTGTGGTCAGATAGTGAATTCAAAACACTGTTAGGAGAACAAATGAACCTAATAGTTGTAGCGATTCTTAGCTCAAATAAAGGGAATATAATTTTAATAACTGATCATGGATATGATCATGAATCGCCTACAAATTATAATATTCCTTTTAAAGGGAATATGTTACCAATGTATCTGTATGGTAAACTAAATAAAACTGATTATAATCAATTATCCATTCAGGGAGGCAAAAATAGATCAATTTTCTATATCAATAATCAATCACAACGTTTTATAATTAAATATTAATATATCAATTGTCTAGAATAGATCGATTCTCAGGATAACTCTTAATGGAATTAATTTGTTATCGAATAATCTGTTTGTCCAGCAAACTGACCGTAGGATCTTTTATCAAATCTCAAGAGGAGTTATTCTTCTTATAGACTTTCAAGAAAGACTGTTTCTCTGGCCATGAAAAACAGCTTTCTCGTTCTATAAAAGAAAATACTATTTAAAGTATCAACAATTGTAAAGCGGTAGCTTTTGACCGAACATTTAAGGGACTTCGTAATATGAGCAAGAGACAGAGTCAATAAATGAATATACATGGACTTAATAAAGGAAACTACGTATATCGGTGACTAAAATTACATGTACTAAATCTATATACAACAACATAAAACAACAAACAATGAAAGAGAATGAGGATCAGAGAGTGATAGAAAGAGGAAGATGAGAGAGATCACGGAAGGATCACAGAATGGCAAATTACCTGGACAATTAACCTTTGAGAGACATCACCCTAAATGGGGGCAAACAACCGTAGCAGGTTTCAGATCTCGATAGGAAATAAAAATACTTGCACACATATAGCTCTCTTGTGTTGTGGAATCACGAAGGCGTGTGTGTGGCGGTCCTTTGGAGCTGCGCGTGTTCTCTTGGTTCTTCGGAGCGCGCGTCATCACAGGAAATTTAAATGTCTGTTGAAGGTAAAGTTTGCCAGTTAATTCAGGCTAAGTTCATTTCACTCGTCGGTGGAAATGAACAAAGGAGAATACAAAAAGGGAAAACAAAAACTTAAAGAAAGAAACAAACAAAAGAAAACAGAAGACGAAGACTGAAGAGACTGAAGAGAAGACTTGAAGCGAGTTGAAGAGCTGAAGAGAGAGTGAAACCGCTGGTCAATGGCTTTAAAGAGGGTCCGAGTTCACACCTTCAGGGGTGAACTGACCAATCGACTTGGAGTGCTGTGAGCGGGAAAATTGTTCCTTTGTCTTGTCAAAGCAGCTCATTTGCATAGTTTATGACGGGTGTCCGAATTCGTCATTTCGACTCCAAAAAGCTGTGCACAGAGAATCATACATTTTACTGTAATCTCCTGTATGTGACCAACTCAGTTAGACCGAGAAGATTACAATGATACCAAGAAAGACATGTAAAAGAATAGGAATTACAAAGATACATCTTAATGCATAATTACAAGCACTTATAGTTCATAGTTTGGAATTCCTTTGATGCGGCCAGAGTGAGTAGGGAGGAGTCTCTGGAGAGTATCGCAGAGTCGTAAATGATGTCCGAAAGCCATCTCACCCCAGACTTTCTGGCGCTAAGCCAGAGATTTAGAATTGGATGAGTGACAGGTTGCGAGCTTCAGGAATCTTAGCATGAAAGAATCATGATTCTTGTTCATATGGTACAGTTTTCATACGCTACAGTCCCCCTTTTCGTTGGATGAAGTCCCTGTGTGGACATCATCGGACGACAATCATCACAATGGGCGGATGGCAGGTGAATCATGACGGTCGTTTAGCAGGTGGTTCCTACTTGTCCTCCGCCTTTGGTTCCTCGGGCTGAGGATCCATTTCGATGAGGCTTGTCATGGTCTCTGTCTTGGTACCTTTTTTCCGCAGGTTCCGTTTGAAGCCTGGAGAAAAAGCATCTCTGTGCTTGGTCATGGACGCACGCATCTCATTGACTCTCTTAAACAGGATGAAGGCCCAGGGTCATGGTGTAGCCTACTGCTGTAGACATACACAGCGCAGTGTCAGCTGCGGTCCAGGCTTGGACAACAAGTGAGGTAGTCACGATAGGCGAAAGTCCATTTCACGATAGTCACTGTAGCGACAATGACTTTTGTAGGGAAATTATTAACTCAAAGGGGGAATAATATTCATGAGATGATGAATATGCATTATCGTATACACAAATTAGATTATCTCAAATAGGGAATAGGTTAAACCTCACCGTATATGAATCATTAACACGATTGCTCGTATTAATTATTAATATAGGTCGGTAAAATCAGATCAATTATCAGGGTAAACTTTGATATGATTCAAACTTAGTTTATCATGCACTCGTTCGTTTACCAGCCTGTAAACATCAAAAATACCCTTCCTGTGGCCACCAGAAATGATATTTTCGTGTAAGGCACTTTAGATATTTTAATATAAATCAAGTAGAGCTTTGTAACATAAGATCGGCATTTTCAGGGACTTCAAGTTTATAGAACAATGAGACAGATTCAATTCAAAAGATTATAGAGTTTAATAAAACAAGACTTAAGATTACATAAACTACTTAAATCACGCAGGAGTAAATATGCATAACAAAAACAAACAATTAACAAAGACAAAAGAACGATTGCAATACGAAATATTGGAGAGAGAAAGTTAGAGGGTGAGAGAGAGAGAGAGAGAGAGAGAGGGAGAGAGAGAGAGAGAGAGAAATCAGTTCAAACAATTCAAACAATTCAAACAATTCAAACAAGACCCAAAGGCTTTCTTAGGCGTATCTAGACAACCTTAAACAGCACTTAATTTAGATTGTACGTTACTTTGATATGGTCTCTTTGGTGTAGCTGTGTTACAAAAGAAACAGGCTGATGTCCGGAGTTTCGTTCGGACGGAGGTAGATGTTGCAATCTCTTCAGCTCGTACGACAGATGCTTAATCTTAAATTCATTTCGTTCGTGAGTACACTGAACGAAGGAGAATTATCAAACTGAGGTAGCCCAAGAAAAGAAAGAACTTAGATTAAAACAAAGTAGGAAAAACGACGCGGAACTCCGGGCTGGAGTTCGCAGGGAAGTAGGGATCTCTTTCTGGCGTAGGACTGCTCGCTAGCGCTGAGGAGACATGGCGCTCCTGGTTTTGAAGGCGCTCGAGACACGCCTTTCGTACGCGTCTGATCCAATCGTTTGGGAGGAGGGGTGTCGGCAAACCTTGTGGTTCGCGAAGTACATGCCTTCTGGGTCATGTGCATAGGAGATTACAAATTTAGTAATAATACACTTCTAAACTAGGATTAATAAAATATGCCTCATATTGCATTTTGGGTTAGTGATTCGATCTTATTCGATTTCTCTGATTCCAATCATACCACTCGCGGCATTCCTAGGGCTAGTAAAATGCAGATACATGATTTTTCGTGATTAAACGAATGTCAGACTGATCACATATCATAAAAGCTTACAGTTATATCAATTAGGTCACAAGGGAATCCTGAACACAACCAGAAAACATTTGTACATTTGAAACGTTACGTTTAACTACACGTGGTTCAGAATGATTGTCTCTTTGTGTGTGTGTGTGTGTGTGTGTGTGTGTGTGTGTGTGTGTGTGTGTGTGTATTCAGAGTTCGTTGCGTGGTCAGTCACGCGTTGGACTCCTGATCGTCTTCAGTTCCGTGTATGTGTGTGCGTCCTTCGAATTTGATGAGTTTTAAGTCTGGATTACAATGACCAGTGTGGTTCATTACACAAGGTTGTCTGTGTTTGTGAGGTGTCGTGCAGAGGGGACACCACGGGATCTCCGGCCAGAGAGGCGCCCCTGTTGAGTCACATGTGGTAAGACAGAGGACCCTGTGATTACTTATCAGCGAAAAACGCCACCGGGGCACTTCTGGCATCGGTAATTTAATTAAGTCCAAGCACCATTTGCTTCGTGTGTGAATCGGTAACTTAAAAAGTCCCATGACATCTGTTTTTGTCATCTGAGTGTTTACTTAATTAGAATCTAGTTGATTAAAACCACATGATTGCGCTGATCATCTGATTATTGCTACATCACCTTTCACGATAGTCACGAAAGCTTGGAGGGCTGTGTCGATAGGAGCAATGTCAATTAACTGGGGTCCCCCTTTTTCAATCCACAGTTCCAGTTCTGGATCTAGGGTGAAGTTGTGGTTCTTGAAGAAGGATGGGATTTCCAGTTCTGATTGATACTCTTCGCTTGGAAGATGGTACAATGCCAGGTCATCAAGGTGGAGGATGGCACCTTTCGGTACTTGAATCCACATGCTCTGGTTGAGCAAGGTGTCACGGGTGGCAGTGTCATGCTGGTCGTAAGTGAGTGTAGAAGTGCGCACAGGAGTGTTAACGAGCCCCCTGTCGCCTACAATCTCTGCTCGTGTCTGGGTGACTTGAGTGCAAGGCTTGGCTTCGGCAGGGCAGCGTGTGTCGCTGATCATGGGTTGCAACGCGCAGATTCCGTCAGTGTTGTCTCTGAGGAAGGGTTTGCTAGGGCAGAGATTGTGAATGTCTTTGGTCAAGGTGCACATGTGCAGGTTCGGGGCCAGGTACAGCTGTGTGTCGCTGTCGTGGTAGGCCAACACGTCCGGAGTGCGTATCTTGATGTGAGTATTACTTTTCCAAAACCCGACATTGACAATGTCCTTGAGTCTGTAGATTCGGCTTGACTCTATGATGGGTAGGTTCAGGAGAAAACCCACTTCCCTCTGCTTGGGGTCGACGTAGAGTTGGATGGCGCTACCCAGAGAGTAGGCAAGGTGTATTTGTAGAGGGTCAGTTGGCATGGTGATGGCGGAAGCCAGCATGGTTTGCACAAGGCTTAAGGGTATCAGGTACGGTGGAATTCTACCCACGGCTAGGCTGTCAATGGAGGAGCTCACCTCCCGCAGCATGTCTGTCATCAGGGCTGTGACCAGCTGAGTTTGAGTAAAGTCATTCTGGAAGACAGTAAACAGCTGTTTCATGGAGTTCACTGTCTGGTTCAGCAGAATGCTGTGAGTGTTGAGAATTACCACAGTTCCCTTCAATGTCTTACCGATGGTCTGCAGGGATGCACTCTGTGTTGTGAGTTGCTGTTTTAGCTGTGGGATCTCAGTCCGAATTTCAGCCACATGCCGCCTCATGGTGGCTAGGTTCACTGCGTTGACACTGGACATACCAATGTTAAACAGAGTTCCGACGGCAGCGGCGGCGGTTGTGTCCACCTAACTCCACTTGTGTGACAGTAATTTTCTCAAGTTGGTTGAGCATGTGCTCGACATCGGCCTCAGCGTGAGTGAGGGAGTCCTCTGTCCATCGGGCACCTGCACAGCTGTATTGGGCTACTGCGCTGGGGTAGTGTGCTCTGTAGACGTTGGGGGGGTCGAGCCAAACATACACTTTCTGGCTGTGGGTCCTGCAGTTGGTGATCAGGAGTCCTGGTTGTTCCCTCAGGACGATGCCTGATGCCGGACCTGTTGAGATGATGTCCGATTGCGGCTGCCCTCTGGTTGGCTGAAAGCACAGGATGGCGAACCACAGCAGCATCCTGGTAAAGGCAAAAGGGAGAGGGAGAGAGGAAGGGAGGAAAAATTTCAGCAAGTGTCATCCTTGGTTGGCTAGGACAGTCTTTTGGTTTTGAGGATGCCGGTATGCCACTTGCCTCGGTGTCTCGTAAGTGAGTGTGGTGCTGCGGTATGCAGCACATGGTGCGTCATGGGCATACATTGGCATGACCCCCCTTTTCCACTGTGACACCACAAGCCATGGCGCTGTGATGGCTGCAGGTGCATAACGCGGAATGTTGTCCTGTGCACGCAGCATGTGCTTGGTGTCCTGCAGTTGTCTGGGGCACCGGTTATTGATGGGTTCAGACGGCATGCACGGGTGGTTGGAGGGGTCTGAGAGGTGGTTTCTCATAGTGTTCATGGACTTGTCATAGTCTTTGGTGAGCTGGAAGGTGCAGGGTAAGGAATTTGAATCTTCATTTGGTGCTGAGGCTGTGTCCCCATGGCTGGCTGTGGGAGTTCCCGTGAACTCTGTGACCTGACAGTCTGGCTCTGCGGGAGTTCTCGTGACCTCTGTGACCTGACAGTCTGGCTCTGCGGGAGTTCTCGTGACCTCTGTGACCTGACAGTCTGGCTCTGGTGACCTGTGTGACTGGAGGGGGAGGGGTTCTCGCACTTGAGCCCAAACTTTCAGCTGTTTGAAGTCCAGTAAAGGCTCAAAGCGATCTAGCAGATCTTTGCCAATTAGAAATGGGTAAGTGTTCATTTGTGAGATGTACACCGGGTGGATCAGACTCATAGAACCAACTGTCAGGTGAACGGGAGCTACCTGTTCGAGCCGGATGTCGTTCTGGCTGTATGACTGCACATTCAGCTCACACGTTACAGATGTAAGAGTTCGATCTTGTCTCTTAGCTTTAGCACTGAGTCTTTCAAAGAGTATTTCACTGAGTCTATTCTAGGAAGAGTTTTCATGGCACTAGGGCTGCAACTAACGATTATTTTGATAATCGATTAATCGGACGATTATTTTTTCGATTAATCGGTTAATCGGATAATTTTTTGAAAAAACTTCAATTACATTTTTTGTTTATTATAACTGAATAAAACCCTAAATCAGGGTATTTATGTGTAAAAGTGTAGGCCCTACTTTAAAAAGTGCAAAACCCACACATTGAGTTTTACTAATATCAATATTTGCATTGTTTTTAATGATAATTGCTGATGGCAAGTTGACAACCATGATTAATGTAAAAAAAAAAATCTAAATTATATAAACAGATTATGTTTTAACATTTTTTATTAAAACAAATATACACAGACATGTTGTTCAGATGTGAAGATATAAACCAAAAACATCTAAAATAGCCAATATAATTAATTTAATTTTTATTTAAGATTAAATGAATTATAAGGATATATTGATAAAATAAAAGACTGAAAACAACCATGTGAACGTAGAGCCGCCGTTTGAAAAACAATTAAAACTTAATAGTAGACAAATGCATTAGTGCACAATCATTCACTGAAAACCACTGATTACAGTGACTAAAAAACAATCTTTTACTGCTGCTTTTATTAACTGCCTTTATATTTAGTGCTTCACTTTGTAAACACCGTTTTAATTCAACCTATTTCTGCGGTAGCGCTATTTTAATTCATCACTTATGTTGCGAGCGAACTGATTGCGCAACCTGATGCTCGAGACAAATTACAGCCAAGTTCCGGGAGACTCCCGCATATTGATAGCGGCTCCCTGATGTCCGCAAATTAGTTAAAATCTCCCGGAATCTAGAGCACGCGAGCAAGAGCGCGCATGCGAGACAAGAGACTGCTCCAAACCGTGTAGCGCGCGCACGGTAGAGCGGGAGAGGGAGAGAGACCTTGCGTGTGTGCCTCATGAAGCGCATGTAAGACAGAGAGCATCATGATTGGCCTGTTTAAACCAATAACCAGTAAATGCTCCCCGTGACGTAAGCAGACCAACTAATCGATAATGACATTCGTTGACAACGTTTTTAATAATCGATTATTATCGATTTTATCGATTAGTTGTTGCAGCCCTACTTGCCACCCCCTTTTTGATTAGGTTCCCCAGGAGTCTTGGCGTCGGGGCTGGTGTGGTGATCGATGGGCAGTTAGGGCCGGTCTCGTGTGGTTTGCTGCGGAGGCTGATAGCCAAAACAGCATTTCCTGGTCCTTTGGGATTTTGGTCCCAGTTGTGGGAAATTGTGCTGTCTTGCTCAGGATGTGCAGCTGTCAGCTGTGGTGGCTGGGTGATGCTGTCACTTTGTGATGTGACAGTTAGCTCTGTGGTCTGTGGCTGACGAGCAGTGTTCTGGGTGCTTGGTTCAGGTCTTACGCTTAGGCATAGGATGTCTGGCTTGTCCCTATTGTCTTCCTTGTGAGATTTCTTGTGAAGAAGCTCTTTCAGCACCTGCAGGATCTCTGCCCTCTCTGACCTGACTGCACTGTTTTTGTCTGATGTGGGCTCAGACTTGGGCTTACCAGTGGCATGTTGAGAGGGGTTCCGATGCCGGCTTTCTTGGCTTTATGCTCTGGACGATGGGGGTCGGCTATTTCTGGGTCGCCGGATGGCTTCCCATGGGGCTCCACCCTTGGGGTTGTTGGATGGGCCTGGCCGGTCCCAGAATCTTTCAAAGCGCTCTCTCCGGTGCCCTGGATGAGCACCCTCACGGTTGTGCTGCCCTCTGCTGGCTTGGAACGGTCTTTCCTCTCTGTTAAAAGGTCTGTGGTGTTGTGGGGCGCCCTCTAGAGTCAGCTCTGAGTAGTGCTCAGAGACAGGGTAGATTGTGGGGTTTTTCACAGTCTTTTCAGACACAGTCTTTTGCTTGGTGTAAGCTTTGTGGGCTAAGTCCCGTAGCTGTTGGGTAGACATGCTACGTGGGCAGGCCAGGACGCCCAGGTGATTACTCACTGTGGGATGCAGATTTCGGAGAAACAGAGTTCTGAAGTTGAAATCCTCTTCCATACCGGGCTCGTTCCGGGCTCCGAAGTAGGCTTGCCGGAGTCGGCCGTAGTAGGTCTGTGGGGTTTCAAGTCTGGCCTGCTTGAGGTTCATGGCGGTGATGAGCCCTTGGTCTGATTCTGGATCAGAGAATTCTCTAATGAAGGCCTGTCACAGCTGCTGGTAGTCTGATTTGACTGTCTCTGGTTGACGGTCTAGGAAGCTGCGCACCTCACGACTGGACGTAATTCTGAGCAGGTACACTCTGTCCCAGGTGGTCACGTTGGCGACAGTTTGTAAGTGAAAGTCAATGTCTTGAAGGTAGGCGTGTATGTCGTGTCCGCCTGCAGGGTTTAGGGTGTTTCTGGCCAGCTTGTCAAGTTCTTTGGGAGCCGTGCCATGGTTAGTGGCAGGGGTTCTCTGGAAGCTGGCTGGTGACATCTTGAACAGTGGGCTTTCACCCCCCTTTCAGCTCTGAGCTCGTGGCTGAAAGGTACGGACCGGCTGGTCAGGGGAAACTCTGTGTTGTGCGTTTCCCCTTCCCGGTCATTCTACAGTTCATAAGAGTGTTTCAGCTCTCTGTGAACAATGTCAAGTTTGTATTTGAGATTGTGTCTCTGCTGAGTAAGCTTGTGGATTTCAGCTCGGGCCGCTTGTAAGTGTTTTTCACAGGCCTTGGCTTTAACGTCTCTTTCTTTCAGTTCAATCTCCGCTCTTGCAAGGAGAGCTTCGCCTTGTCGGAGTTGTCCATCGAGTTCCTCTCTGGCTTTCCTCTCCGAATGCTTTCTTTGGTCTGTGTCAAGACGAAGATCAGCCAGGGCATTTTGAAGTCTTTCCACTTCTTCCTGTAGCTCTGGGTCTGTTGCATCCTCCTTCCCACGCTGGTCGTGGGTCTCGAGGAGTAGCTGATCTAGACGGCTCTGCGCGTGGGCCTGGTTCCTCCGGGCCTCCTCAGTTTGGAGTTTTAGTTCTGTGGCTTCCTGCTCCAGATCGAGGTTCCTCCTTTCGCTTAGCCGTGCCTGGACGATTAGGTTGTGGGCGAGGCTCCCGATGATCTTGGCCCATTCTTTGTGGTTGTAGCTCTGGGTTGGATCATGGGCCATCAGCCTGTTCAAGTAGGTGTCCAGCTGCTCTTGACTCAGGTGCTGTATGTCACTGACGTCCTTGGGTAGGACGGTGCTCGTCATCGCGCTCAGCAGAGGTGATCCCAGTGGACTGCGGGACTGGACGAACAGGACATACTGGCTTGCTGTAGGCGAGAGAAGGACAACAAACACAAAGAGGCCAATGCAAGTTTGTTTTAAGGTTAACGAGTTACACTAATACGGGCTATGGCGTCTACGAGAATTTCGGCTAACTGATGCAGACAGTTAGATAGTTAGGTGGGGACAATTTGCTTAGGTCAGCGCAGAGCCTAAATAAAGATTTTGACAGGGCGGTAGCCTAGTGAGTCATTTGATGACGCTAGCTGCTTGGTTTGTCGATCTGTTATTTAGCTTTCCTTGCTGTCTCTCGTAGGTTCTGTCTCTAGGTGAACTGAAAGGAACAAATCACAACAGAACAGAAAAATAGCAAGATGGAAAAGATTGAAGTAAAATGAAACAGTAAAAAAATGAATAGGTCTGTAATGAAATGGAATAAATAATAACACAGGAAGTGTTACAGGGGATAAGGAGGCCTGAGCCTGCTATCACGGCTGGGTTTTATGGTAGGGCCACGGGTGAGTGGGGTGAGTGGGGACCGGTGGAAAACCTAGGAAGAGGGGTGTGGCTTGGAGAAGAGAAGATGGGCCAAACACTTAAATGACCGGGGGAATATCTAATATTCTGTGGCCTATACTAAGTGGATGGGTTTTATCTTATTTAGTTTGCCCGGGGTGAATTGAGGTTGCTCTGGTGGGAACCAGCGGCGTGGTCAACCTTTCCGACGGTCCCAAACACTCGACCTTCCTTCCTCTATACCACGGTGCGCCCTCTTAAACAACTTGCGACTTTAAGCACAACCGGCAACACCAAGGTGTCAACTGCCAGACGGCACAGCAAAATTGGGTTTTCCCAAGAACCCTCGTTTGGAGTTCAAACAAGTGGCCCTGCAGCAGCCCTGGTTCGGGTAATTGTCCCAAAATTGCCTTGTGTGGCGGCTGACGTGGTTGATGACCTTTGGAGTGCCAAATTGCTGACGTCGCAGTTGCGTGCCGCACCAATGAAAAGAGAAAGAAGCGTCCGAGACTCACACACGGCCAGCGTTGTAACGCCCGGTCGGATGACTCCATTCGCTGGAAACCAACCAGAGATGACTGTCAAATCACCACAGCGCACTAGAGAGTCCTACCTACAAATACAAAACAGAATGAACAAGTGAAACTTAAAGTGAATTAGAGCTTACTTGTTTAAACCAAATTGAGTAATTATGTATGTAGGAATAAAAGGCAAAGGCTTTACCAAATAATGATAAAACAAAAGGGAATTATGACAACGATGGTAATTATCAGAATAACCTAACTCAAAAGAGGAGATAGAAATAAGTAAAACAGGATGAAACACAGGAGGAGACAAGCGGTAGTAGTGGGTTTGTGCCACAAGGGGGCGTGCTTCCTCCCAGTGGTTAACCTGGTTGAATCAGACAACTTAATTTCAATTTCAATTCAAAGTGGTTTGAGCTAAATTTAAAATAACCTTGTAAGGAAAGTTAAAGATCAGAATTATATCTGATGATAATCACTTTACTGTAAAGTATCAGTGATAAATAAAATAAATAAAATAGTAGACCAATTCAGAACAGAATGACAGGAGGAAAAAGAGTGATAAGCAGACTTAGCAGGGGATGCCACCAGGGGGTGCGTTCCCTCTAAGTGGATATCAGTGTTGAACAGAAAAACTTATTTTTAAATTTAAGTTCAAACGTGTTTAAACCAAATTTAAATAAACGTGTAAAGAGATGTAAAGTAACAGAATGATACCCGATAATAATAAAAATAAAGTAATAATAAAGTAATAATAAGAAGTATGAAATAATTAAAAAGGGAAGAGTAGCAACAAAACAATCAAGAATGGAATAAAACAAAAGAAGAAAAAGAGAGATTAGCAGGGAATACCACAAGAGGGCATGGTTCCTCTAAGTGGGATATCAATGGCTGAACTGAGACACTTAATTTAAATTTTAATTCAAATCTTGTTTGAACCAAACTCAAAATAAGTGTAAACAGTCAGAGGTAGGAGGATTGTCTAACATCCAACAAGATTAGCACAAGCAAAGCTGTAAATGCGAACATGTGTTGAAAGTTAGACCGCACCTCTCAATAATCCCAGGGAAAAATGGAATAGCAGGAGAGAATTGAGAAAAGAATGACCTATCTGCGAATTTCCACAAGTTGGCGTTATTGCACTCACGTATGATGAAGTCAGGGGGTGGTGTGTAATTCGAGAACTGTCAAGCATTTAAAGGCTGCCCTCTAGTGTTTGTCAGCGGAATTACAACCACTCTGCTTCAGGGTGATTTGAAATCTGAGAGTGTGTCTACACGTTGATTCTCTGCAAAAATCACGAGTATACAATTCAGGCCCTTGGCGGGTCTTTTCGGTGCTACGTTGCACAAGCACGTTTGAAGGATTATTTAATTTTTTTCCCCACTGCCTTTATGCGCAAATATGGACAACAGGAATTGTACGTCAGCTCTCTCTTTGATGTACACATCAAAATATCACCATAATTCAATGTATTAGGTTTAAAATTGGTTAGCTAAGCAAATTTTCAGACCAGGAGTTATTGTTATCTAACGATATAAGGCCTTTTAACTGTAAATGGAGAGACTTGTCCATCCAGTTTTATTCACACTGAGAAGAAGATCTCTTCGTTCTTAACAGGCGGTTTTGATAATATTAAAATGTACCTAATGCAAAGAGATTTCTTCGTCTTTACAGGGAAAATTTTAACATTATGAACTGCAGTTTATTTTAGCAATTAACAATGGCCAATAATGTTAGACATGTTTGGCAGCCGTTAATGTGCTGGACTGTGCTGGACTGCTTTTGTGCCAGTTTTTTAGTCAGTGAGTTCGCGGCGTTGCATGGTTTGTCTCAAAATTTAAAACGCGAGTACAAAAATAATACCAATACACACATACATTGACACTGAGTTGCTCAAAGTTTAAAATGTGCCCGCATTCTCCACCATATAACTGTAGCGATTCTTAGCTCAAATAAAGGGAATATAATTTTAATAACTGATCATGGATATGATCATGAATCGCCTACAAATTATAATATTAAAGGGAATATGTTGCCAACGTATCTGTATGGACAACTAAATACAACTGATTATAATCAATTATCCATACAGGGAGGCAAAAATATCAATAATCAATCACAACGTTTTATAATTAAATATTAATATATCAATTGTCTAGAATAGATCGATTCTCAGGATAACTCTTAATGGAATTAATTTGTTATCGAATAATCTGTTTGTCCAGCAAACTGACCGTTGAGTGCAGCACTTGTAATCTTTTATCAAATCTCAAGAGGAGTTATCCTTCTTATAGACTTTCAAGAAAGACTGTTTCTCTGGCCATGAAAAACAGCTTTCTCGTTCTATAAAAGAAAATACTATTTAAAGTATCAACAATTGTAAAGCTGTAGCTTTTGACCGAACATTAAAGGGACTTCGTAATATGAGCAAGAGTCAATAAATGAATATACATGGATTTAATAAAGGAAACTACGTATATCGGTGACTAAAATTACATGTACTAAATGTATATACAACAACATAAAACAACAAACAATGAAAGAGAATGAGGATCAGAGAGTGATAGAAAGAGGAAGATGAGAGAGATCACGGAAGGATCACAGAATGTCAAATTACCTGGACAATTAACCTTTGAGAGACAACAAGGAATCACAAAATCACGTAGGAATCACAAAGGCGTGTGTGTGGCGGTCCTTTGGAGCTGCGCGTGTTCTCTTGGTTCTTCGGAGCGCGCGTCATCACAGGAAACTGTTGAAGGTAAAGTTTGCCAGATAATTCAGGCTAAGTTCATTTCACTCGTCGGTGGAAATGAACAAAGGAGAATATGAAAAGGGAAAACAAAAACTTAAAGAAAGAAACAAACAAAAGACAACAAAAGACAGAGACTGAAGAGAAGACTTGAAGAGAGTTGAAAAGCTGAAGAGAGAGTGAAACCGCTGGTCAATGGCTTTAAAGAGGTTCCGAGTTTACACCTTCAGGGGTGAACTGACCAATAGACTTGGAGTGCTGTGAGCGGGAAAATTGTCGCTTTGTCTTGTCAAAGCAGCTCATTTGCATAGTTTATGACGGGTGTCCGAATTCGTCATTTCGACTCCAGAAAGCTGTGCACAGAGGATCATACATTTTACTGTAATCTCCTGTACGTGACCAACTCAGTTAGACCGAGAGGATTACAATGATACCAAGAAAGACATGTAAAAGAATAGGAAATACAAAGATACATCTTAATGCATAATTACAAGCACTTATAGTTCATTTAATGCTATGATAAAATCATAGTTATCCTAATATGACGTGGGCACGCAGGCAAGCATAAAAACATATCGAATACATCTTAGTAATGTCTCTATATGAGGAAATTAATGAAAAGGTCCATGTGTGTGTGTGTGTGGTATGTGTGTGTCGTTGCGTAGAACACCCAACGGGGGGGTGGGGGGGGTGGGGGTTGGAATTCCTTTGATGCGGCCAGAGTGAGTAGGGAGGAGGGTGCGATGGTCTCTGGAGAGTATCGCAGAGTCATAAATGATGTCCGAAAGCCATCTCACCCCAGACTTTCTGGCGTTAAGCCAGAGATATAGATTTGGATGAGTCACAGGTTGCGAGCTTTAGGAATCTTAGCACAAATGTGTTCATTGCGTTCAGAATGAAAGAATCATGATTCTTGTTCATACGCTACAGTGTTCATACACTACATAGTCACTGAATAAGTTAGACAAGAACTAACACAGAATTATGAGATTCATCCAGACAAGACTTGGTCAGTAGATAAGTGTAAAAAGGTGCTTAGAGCAAGCTTGAAGCCAAAGCTTACCCTCAGCACGCACACAGTTTTCTGAACTTAGAAGAGCATTGATCAGCAAAATGCGTCTATATGACATGTCGTTAACAGAAGTCACACAGTTAATGTCATAAATTTTAACTGAAACTGAATTCAATCTGCCGTGACTTCTGAACTACAACATGCCAGTAGAAGCGATATGAGAGAAGGTGTTTTGAAAATCCTAAAGAATATCTTAGGACCCAAAATAGATTGGTCTAGAATTACTAGCTGTGTACAAAAGAAAGAAGAAACTGTGAGCGAATATACTAAGAGATTTTGTCAGTCAGCCGTAACTTACAGTGGAATAGTGGATGATTCTGAAAGTGTGCTCGATGACAAAGGACCACTGATTCGTATCTGGCCAGATGGCCTTGTAGCCGAATACAGAAGAGCTTTGCCATTCCTAGATTTAACTTGGTCTAACAGAACTCTCAGAAGTAACTTAGACAGTTTGGCTGCATGGGAAAGAGATGCTGATGTTAAAGCCAAAGTGAGAGTAGCAGCAGCAGCTACATTTAGCACAGCAAAACAAGAAAACAGGTGGTCTAAAAAAGAAGGCAAATGCCACTACTGTGGTAAGCATGGACATTGGAGAAAAGAGTAAAGGAAAAACAAAAATAACTTTACACAAGTTAACAATGTTACTCAGCTCCTACTCAGTCTGCTTGCTACTCTGAAGCAGCCCCTCCCCTCGTCATTAAACTCGTGAGCAAGCTGCTCAGGTGTTTACCATTTGGGCTGTGAGTGCTTAATTTCCCCAGTAACCTACAACAAAGATGAAAGACTTATTTTTGTTTAATAGAACAAAAGGAAAGTGACTGTCTCAGACTTCCTTTGGGGGACACTGGTTAAGTAGACTCACAGCCTTAAATGTTATGCTACAGCACAGGCCCTTCACCGGTAATGGTGTTAGGTCAGACTGTAAACGTAAAATGCCCTCATTCAGTGTCCGCACTAATGAATCAAGCAAAATAAACTTCTGTCACCTCCTCCTGTTGGGGAAATTGGTTAACTACCCTCACAGCCCCGAACATTGTTTTACAGCATGTGCCAGTCACGAACCCATCCTCATGTATGATGTCTACAATGACTGAAGTTGTGTTAGAGGATGAAGGGGAAATGACTCACGATTGTGTTATGCTTACATACACACCTATGAGTGAAGTAAAATAAACTCCTATAGAGAATTCAGAATTTGAGTTGTTTGTTGATGGTTCAGCTCAAGTCCTTGAAGGTAATAGACGAGCAGGTTATGCAGTAACGTCCACCACTGAAGTGGTAGCTTCAGGTCGTCTTCCAGATCATTTTTACACATTGCCTCAGATGCCCTGATTGCTTACTGTGAAAACCTCACAAAGGCAGTACAGAGTGCCAAAGAGAGAGTTGAGTCATGTTGGCAGACTCCACCAGAAGGTGGACACACAATCATCCCAGGTCAATGGGTCATGATAAAGTAATTCAGAAACAAGCCATTAGAGCCTAAGTGGCACGGACCACATCAAGTGATGTTGATTACAGCAGCTGCAGTATTGTGTCAGGGAAAGAAAACCTGGACTCATGTGTCACACTGTAAAGTTGTTCCCGCACCAACAGGGATAGGAAAGGACACGGAACAAGTGAGGAGCCCCGGGAAGAACCGAATGCTTCGGGGGTCAACCCTGCGGTGAAGACTCCTTCATAGGCCTTTCCCATCCACTAGTTCATCCTTACCTCACTGTTCTTTAGGTGTCGCAGGAATTAAGTGTAAGAAACTCAGCTTTTTTGGAAATATTAATAAACAATAATATCTTGTTATTATTGATTATAAATATTTGGGTCAGTTAATTGGATTAACTTGATGTGGCTGAATTAATATTACAATCAATTAATCAGTTCGTCCAACGAACTCTTTTGATTATTAATTTATTCTAAGAAAAGGGTATCTTCCATGGCCACAGAAGAATAATTATTTCTTCGCATGTCCCGCACGTTGAGCCAGTAGCAAAAACCGTGATCATAAAGTGACATTGTATTGCAAACAAAGCAGAACCAAATACATATTATGTACAAGTTTTATTAACTAAATATAGATATTTATATGAATATAAATAAACTAAACAACATACACACATGAATACATAAATAGGTTAGTTATAGGATGAAATTGGAAACCGGAAGAGGGTCTATGAGAAGAACCATCAGAATTTCATTTTCACATTTCATTGAATTGGATACTTGCATTTGTAATGGGAACAATTCTTGAAGTTGTTGAAAATTGAAGTCGTTGATGGTTCCGGCAGTGTCAAGTGGAAGTTGGTTGAGCGTTCTCTTTCTCCAGGAACGCATGGTTGGTTTGGTCAAGGCCTGGGACTCTGTTGAGGCCACGCCGAGTACCCAGGAGAAGTGAGGAAGTCGGAAGGATGGGTGATTGGAGTCGTTGTTGGTTGGAGTCTTTGTTCCAAAACTCCTGAGATTGTCTTTGTTTCTTTGTGAGAGAGTCTCCTCTCTTTTCCATGAGGCCGGATCTGGTTGGGATCCAGGCCTGCTGGAAGGCCTCTTGGCCCCCATGGAGGGGGGGGGGGGGGGGGTTTCCCCGTATCACCCGAGACCGTGTTTGCGGCAGGATGGAAAACCAAGAGAGGGCGGTCACTGTTGCCTGTCTCTGATATAGTCTGAAAAAGAACCACCCCTAAGGTTTGAATGGACCTATGAGTAAGGTGACATGTCCACGAGGGGAAGCGGCTCTTAGTTGATTTATGGTCTTTGTCCCCAGCGTGCTTAGACTGTTCATTCAAGCTCAAATAGACATAACAAATTCAAATTGCATTCTAAGAGAAGGTGATGTACATCAAAGTATGTGTCATTAAATGAGGATTAATTAGGTAGGAAGAATGATACAGGTGAAGTTATATTGACAGTTGGGTCATTGTGCAACCACATACACCCCAATCAAACATACCATGTTGTTATACCTAATAGTACATGAGACAGTAAATCATCACAGTTTCTGTGAGGCATGTTCCTTCATAGATCAGAGTAATACCGCAAAGTTTATTTAATTAAAGATTGTCTCTCTCTCTTGAGCATGTGGCGCATGTGGCCACATTCCTTTGAGGTCGTAAAAGTCTGTTATCAGTCTTAAAGTGTTTTGTAACCGGACACCCGGCTGACAAAGTAACTTCATTTGTGAGGTTAGTTTTGGGGGAGAGTTTCATAGACCTTTATATTGATTAAATATAGTGAATATGAATAATTAGTGTGTGTCTGAATGGTCCAGACCCTACATAAGAAATAGGGAAAGAAGGAAGAACAATAGCAGACTCAGTGTTTGTACAAATACTGCTCTACTGTCTTTTGTTTTCTTTCTTACTCTGTGCAGATACCACTTGATGGCTGTCCTGAGACCCATATGCACCGACCTTCTCACCTGCGTATGAAGCCACAACCTCAAGGAAACGTCTAGATCCACTGCCGAGCCAACTATCACAAAAAAAAAGAAAAGAAAAAAAATACACAACGCAGAGACTCACATACGGAACCTTCAGTCATCCATCAACATGATCAAGATTGTCGTACTACTAACCATCATGGACATCGCACAAAGTGTGGACTCCAGAAACAACATATTCTTAGAGTAGATGCAGCTCAGTTTACACCAGAGACCGTCTCCTCGCATCTTTGCTACTCACTTCCATCACACGATGATGAACGAGTCTTACTTCAAAATAAAGCCCAGGGTAACAACAACGTTCAGATGCACTTCATAAATCATAAATCATGTGCATCATCTTCTGCATGCTTTGCTCTGTGCTTCAGGTTCTGTATGTCATGCGTAACCCGAAAGACGTGTTCACGTCCTCATATCACTACTATGGAATGGCCTCATACCTGGTGAACCCGGGAACTCAAGACGAGTTCATGGAGAAGTTCCTCGATGGAGACAGTAGGATTTCAGATCTCGATATATGAGATGCGAGAGCAAAAGCAGTGTATGAGCTGACCTGTGTTCAGATCAGATATGGAAGCTTGTTTCCGTCACAGAATAAAACATTTTAAAAGATAATTGTGACTTTTTATCTCACAATTTTGAGTTTATAGCTCGCAATTCTGACATCTTTTCTTAAAAGTCCAATTCTAAGGAAAAAAATACAGGGCTTTAAACGATACCAGACGATGAATAAGAGTCTTATCTAGTGAAGAGTCTTATCTAGCGTGACCTTTTCAATGTAATTGCGTATTACGTGCCGTCACGAACGCGCATCACAGAACAGAGCAAGGCGTGCATTTGTGCTTATAAAACTTAAACTTGTTTATTTATTTTTGAAATGACCGATCGTTTCGCTAGATAAGATCCTTATTCATCGTCTGGTATTGTTTAAAGCCCTTTGAAGCTGCACTGAAACTGTCATTTGGACCTTGAACCGTTTGGGTCCCATTGAAGTCCATTATATGGAGAAAATTCCTGTAATGTTTAAAAACAAAAACCTTCATTTCTTTTCAACTGAAGAAAGAAAGACATGGACATCTTGGATGACATGGGGGTGAGTAAATTATCAGCAAAAGTTTTTTTAAAAGTGAACTAATCCTATAAATATACAACAACATGCATGTGTGTGTATTATATACAAAATAATTATACACCGTACACAGTTCACATATATTATGTAACCACAAACTTTTATTTTGGATGCGATTAATCATTTCACAGCCCTAATTCAGAGAACATTTTCGTTCATTAATGTCAGCAAAACGTTCTTTTTTTAACGTTCTGTGTGTGTTAGCTGGGATGTTCTTACTAGAGCAAACAAACCAAAGGTTCAAATACTGAAGTACAAATCAATTCTCCTGCCTATAGACTCCAAACAGCAACATATCAGTTTGCATATGCAACTTTTTGCAATACTACATGTGTTAATATAGTTTTCTCTTTGTCCTGTAATGGAATTCATTACAGCTTTTGTGTGATTTCTTTTCCCCACAGTCATGTTTGGTTCCTGGTTTGATCATGTGAAAGGTTGGCTTAATGCTGAAGACCAGGAACCCATACTGTACGTTTTCTATGAGGAGATGATCACTGTAAGATGGAGTGAATATTGAGCTTGAGTTTATGACTCATCATATGACATGCTGTCATTACCACAGATTATATAAGCTAGTCTTTATTCAAATGTTCCGTCAGGATTTGAAAGGATCCGTGGAGAAAATCGCACAGTTTCTTGGAAAATCTTTGAGTCCGGACGTGACGGAGAAGATCGCCGAACACTGCGTTTTCAAGAACATGAAGCAAAATAAAATGTCCAATTTTTCTCTGGTTCCAGAGGAATTCATGAACCAGAAGAAATCAGAATTCCTGAGGAAAGGTAACAGATCAATTCTTTTTATTGATTGCTAAAAATGTAGGGAAAAAAGTGACAATACACTCTTTCATGCTTCAAAAGTTGCAAAAGCACCAAAATTAGTGTTATAAAAGTGTGTGTGGAGTCATTTTTGGGTGAATTATCCAAAGCGTTTCACTTGATTATTATTTGACGGTAAGAGTTACTGTAATCTTGTCTTGTTTTATTCATCAGGAATCGCAGGCGACTGGAAGAATCTCTTCAACGAGGCTCAAGAGCAGCGATTTGATGCTGTATACAAAGACAAAATGAAAGATGTGAACTTTAAATTTCCATGGGACTGAAAAAAACTGCTTTCAATAACCGTGATGAATCCTTTGGTGCACGTCTATTACAGACTTCCACAGATGTGTGACTATTATACATGAATCCACCTCACATTATTCAACATGACTGTCCTTTTTATACTGTATACATTAGGCTACTGTTTTTAGTTTACATTATTTTAAAATAGATCACGAAAAGTGTTCTGCTCCAAATATCTCTGTAATATATTCCTTTATCAAAATGAATATTAACATTCCTCCTTTGAATAAAAGTATACTTTCTTTATTAATGAGTGACAATGATTTATTTGTGTTAATTAGGCTTTCTTACTTTTTCAATGTGATTTGGTAACGCTTTACAATAAGTTACAAAGAAGTATAAATTTTACAGCATTTATTAACCTTTAATGTTAGTAAAAATTTTCAGTTTATTTACTATGTAAACAGATACAATATTGGATCTTAAAAATGGATTAATAAGTATGAGATTAATAAATAAACGCTGCATAAGTATTGCTCATTCTTAACCAAAAAAAAAAAAAAACTTTTAAAGGTACACTATGTAACTTTTTCTTGTTCAAAATGTACAGTAGGTGGACAACCAGAATGCCTATTACCGCATTTAGTGCCGCGGCAAATCCACCGGGGCAAAAATAAACCAGTCGCATTTCAAAGTCGTTCGCGAAATGACCACCAGGTGGCGCAAAGGGACATTTAGCGAAAGCAAAACGTAATTATGTAAAAGTAGCCTACATTTTGAATAGAATATAGCAAACTTCTAGAGCAGAACATTTTATGAATCAAAAGTTAAAATAGGCCTATCTCGCAGTCAGTGAAAATAAATTGGGTGCAATCAATGATGCTAAACTATTGAGGAATGAGAAGATTGAAGAACGCTTCTCTCGCGTGCGCACACACTGACTGCTGAAAAACAGAACTTCTGGGCATTTCTCAGTGAGAAAAGTTGTGGTCGAGAGGTAGAACTTATGTTTCAATCATTTTGATAACACTGTTTCAAATCCCGAATAAACATGGTATTTATAAAATTACCATGCATTTCCATTTTACACTAAGGAACAAATCTCATCCAACAGATTGACTGAATTTACGTCTTCAAAAGCAGTTCTGTTAAAAAAATAGAAAATAAAACTTCATGGGGTTCCATGCAAAAAGAATTTTTAAAAACATAAGCTAAGCAAGGTGCGATTTGCCGGTGGGGGATTTCCCCCCTCCACAGTAATCAATTATATAATTAGCCTAAATATCTATATATATTTAGACCATATTTAGACCATATCTATATATATATATATATATATATATATATATATATATATATATATATATATATATATATATATATATATATATATATGGTTTTGAACGAAATATTTAAGTTTAATTAAGTATTTTGACACACCACGCCGAGTGCGTATTCTAAAATCGGGTTTTATTCTGGTATTGAATTAAAGTTCGACAAACGCGGCGGCGTGTTCACTTGACTTTATTTTTCTCATAACAGCTAAATAAAATCATCCTTTAAAACTGTAAAAGGTCTACTTTTATTTCATGTAAAGTAGGCCTACACTCACAATAGGCTAACGACAAAACGTTTTATCGCTCATGTGTGCGAACACACACTGTAGAAACAAACGTTTGGGCAATTCTGAGTGAGTTACGACATGGCCGAGTGGTAGAACTTACTGTTCGAACATTAAGATGACACGGGTTCAAAGCCCGATCAAACATGGACTATAGTTAAATTTTATATTTAGGCTATTAATGCAGAGAGATTTGTCTAGTTCTAAAACTCTGTTACACCATTTAGTTTTTTGCTTATATTTATAAAATAAAATAACCATGCATTTCCATTTTACACTAAGGAACAAATAGTATCCAACAGAACGACTTTACATCTATAATAATAGCCTACCAATCGTAATTTCAAAAGCAGTTCTGTAAAAAAAATTAAAAAAAAATTATATAGCATAGGCTATATATATATATATATATATATATATATATATATATAGCCTAGCCTTTGATTCCCTATAGCCTATAGAGTTTTTATGGTTTTAAGTAAAGTGCGATTTTCCAAGGGGGACGGGGATTTCCTTCTGGTCTAACATCCCTGTTTCTGATGAACTATTTTAATCCCACCTTCCCTTCACAGTAATCAATGCTATAGGCTACTTCACCAATAGACCGTAAATATATAAAATAGAGATAGCCTATGCAACATGCACGTTTAAACGACAAACAATAAAACCAAAACCAGCGTTTCAGTTGTTCATTAGTTCCAGTGGCCTTAATGCATGCACGGCTTTTCAAAATGTCAGAAAGCGTTTGAGATTATTTTGAATGAAATATTGAAGTTTATAATTAAGTGTTCTGGCACACCACGCCGAGTGGCCCTATGCATTTTCCTAAAATCGGGTTTTATTCTGGCATGTTGAATTAGTGTTCGACAAACGCGGCGGCGCGTTCATTTGGATTTATTTTTCTCATAACAGCTAAAATAACTTAATAGGCTACTCCGTGATTTTTTGGACATACAGATAAGAGTAGAGTAGCCTACATCGTTCAAAACTGTAAACTTTTATTTATGTTAGGCTCGACAAAAGTTTATCTGTCGTCTCTGTCTCCGGGAACTGAATATTGAACCGAAAGCCAGTTGCCTCAGCTCAGTCACGATAAGAAATCGGCTATGTCTAAAGCCTTTAAATGTCTAAATATTTAGGCTAATAAATGTTATCTGATTATGTAATTATGGAAGCCCGTTTCCGCCATAGTTGAGAAAAAAAAAGATTATCTAAGTCATAATAATGAGAAAGTTTCTCATAATTATGACTTAGTATCTCATTATATTGAGAAAGTTTCTCATAATTATGACTTAGTATCTCATTATATTGAGAAAGTTTCTCATAATAATGACTTAAGTATCTCATAATAATGAGAAATTGTCTCATAATAATGACTTAACATCTCATAATAATGATAAACTTTCTCGTAATAATGACTTAGCATCTCGTAATAATGAGAAACTTTCTCGTAATAATGACTTAACATCTCATAATAATGAGAAACTTTCTCGTAATAATGACTTAACATCTCGTAATAATGAGAAACTTTCTCGTAATAATGACTTAACATCTCATAATAATGAGAAACTTTCTCGTAATAATATGGAAGCCCATTCCCGCCACATAAGAAAAAAAATCGAGCATTCTTAAGTCATAATTATGACATAAAAAGTCGAATTTATGACTTACTAAATCGAAATTATGACTTTAAAAGTCATAA
This sequence comes from Gila orcuttii, assembly GCA_026230005.1. Lineage (NCBI taxonomy): Eukaryota > Metazoa > Chordata > Actinopteri > Cypriniformes > Leuciscidae > Gila > Gila orcuttii. Next base: position 1,614,326 of record JAPDVR010000017.1, on the reverse strand, counting down.
TTATGAGATACAAAGTCAAAATTTTGACATACTAAGTCGAAATTATGACTTACTAAGTCGAAATTATGACTTACTAAATCGAAATTATGACTTTAAAAGTCATAATTATGAGATAAAAAGTCGAAATTTTGACATGCCAAATCGAAATTATGAGATTAAAAAAATCGAAATTATGACTTTAAAAGTCAAAATTATGAGATAACTAAATCGAAATTATGACTTGTCGATTGATCTTCAGTCTTCACTCGACAGGATCACACAACATGACACATGATAACATGTAGCCTATGCGTCCATTGAATTGTGAACACATTAAGGCTATTTGAATCCAGTTGGATGGAATTCTTGCCTTTAGCTGAGCGGATCGAGCAAACTCACTTCTGAAAGGATTTAAGCAAAGAATTGCATTACCCAGGTAAGTCATAAAAGTAGGCTACACAGGGCCTTTGCACAAGTTAGAATCACAAAATGAATATTATAATTCGCATAGCCTATGTTCTTATGAATGATCCCGCGTCATATTTGTAGCTAATTACATCACATTGAGAACATGGCTTGGGCGCCTAAAACACTCTAAGAATATAGGCTACAGGAAAATTAGAACTCATGTTTCAGATGTAGGCCTATTGGCCTAATAAATGATGGCATAGCCTACCATTTTATGGGGGAACCAATATAACATTTTACTTTATATAGGCGACTATAGGCTACTACGTGAACGAAGCGGCTTATGGCCCCGCCGCCTCAAGAGCAGATTGTCTGCCCGAGCCCAAGACCGAACTTGACCCGATATTTCCCGCCACTATCCTCGGACCGGTCCGGGCCTTGATCTAGAGACGTGCACTCCCAACGCAAAAGAGTGCGGCGCGGGACTAGATTTGATGGCCGAGTGCGAGCGCGGGCGGTAATGCACTCACTCTGTGTGTGCTGGTTGCGGGAGAATAAAACAATTCGCGGGACTCCCACAAACTAGAAATATCTATGAATAAAACATATAAAAACGAATACATTTTTAATCATCTGTTGCAGAAAAGCAACAAGAACAACTAAAATAAAATAGAAACGATTTACAGGCCAGAGTTTCTATTTATAACATGTTTGCAGCGTTGAGCGATGTAGCCAATCACAGACATATGTTTATTTCTTGAACGCAATGGCAATCAGAAGCATAGACTCCCATCGCCGCTCAAACGGACTTTTTGTTCATTGCTGAATTCTGTATGCTGTCAAATCCTCTAATTATAACAAAGTGTAGCTATATTATGAAAGATGCATTATGCAGTCAGCTTCATTGATAATAACGGAGATGTGTGAGATCGCGATGAACTGATGTCAGCTTTTTAGGAATTATTATGGGAGCGCACTTTGCATGCACGCAGTAGCCTGCTTGCTTTTATGTTAACAGTGGTTTGTGTGTTAATGCTTTAATAACAAATAATTTATCAGGAGCATTTATGCGGATGTGTATGTTGGCGACACATAGGCTAAATTGAAAGTATTTGGAGGTAGCCTAGAAAAAAGTTTTTTTGCGGGCGGGAGCGAGACAAAACATAATTGTTGTGGGCGGGAGAAAGTAATATAGTTCAAAGTAGGCTACTTATAAAGACCCACGTATTACAAAATGGTCGGGTTTAAATCGGGCTCGAGCTCGAGCACTTTTACACTTTTTTTTAACCAAAAGCAATTAAAGCGCTTAAATCAAGCGAGCTTTTGCCCTTCTGCTCCCCGACACAACGTGCACGGGCTCGGCTCGGATATTGATAGGCTACTTGATATTTTGGGCCCGATCTAAGCTCTACACTAGGGGGCCCCCAAACTATGGTCCGATCAGAGCCATATGGGTCCGACCATAGACCCCGATCGTACAACTGGATGTACATTTGCATCACATGTTAACGCAGCAGTAGAGTTACACTGACGAGACACTACACTTACGTTGAAAGTTCATTATTTGCATTTGCTTTAAATGTTTTTTTTTTTTTTCCTGAACGCGTAGGCTACACCCGGAGCGCGCGCACATTAAAAGCCTGTCAAACACGTCAAACAGCGCCAGATTATTGGACTTTATCTTTTACATTTGGTTGTGCTACTACTGTTAAATACACACAATGTTTACATAAACACAGTTGGTTATGTCTAAGTTGGTTATGTCTAAAGTTTACTGCTTAAACAGTTGCGTCTGTGTGTTAGAAGCATGCCAGGTCTTAAAGGGAATGCAGGGTCATAGTAAACATCCTGCCGCTTGTTCTTGAAGGGATAGTTCATAAAAAAATGAAAATTCTGTCATTTACTCACTCTCATGTTATTCCAAAACTGTATCAATTTCTTTCTTCTGCTGAACACAAAATAAGATATTTCGAAGAATATGGGTAACCAAACAGTATACAGGAACAACATGGAAGTCACTGGTGGCATGGAACTGTTTGGTTACCCACATTCTTCAAAAGAACTTGTGTAACAGAAGAAAGAAACTCATTCAGGTTTAAAACAACTTGAGAAAGAGTAAATGAGGACAGCATTAAATGTATTATTGTTATCTTTTTACATGTCTTATTTAAGTATTTAATTTAATATTGTCCGTTTTGTACAATTACATTTATTTGTTATGTACTGTTTATCTAAAGTTATTTTTGTAGTAGGCCTAGTTAATTGTTCAGCACTTTTACACTTTTTTTTAACCAAAAGCAATTAAACCGATGTAAGCAACTGCTACAACAAAAAAAAAATGTATAATGAGTGTGTTAGATTTATAGTCTGAGAATAATCAAGGATCGACAATAGTCAATCATATTGGTGGCACCGAGGGGCCTCCAAATAAAATTCTGCTTAGGGACCCATAAAGGCTTTGGCCAGTCTTGAGTACTGTACTGCCACAATATATTAGGTCAATTTTACTGCTTAAACATGTGGCTTCCGTTATAAAATTGTAGTTTTATAATATGTGTTTATCATATGTTTAATGGTAATAGGGTTGCCTATTATCCATGTTGTGTTGTGATGTGCATATAGGCCTATGTAGGTCCGAAGTGTAATTTTTAAAAAGTCAGAATTTTGACTATATATTTAGAAACTAATATTGAATTCAGTTTTGTGTATTGAAAAAGACCAAATAATAGGACAGACTTTTTCATTGTGATTTCTATTGTTCGTTCAAATTTGTGCCGTACCTTCCACTAGATGGCAACACGAATGGACCGATCTTATTTCAGCTAACTCCAGACAGAGTTTATGTTAGTGTATTTTTATATGTCTGTTCTTCTAGGATGGATGACCTTTGGGACTTTTTGAAGTCAAGAAACGTCTCTGATGACATCATACAGCAAATGCAACAGGATAAGGTAATCATGAAACGGATAAATATGCATCACAATTGCAGTCCAAAAATAAAAATATGACAAACACATCTCGAGATTTGTTCATTTACAGTATGTTAATGAGAAGGGTTGAATATGTGATAAGTGAGTTTTCTTCATTTTTCCATTTAGGAGACAAAACGAGAAAACAAATTATCTGAAGATACACGGACAATAAGTCACCTTTATTTATATTGTGCTTAATACAATACATTAATAGATTAATTTGAACTTATGGCATATTTTAAGATACATCAGTGCAAGTTGCTTTCAGTTAAAACAGCTCAATAATGCATTTTAGTCTGGGACTAAGCTTAATTTGTCAGTGAAACCATGATTGTTTCAAAGCAACTTTACAGTAAGAAACGACAAAATAATGGTTGTAAAAAATATTAGTTGGTGTCATTGTTCAGCTTAAGTCAGTTAAGTTCCGTTCAATAACTCTGTATTGTGAATTTGTCAATTTGTATTGTCAATTATGAAATTAGTTCAATTCAGCTATCAAGCAGCTCTGCAGAAAACTGTAATGTCATCGTCCAGCTCAGTTCAGATCTCATACAATAAGTTACAGTTCAGTCAAATATATAATATTTCTGAATTATACCTTACAGGGTCACTGTCATCAGATAACTTATATCTAAAGTGTTTGTGTTTTTAAATTGTATTCTTTTTGCAGATTGATTGTAGTGTCATACAGCTTATGACAGATGACCAGCTGAAGGAGTATCTGCCTTCCTATGGTGACCGACTGGCTATTCATGGATACTGCAGGCGAAAAGAACAAGATCCCAGAGGCCGAAAATCAAAACTTTTTGATCGGCTGAGAACCAGGCTAGCAAGAAGCAGAGGTGAATCTGACAATGTATGCGGGAAAAAAAGGTCAAAAAATGCTCAAAAGAGTATGCGAAATATTGAAATGGGATGGATGCATTTTAGAGAAGGAAAGTTTATGCAGGTCAGAACAAAAAAAGGTGGGGGTACACGTAAAATCTACGTGTCAAAGGACTGTACAAAAAAGGATCTACTTGAAAAGGCTGCCGAGTTGTTTTTTCCTGGTGAAAAATCTTCCATGGGAAGCTTCACAGATTTTGTGGTCGATGTAACAGACTTTCAAGAGCAAACAATAGATGACCAGATAACAGTTGGAGAACTTTATGAGCTGACCAAATTACCAGTCTTGCGTTTTTACTTGACAACCAAGAAGAAAGCCATCACTAGTGACACACAGTTAGACACACATCTGAACTTCAACGACGAAACAATTGCGCAGGGAGGGGGGAATAGGCAAGATTCCAGATCTCCCACACTTACCAGCCAATCCCCTCTGTTGACTGAGAATGTAGAGTCAGAAGTAATTTATGTAGGGAGTAGCACTTTAATTGAAACAGGCAGTGATGATGTTTTGTTGTCAGACTCCATAATTACCATGACTGATGCATCAAGTGTGTTTGAGATTGATGCAGCCAGGCAGCCAGAGGTGGACAATTTGGAGGATAGTGGCACTGTAACAATCTCAACAGGACTTATCTCTGGGCTGGACGACACTGCGCTTGATGACACATTACCTATTTTAGAGGAAGCGTATTCTTTACCTTCTCCAATTGATAACTCACTGGAGCCCTTTGTTCAGAGTGAAAGGGTGAAGAAAATTCTTGTTATTCATCGTGGTCAGGCATTTCGACAGCTTATTGAACATTTTTGTGACGAAAGTGTCTTGACGGATGACATATCTATGAAAGTCATTCTTCCTGATGGACGGCTGGAAAATGCTGTTGATGAAGGGGGGGTTTTGAGGGATGTGCTTTCAGAGTTTTGGCATGACTTTTATGAGCAATGCACTTTGGGAAATAGCTTTAAGGTCCCTTATCTACGACACGACTTTGGTCAACAACAATGGGAAAGCATCGGCCGAATCATTGCATTTGGTTGGCAAAGAGAGAAGTACCTGCCTGTAAAAATAGCACCTGTAATGCTGGAACAGGCGGCCCATGGATGTGTCACAACAAGTCTTGTGGACTGCTTTCTCAGATATGTCACAGAATCAGACAGAATGATCCTAGAATCATGCCGTTCACATTTTGAAGATGTGGACAAAGAAGAGCTCTTTGAGGTCATGGATCATCATAACTCTCGAAGAGTCCCAACAGCAGATAATATCGAGCAGCTATTGGAGGAGATGGCACATCAGAAGTTGATTCAAGAACCTGCGTTTGTGATAGAGCAGTGGCATTATGTGCTTGCACCTCTGAGAATTGAGCTCCAGGACATCGCAGCTGCCTATGATGAACTACAACCGACATCAAGAAAGGTCATGAAATCAATAGCCTACCCTGCTACAATGAATTTACAACAAAAACACACTGGCCGGTATCTAAGTACATTTCTTAGAGAATCAGATAAACAACACCTGTCCCTCTTCCTTCGGTTTTGTACCGGGTCAGATTTGTTCCTGGGAAAGAACATCACCGTTAGCTTCACACAGTTGGAAGGCTTTCAGAGACGACCCATTGCACACACATGTGGCTGTTACCTGGAGCTGCCTGTGAATTATGATAACTACCCTGAGTTTCGCCATGAAATGAACAAAGTGTTAGAGAGCAACATATGGGTCATGGATATAGTCTAGTACACTTAGTGCAGACTTACTATTAGGAAGATTACAGGGATAGTTCACCCCAAAATGAAAATTCTGTCAGTATTTACTCACCCTCATGTTGTTCCAACCCGTAAGACTTTCGTTCATCTTCGGAACACAAATTAAGATATTTGTGATTAAATCTGAGAGCTGGATCACTCCTCCATAGGCTTCTAAGGGATTGACACTTGTTCCCTGAAAAGTTATTAAAGAAATCGCTAAAATAGTCCAAGTGACAACTGTGGCTCAATCTTAAGTTTATCAAGCGACGAGAATACTTTCTGTGCACAAAAAACAAACAAAAATAACGACTTTATTAAAGTATTAATTTCCTCCTCTCTTGCCTCGAGATTGTTCACGTAGTGTAATTACGTAGAGCTTCTGGTTGAATGTCACACGCATCACACACATGACCAGCGTCGGCCAATAGTGAGCCTACGTGTGACGTACAACACAGAAGCACTGCGCTGTTACACTACGTGAACAATCTCGAGGCAAGAGAGGAGGAAATTAATACTTTAATAAAGTCGTTATTTTTGTTTGTTTTTTGTGCACAAAAAGTATTCTCGTCGTTTGATAAACTTAAGATTGAGCCACTGTAGTCACTTGGACTATTTTAACGATTTCTTTAATAACTTTTCAGGGCTGTCAAGTTTCAGTCCCTTAGAAGCCTATGGAGGAGTGATCCAGCTCTCAGATTTAATCACAAATATCTTAATTTGTGTTCTGAAGATGAACGAAGGTCTTACGGGTTGGAACAACATGAGGGTGAGTAAATACTGACAGAATTTTCATTTTGGGGTGAACTATCCCTTTAAGCTTCAATTGAAGTTAAGCTCAAACAACATAATTGAGGTCACAACAGGCTTTATTTCTGGATGTTTTTTTTTCAAGATGTGTTTTACATGTACACTTTTCCAAAGTTCCTGTTAGTATTCTCTCTGAGGCACAAGGTTTGAAAGGGTCAGTTACAAAGGTACTACCATCATTTATTTTGCAATGTTAATTGATAAAAATTATGTTTTTATTTGAATTAACTTTATTATACAATAAAGTTTTCTATTAATTTCTAGCATCCTTGTTCTGGCATGCCTATAACACAAGTACAGTTTAATGTAAAGTTTTTGTTTTTTTTGTTCTGCAATTTTGGAATGTTTTATTTTGAGTCAATTAAACCATTCCCTGGTTAAAACATAACCTGTTTGTCCTCCCTATTGACATCTTATAATACAAATCTCAAATGTTATGTCTTCAGCAACACATATTTTTTAGTTATGAGGCTCCAACTCACTTTTAATTAGTTCTCTAAGAGTTATATACAAGTCCACTGCTGCAAACACATCATTTGTATGGTTCAAATCATGCTCTGTCATGAGATCAACACATACGTTAAAAGTGTCTTCATCGCATGGAAAGTCCTTGAAAACACACTCTTCTAAACAGACTTGAACCTTCTCCAGACACACTGGATGCAGATGGTCTGTGGCTCCATATAGATGAGACACTGCATACATGATGGATGGTCGGCCATGTGGTGACCGTGAGTTGTGGACTGGCCGTATTCTGTGGTTGTTCCAAGCGAAGACAATCTCATCAAGCTCTTCCTGTAAAGAAACATGTTTTTAAATAGTGTTAGATGTCTGGGAAACAGTGTGTGTAGCAGGAGAATCACACAGAGCATGAGTCATGGAACCAGGTACTCAAATTACAGAAAATGTGCAATGAAGAGGTTTTTAAGATATTTTAAATTTTTGGTATGCATAATACATTATTAATATGATTTATAACATTAAAATGCACTAAATTGAGGACGTTAATGGATATTAGTTGAGTCAAGTTACAATTTTTTACTTAAGTTACAGGGTTAGTTCACCCAAAAAAAAATGTATTAGCCTATGTCATAATTTACTCATCCATCCTCATGTTGTTCCAAACCTGCATGAGTTTCTTTCTTCAGATTAACATTAAAGAAGATATACCAAATAGTTGATGGACACCAGTGACTTCCATAGTAGGAAAGAAAATATAGAAGTCAATGGCTACCATCAACTATTTGGTTACCGACATTATTTAAAATATCTAATTTGGTGTTCAACAGAAGAAAGAAAGTCAGGTTTGGAACAACACGAGAGTGAGTAAATTATGACAGAATTTTCATGTTTTTGGGGTAAACTATCATTATCACCAATGCATGCGCCCTTAAAATAGCATCGGAGTATCGCGCCACTGATTTTAGTTTTTTTGTGGTCAGTGGCGGAATTGTTTTCTGGAACTGCAAAATAGCACCAGGGAACGTTTGCGCTGGAACACTCTTTTCGCTGAACCGCTACCGGGAGCGCAAGTTCATTCCCTAATTTACCGACGTGCGTCTGTGGAGGGAAAAGTCCGCTGCGCGTCGGGTGGAAAATAGGAATGATAGGCTACATGCTTCGGTGTACAAAGTCAATTGCGCTGGGTGCAAGATAGGCCCTAAGTGCGTTTCTATAGTATTGTGTTTATCGTGCAATTTATACGCGAAAATTATTTTTTTCCTGCATGATACGCTTGGGAAGGTTGGGGTATGTATTATAGGCCTACGTTTGGTTAGGATTAGTGATGTGGGTGCGTACAAATTAATGGACGCGAAAACTGCGTATATATGCACGTAAAAACTAATTTTAGCGTATAAATTGCACGATAAACACAATGGGTCTCATTCATGAAACACGAGCAGAACGAATTTTTGTGTAAATCGTGTGTAAAGTGGTTCTGGCGTAAATTTTCGGATTCATTAAAGTGTTCGTATTTTCCAAATGTTAGTTGGTACGCAAGAAATCTACACCTGCTCCCAGCCACACGTAAATAATGCGCTTAACACCCGAACGTTTTGCTCATTAATAAGGCTGCATTTAATTCACCTTAATCGGGTACATATTTACACAGCATTTTGAAAAAATATTATATATAGTAATTACATACGGTTTTTCTTATTATGAGAGCCAGTAATAGCATCTGCGATGGTGGTCCTTCTCCAGTTTTAATACGATTTTTCCGAAGTGAACTAATTCGTTTTTTGCTCTCAAGCTTAATGTCGAACCATTTTCTTCTCACTTCTGGGAATGTTCGATTAACAGATGAAACTCCATTGACTGCATCTGTAATATGCTGCCAAGCTTCCTTTTTTTTAGGACCCGATACGCCACTATGTAGCCTACGCTTGAAAATAAAATGTGGTGTTTTGTATGAACTTCTGATAATAAAACTTCAATTTCTGCATCTGAGAATTTTTTCTTTTTCATTCACATTCATGTCATAATATGATGCGCATATATAGTTGTCAGTCGGATTTAATGGGCGGGATTTATGGTAATTGAGAATGAACGTGCACGCGCATCCCATTTACGACTGATTGGAATTTATTAACACACACACACATTTCACTATCACATCTGACGTTTACGAAGTATTTGTGAATCAGGAGAAGAGTTTTCGGAAAGGTCTCTTTACGCGCAAATCACTCGCATATTTACTCGTATATTTACGAATGTTTCATGAATGAGACCCAATGCGTGTATAGAGACGCATTTTCATGGACACTTTGGGAAGTGACGGAATAGACTATAATATAATAAAACTATAGTTAGTTAAAGTTAAATAAATGTAATAACATGTATTTAAAATAATCAGTTTTTTTGTGTGTGTGAGGCCACGTGTGGACAAAATCACAGAGCCTTACTCCAATCAGATGAAATTAAATAATGTTTTTAGATAAACTCTTTTGTTGCCAAATTTTCTCATGTCAGTCACCTATTGTGTTTTTATTTTTCATGATTAATGGCACAAAACTTCTAAATTATTACTTTTTTTAAATCACACAGTATTCCCTTTTCTTTTCTATTAAGAATACTTACCGTTTAATACATAAGCCAAATAATTTTGAATACAGTATCACGACATAAATGTAGGTAGTATTAAGCCTATAGAACTCCACAGAGAATTTAAAATTAGTGACTACAATCTCCTCTATGAATTAAAATATGTTAATGTATGCTAGGCATTCAAGGCAATTGAGAGAAACGAGATAAACTCACCTGAATTTTATCAAGGAAACAAAACTGCACCAAGGATTTGTCCAAAAAAGTGTCAGCGAAGTGTCCGTCCTCTCTCAGCTTGTCAAAGAGGTCTATCCAAAATTGGACACATTCACTTCGCAAAGTGAGCCACCATCTTTCGATGCGCTGGTTTCCAGTGCTTGGGCCAAAAGTAACATGGTCTATTTCAGGTCGATCCTCAGAAAAAGTCAAAAATCTTTGCATTTCGGCCACATGACCATTTTCTGATCCTAAATCTAGCCTCACTCTATCAGGACAACCCCCAGCTTTAATTACTGCATCCATGAAGTATCCAGCAATAAGTCTTGGATCATTGTTGGTCTTGTATGCCTCAAGCCATATCATGCTCCTGGAAAATCCATCTATACATCCACTTATTCCAATTCCAAAGGGCTTCAGCTTATCATAGCCATCTATATGCCACACAAAGTTAGGACCACGGCTATGATACACACGCCGCCTCAGTCGATTTCGTGACCTCAAATCAACCCCTTCACCATCTAAAAGCCGTAGCAGAACTCTCACTGTTTCCCTATCAGTTACAATCCCATTCATCCAACATTTGTGGTGCATCCATCTATAGCCATGACATTGCCCAGATGTTTGAAGTTGTTGTTCTATGAAAGCTGCCACCTCCGCCACATCCGTTTTGTTCTTTCTGCGCCAAAGTTTGTTCTTGCTCAAAGTCCTCTCAAGAGTGCGTTTGCTCAAAGCTATTCCATGCCGTTCCGCTAGTACGGCAAGAATTTCATCATTTGTAAAACCACGATCGAAATACTCCTTAATCTGTTCACAATTCATCATGTGTCGTGTCGCGTCAGAACAATGAGGGTGCCAGTCGGAAAGTCATAATTTCGATTTTTAAAGTCATAATTTCGATTTTTTTTTATCTCATAATTTCGATTTGGCATGTCAAAATTTCGACTTTTTATCTCATAATTATGACTTCTAAAGTCATAATTTCGATTTAGTAAATCATAATTTCGACTTAGTAAGTCATCATTTCGACTTAGTATGTCAAAATTTTGACTTTGTATCTCATAATTATGACTTTTAAAGTCATAATTTCGATTTAGTAAGTCATAAATTCGACTTTTTATGTCATAATTATGACTTAAGAATGCTCGATTTTTTTTCTTATGTGGCGGGAATGGGCTTCCATAGGAATGGGCTTCCATAGGAAAACGCAAGGTCTTGAGACGTGTTTTTAAAAGCTGAACTTCTTTTCAATTGAGCGCCGCGTTTTTAGAACACTGGACCCTTCTGTGTTGCTGCTTGTTCATACACAAAAATACAAATGAATAGTACAAATGTATAAAAGACTATCTAGTATGGAAGCCCGTCTTATATACTGATAATTTATCATTAATGTTATTCACTGCAGAGCGTGCCATATTTGCTGTGATGCATTTACACGGCTTTGACCAGCTGATGTCGCTAGCGTGGCACTCCCTTCTGCTCCACGGCTTTGCGCATGCGTACAAGTGCGAGAAAATAAGTCATTATTTCGAGAAAGTTTCTCATTATTACGAGATGCTAAGTCATTATTATGAGAAAGTTTCTCATTATTACGAGAAAGTTTCTCATTATTATGAGATGTTAAGTCATTATTATGAGAAAGTTTCTCATTATTATGAGATGTTAAGTCATTATTATGAGAAAGTTTCTCATAATTATGAGATGTTAAATCATTATTACGAGAAAGTTTCTCATTATTATGACTTAGATAATCTTTTTTTTTACTCAACTATGGCGGAAACGGGCTTCCATATGTAATCCATATGAAAACGAGAGGTACCAGTTTAGCCATCATGTAAGCGCTTCCCAATGAGAAAATGACAAGGGTGAAAATCTCGCTCTAATCTAATTCTCTAAATGTAGGCTAAATCGCCCTGAATTAAAATGTAAAAACAGATCATGCGTTTGAAGATTATATTTAGTTTTGCTTGGAAAAAGCTGGCCCAAACCAGTTCCCTCTCGAGGGAACTCGCGATGCGTCGATGACGCTTTGGGAATGCCTTCGCGTGATTACCTCTGAAGCACGTAGTCAACTAGTCCAATGGAATGAATGAATGAACGCCCCGGGCGGGTGACGTCATGACCAGGAAAGGATATAAGCACATCTGGTGCGTTACTCGCGTCAGCTTTTGTGCCTCAGCAAAGCGCTCTGTGTCAAAACTGTCTGTGAATATTTATTGTTGTCTGTCTGATATATATATATATACACACTATGGAAACAATTGCACAAACTCTGTGTTCTTCCTGCTCGCGTTATTTAACGAGTAGGGACACACACGAGCTTTGTGTGATGTGTTGGGAGTGGAGCATGCGGTATCAGCCTTGGCTGATTGCCAACATTGTGAGAAGCTTTCGCTTCGCTCCCGCCTGTCACTTTTCGAGGGAAGTGGCCAGGCTCGCGATTCTCAGGGTGCAGGACCCGCGTCTGCCGAGGCAACGCGGAGAATGCATTCCTGTGGATCGCAAATAGGATCTCTTTACGGGGTTGGAGACGGGTCCGCGGATCTTATCTCCTCCCTTTCCACGAGGGATCCATGCTCTCTCTCCGGTCTCGGAAGCCCGCGCTGCGGTCTCTTCCGCCCGGGGAGTTCAATGCTTCAGTGCTCTACCCCCGAGGAGGTAGATGTGCTGGGATTTGAAAGTAAACAAAGCACAATCATGGGGAAGTGGATTTGCCATCTCTTTCCCCAGCGTATGAGAAATATATATATATATACACATGTATAATAGTTTATATATATAAAATAAATGTATATATAAAATAAAGCTGGTGGAGGTGTTAACCAAGGCTGTAGATAAATTAAATATTTAATGGCCAGCAGAAATAAGCAGGAGCTCGTCATAAAAATAAAGAACGAGTTTCCTTCCCTCTATTTTTTCACCTCCATCACGGGGCCTTCCATTTTTCCCGATCTGCACAGCGAGCTGTCTAGATCATGGGAAAAGCCTTACTCTTCTTGTCTTTTAGCCCCCAAGTCCATGTATATTCAGATATTAGGGGGTTAAGAGAGTATGGCTATGGGGCAATACCCCAGGTAGAACAGACACTTGCTAGCTATCTGTCTCCTGGTTTAGTATCGTCCCTGAAGGCGTCGGCTTCTCTCACTAAACCATTAAAAAAAATATATATTTTTAATCTAGTGGGAAAAGCATTTACGGCAGTGGGTCTAGCAGGAGGCTGCTTGCACACTATAGTAGTGCTACAAGCATATCAGGCTGACCTGCTGGGGTATTTGGACAGAAGTGAGGGAGTTTGGCCCGATGGGGTTTGAGAACTTCGTCGGGCCACAGATTTATCTCTCAGGGATAATAAGGAGACCGCCTGAACTTTTGGGCGGTCTATGGCAGCCCTTGTGGTCACTGCGAGACACCTCTGGCTCAATTTGATGGAAATCATGGAGAAAGATACAAGAGAATCTCTCTCTCGCTATGTCCAACCCCCTGGGGCTGCTGGGCGTGAGCAGCTCCAGCCGGCTTGTTTCTCATACGCAACACAGCAGCCAAAGCCTTCAAAGCAGAAGCCGGATCCGAGGACCGTTCTTCACGCTGAGAAGGCTTCGGCTCAAAAGAAAAGGTCTTGGCGCCACTGGCGTCAGACCGGTGAGGGCAGCCCCAACCGGGGTGGAACGGTGTACACCTCATTATACGGTGCCCTTTCCATCTCGGTGCCCTCAGGGGACCGTTCTGCCAACCCCGCCACCCTTGGTGCTTTAGGGCGCAGCAGTCTCCAGCGAGCTTCCGGCGCAGTGTCAACACGACATTGCGTCGGACTCGCGCCCTCTGAGGGGGGTTCGAAAACAGTCAGTTCGGGTGGTTCCTGCCAGTATGCTTCAGGCCCCCTAATCTGACTGTCTCAATTACACCAGAGGCCAGCCTCGAGGGGCTGGTTCCCTTGGTAGATTTTCTGGCAGCGCGGAAGCTACTGCCGAATATATCTCTATGGGCCCTGCAGTTAGTAGTAAGAGGCAGATTTGGTTCTCGTCCTCCAGGTTACAACGGGGTGTTGCTCACGTTAGTGCATCCCGAGCAGGTTCTGGTAATGGAGCAAGAGGTAAAGGCCCTGTTAGCAAACAAAGCTATAGAGCAGGTGTACTCACCCGACATTGCGTCAGTCTTTACAGTCGTTATCTCATTGTTCCAAAAAAGGATGGAGAACTGCATCACATACTAGATCTTCGTCTGTTGAAGTGTTCGGTGCTGGAACTCAAGTCCAAGATGCTGACACTCAAACAGATCGTGACTCAAATCAGATCCGAGGACTGGTTTGTCACGATAGATCTGAAAGACGCATACTTCCATATCTCCTTCCTCCCTCAGCACAGGAGGTTCCTGAGGGTTTCTTTCAGGGGCAAAGAACACCAGTATCAGGCACTTCCTTTCGCTCTAGCTCTATCACCCCGCACATTCACGAAGCGCATAGATGCAGCTCTGGCCCCGCCAGGCTGCAGTGCATACGCATTCTTAATTGCATAGACGATTGGCTGATTCTACCGGAATCAGAACAGTTAGCGGTTCGGCATCGAGATGTCGTCCTCGCTTATATGCGAAGGTTGGGGTTGAAGCTCAATGCCAAGAAGAGTGTGCTTCTCCAGTACAGAGGACCACTTTACTTGGAGTGGTCTGGGACTCAGTCACGATGCGAGTCGTTCTGTCGCCCGCTCGTGTAGCTGCTATCCTTACTGCCACAAAAGAGCTAAAGCTAGGCCAGGCACACACTGTGAAACAGTTCGAGAGACTGTTAGGCCTCAGGGCAGCAGCGTCCATTGTGATACCCTTTGGCCTGCTGTACGTGAGACCTTTGCAGTGGTGGCTCAGGACCAGAGGGTTCTCCCCGAGGGGAAACCCTTTCTGTATAATCAAGATCACGCGGCAGTATCCCCGCGCCTTGGTTATATGGACGAAACACTGGTTCTTGTCCCAGGTTCCGGTGTTGGGAGCTCTTTGCCATCGAGTTGCTATCTTGACAGATGCTTCCCTCACCAGCTGGGGAGCGGTATTGGAAGGCCGCTCAGCTCAGGGCTTGTGGAGGAGTCATCATCTCTCTTGGCACATGATTTGCCTAGAGATGATGGTCGTCGTCAATGCGTTGAGACATCTCCTCCCAGACCTGAGGGGCCATCATGTGTTGCTCTGGAACAGTGACTGTTAGGCCTCAGGGCAGCAGCATCCAATGTGATTCCCTTTGACCTGCTGTACGTGAGACCTTAACAGTGGTGGCTCAGGACCAGAGGGTTCTCCCCGAGGGGAAACCCACTCCATACGATCAAGATCACGCGGCAGTATCCCCACGCCTTGGTTATATGGAGGAAACTCTGGTTCTTATCTCTCAGACAACACGTTGGTGGCCTCTTATTTTGGTCCCTCAAGAAAATACGCTATCTGAGGGCAGTGTATATTCCAGGGGGCCAGAATATTGTAGCAGACACCCTGGCGAGGCAGGGGCTGAGGCCAGGGGACTCCACCCTGAGGCGGTGGAGCAAATATGGGAGTTTTACGGCCAGGCAGAAGTGGACCTGTTCACGTCTCAGCATACGACGCACTGTCCACTCTGGTTCTCTCTCACTCAACAGGCCCCTTCGGGGCTGGACGCTATGGTGCAGACGTGGCCGAGGCTACGTCTGTATGCATTTCCCCCCTGTTGCTCTGCTTCCAGGAGTTCTGGAGTGAATCCGCCAGGATGGTATAAGCCTATTGCTAGTAGCACCACCCTGGCCAAGCGAATTTGGTTTGCGGACCTAATTCTTCTCCTCGACGGCCCTCCCTTGGAGATTCCGATCAGGACACACCTTCCGTCTCAGGCAGGGGATGCAATATTGCACCCCCGGCAGGGGATTTGGAAACTGTGGGTTTGGCCTCTGAGGGGGCCCAACTCATAGAGAGTGGTCTCTCAACCGAGGTTGTTGAGACCGTTCTAAGCTCCAGAGCTCCCGCTACGAGGAAACTATATTCATTATTTCGAGAGTTTTTCACTTCTTGGTGTTACCAGTGTCAGTGGAATCCGGTTAACTGTTCAGTAAACACAGTATTTGAGTTTCTGCAAGAACGCTTTGTATCAGGTCTATGTCCTTCCACACTTAAGGTATACGTGGCGGCCATTGCGGCTTTCCACGCCCTGGTGGGTGGTATATTTTTGGGTCGAGACCCCCTGATCACTCGTTTCCTTCGTGGCACTTTGAGGCTGAGGCCTGCAACTTGCACTAGGGTGCCGGCTTGGGATCTTGCAATAGTTCTAGAAGGCCTATATGGGGCTCCCTTTGAGCCCTTAGATTTGGTCTCAGAGAAGTTCTTTCTTTTAAGACTATTTTCTGCTAGCTATTTCGTCCCTCTAAGAGTCGAGACCTTCAGGCCCTTTCGGTCCCCACCTGCCTTGAGTGCACCGGGGATGGCCAAGGCAATCTTACCCCAAACATGGATATGTTCCTAAGGTGCCTACCATTATTCCGAGGCCTATTGTGCTGCAGGTTTCTGTCCTCCCCCGTTTATCGGACCAGGAAAAGCTGAACCTTTTGTGCCCAGTGCGAGCACTGGACACTTATGTTCATCGGACTTCTCTGTCGAGAAAATCCAACCTATTGGGCAAATAGATAGTCAAGACTATTCTTCTTGCTTGTGAGTCCTCTGGCCAACCATTTGGTGGTCAGGGCTCATTCCACTAGGAGTATGGCTTCTAAGCTTTATTATCTGGAGTTCTCTCCAAGACGTTTGTGATGCGGCGGGCTGGTCCTCACCGCTCACATTCGTGAGGTTTTACAGCTTGGACCTGGATGCTGCCCCAGGTGCTTTTTACTTAGTTTGCCGACAGTTTTATCATCTGGCATTTTGTAAGTACGGCGTATTGGGTATTCTCGTTCCCAAAGAGTCATCGACGCATCGCGAGTTCCCTCGAAAGGGAACGTCTCAGGTTACGACTGTAACCCTAGTTCCCTGAGAAGGGAACGAGACGATGCGTCGCCCTGCCATACTTCCTGCATCCCTGCGATCGACTTTGTTTCGGCACTAGAAGCTAACGCGAGTAACGCACCGGATGTGCTTATATCCTTTCCTGGTCATGACGTCACCCGCCCGTGGCGTTCATTCATTCATTCCATTGGACTAGTTGACATACGTGCTTCAGAGATAATCACGCGAAGGCATTCCCAAAGCGTCATCGACGCATCGTCTCGTTCTAGGGTTACAGTCGTAACCTGAGACGTTTTATTTCTTAAATTATTGAAATAATTAAATATTTAGTAATAAACTTTTATGACAGAAATATCACTACATGTAGCTTAAATCATTTAATCCCTTCATTATCAACACTTTAATAGCCTAATGCTAATGTCTAGAATATCGTTTGATATTCTTTTATGAGAATTGCGTTTAAACCTTTGTTTTAAGTCAATCTCAAACTCAAACTCAGATAGCCTGTGGGGGTTTGGAGGGACAGTTCAGTGTGTGCAGGACAATAGGTGTTAATGTTCCTCTTTCATATGGAGAGTGTCGGATAGCCAGCCTGATGAGCAAAGGCAAAATTATTTTAAGGATACATCTCTCCATGTGTCCAAATGTAGGTCCTATAGGCTATCTTATTAAATTATAAATATTGTAGTTTATTTATTGTAGCGTATTTAAAGTTTTGTCACACAAAATTTAAATTGAAGTGTTCAATCCAGTTGTTTCAACTGGTTTTGTAGAGTTTTATAATGTTTGAGCAGTGTGTATGATTGTCAACAATCTGGCATTATCTAAACATGAACTGTCAACCCGAGCCAAGAAACGAATGGGAGTGATCAGCAGATACAGAGCTCTTTAATTCGCGATCAACCTCGTTTAATTGTAAGGTGAATTCAACAAGGCATGCTGTGTCTTTGAAGCAACAAAGGCTAAATAATTGGTTACTGTATTTTGTTCGCGATTTGTATGGACGACACGCAGCGACACATAGGCGTAATTCTATGGGGGGACAGGGGGACACGTCCCCCCCCCCCCCCCAATATTCAAAGAAGGACAATTTGTCCCCCGCAATATTTGATCATACTGTATGATTATGCGGGCAATATCGATGTGATTGCAAATACGTCTTTCTTTCCAGCTCCGAAAATATAAAATCCCGGCCGGTCCATTTCCCAAATCCATTCGACTTTGCCTTACACTATACATTAACAAAACCTATTTCTCCTGAAATCCATGTCATGTTTTCCCTATAGCTTTAGTAGCTCGTGCACCGTCAGTGAGTTAGGAAAAACAAAACAGAAGAAGAGTTAGGAGCGCGAAATCTGACAGACATTTGGCACATATCTATGAATGGTAAATATCCTGTATTTGGCTGACATAATCCATAACGACCAGGTGAATTTCACTAGAATTTCGAATTGTAGAATTTGTGAATTTCGACTGTAATACTATACAGCTTGTATGAATGGGACTCCCAAATAGGACCTACTGTATGAGCCTACATTGGCCTACAAACTGTATTTATATGTGGCTTGAGCACTTCAGCGAGTTTATTTTTAAACTGAAGTTACTTTTGTTTAAATTTGTACAAAATAAACAACATTTTCCCTCATTAGTACAAAACTGTTTTACTATCATTGCTCAAGACTTGATATTAGAATATTGTTATCCTGTAACAGTAATTTAATCAAAATGTTTATACTTTGACACTATATGTTTATAGAAGAATATAAGAGAGAGATCACTGGCCGCTTTGTTGTCAATTCAGGCTTGTAATGCTGTAATCATTACGATCAGATGTAATAAAATTCCTTGTTGTGTTATACAATTACAAACATTCGGACTCTGACTTTTATTTTATTTTGATTAAAAAATGTGTGCATGCGCCAACACAAAAAGTCCCACAGCTGTCCCCCCCCCAATGTGTGATTGACAATTTCGCCCTTGCAGCGACATATACAGTATTATCAGATGTATGTGTGTTTTTACCCTGAAATGTTTAATTTCGAGAGAGACCCGGCGCGCGCAGTGAGGGAGACTAAATAAACGTGCTAAAAAGAGATCCAGCGCGAGAGAGAGGCAAAGGAAAACGCATGTTCTTAATTTATGTTGCTTTGGACTATTTTCTTTTTGTACTGTTTTAAATGTTTAATTTAGCTGCAATTTCTTTGGCAATACAAATTTAAAATTTCGCAAGAATAAGATTCTGTGTTTCTTATTTTGCATCGCAAAGGAAATAAACTCTAAACTCGATGCAGCTGTTTTAAATAAAAAAGAAACTGTCCCGACAATTTATTTAAACCTTGAAATGTTCGATGGGGTTTCACACTTAAGTAATTTTAGTGTTTTTTACACAATAATTTAGCAGACTAAAGTCAAGCTTCTTCATTTTCATTTTCATTTTTTGACGCGATCGGCTGACAATCTTCCTTTATCAGTTTTGTTGTCTGTGCAGCGGCTCTACAGAAATGTAGCAAATTTATGTTGTAATTTGCCATTGCTAATTAAACAAAACGCTTGACTTTAAATAAATAAACAGTCAATAAACTCGCTAATAAACAGTTAAGCATCAAGAACGGTAAAACATTAATGCTGTCGGCCAACAGCAAGTATGCTACAATGAGATTCGATCTCGGATCGCTTGATGTTCCGAGAGACACATGTCGTTGCGTTGATCACAGAGCTACCGTATGAACGCTGT
Source organism: Gila orcuttii (assembly GCA_026230005.1). Taxonomy (NCBI): domain Eukaryota; kingdom Metazoa; phylum Chordata; class Actinopteri; order Cypriniformes; family Leuciscidae; genus Gila; species Gila orcuttii. The sequence goes on along the minus strand of JAPDVR010000017.1, from coordinate 1,594,595 downwards.
TCAATCATCGTCTCACGATTTTCTAAAGCCTCATTGTTGTAGCCTAATACGTTTCTATTGCAATGTTTTTAAGTTTTCATTATTTATTCAATTAAATTTCAGTATTGTGAATATGAATTATTTTAACTACGTTTCACTTAAATTCATCTGCTACCAGCTTTCAATCGCTCTGAATGAGCCGCGGTGCGGCGGCAGATTACGCAACAGAGAGAATAAATGGACACTATTCAAAGTCTGTGATTGTAGCGCCTCTTAGCGGTAAAAGGCAGCAAATACACCCCAAATTTTGAAAAAATTTAAAGTATTATTCTGGTTGTCCACCTACTGTATATAATGAATGAGTAAATCATGAACTCATCTTGAGTCACGACGGTACGCCTATAATAAGTGTTTTTATTCGGACTATTTTACACCGCCCGCTGCGGAGGAGCACAGTACCTGCGTGACTCGTCATACACATAAACAGAGAAGTAGCTCCGGCTACAATGTTCTTCCGCGAGACGCATGCAGTTCTGTTGATAAACCGTATTGCGGAAACCTTGGAAGATTCCTATTAGATTTTTAGATTAAGTTGAATGCATTTAAATTTATAATGGCCGCAAGTTTAATAAATAGATAATGGGTTATGTATAATCAGCTTTCAAATTCCCGAGGTAAACATGAGCGATATGCCTCCACGTCACTAGAGGGCAGCGGTGCTCGTCTAATTTAAAACTCCCAACGGCACGGAACCTAAGAAGAAGAAGCTTAGAAACATCTCGCGGCTCTGAGGGAAAAAATCCGGAGTCAGACTCATTCACATGGTTGGCGTTCAAATAACAATTATGTACATTTCAAAACAACTGGATCTAACATTATTTAGCGTAATGAGATGATTTATAATACAGTTATAATTAAGAACGGGCGCAATATTTCTTGAGGTGTTTATTTAAGCCGCAAAACAAATTTCAAACAACGTAACGTTACCTAAATTGTATTTTTCCCCTTTTGGACAAATCCAGTTTTATGTAACAGATTATTAATCATTTGCTGCACTTTCCCTTCTGACTAAAAAAAGTAAAAGGCACAATTCAGTGAAACAGGACTAGGATTTTGAATTCAATGTTATGAAAGTCAAGTAACTCTCACCTTCATCTTTAAATTGGAGATGTCACACAGTTTTTCTGAGGAAAACTGAAGTTTGAACTGAAATGGTTTTGTCTGAACTCTCAGTGAGGTTTATAGCTGGAGAAAATCTGGTGTTAGATGAGTGGAGGCCCTCGGAGAGACCAGGGGCCCCCGGCGAGGTCAAGGGCCCCGGAGGAACAGAGGCCCTCCACGCCCGGTGCCCAGCAAAGTACTGTTCATCTCTCTCTGGTCCAGCCTTTTATAGACCATTTCAACGGCTATTCATTTATATTTGATATTTTTATCACTTTCTCTAGTTTGCGGCAGGATTAAGATACTACACGCTCACACACTCACTCACACACACACACACACACACACTCACTCATACACACTCTAACACACACACACACACTCTCACTCACTCATACATGCTCACTCACACACTCACTCATACAAACACTCATACAAACAAACACACACTCACTCACTCACAAACACTCACACACACAGACACACTTTAACTCACTCATACACACAAGTGCACACACACACTCACTCAAACACACTCACACATTCACACTCTCACTCATACATGCTCACTCACACACTCACTCATACAAACACTCATACACACACACACACACAAACACTCACTCATACACAAAAGCGCACACACTCACTCATACAAACAAACACTCATACACACACAAACACTCACTCATACACAAAAGCACACACACTCACTCACACAGACACACTTTAACTCACTCATACACACAAGTGCACACACTCACTCAAACACACACACACACTCACACATTCACACTCTAACACATGCACACTCACAGACACACAAACACTCTTACTCATACACACAAGATCAAACACACACTCACTCGTACACTAACACACGCACACTCATACACACACTCACAGATACACACAAACACACTCACTCATACACTCACTCTTACACTAACACACGCACACTCATACACACACTCACAGATACACACAAACACTCTCACTCACTCATATGCACAAGCTCAAACACTCATACACACTCACAGATAGACACAAACACTCACTCACTCATACGCACAAGCTCACAGACACACACTTACTCATACACACTCTAACACATGTACACTCATATACACACACTCACAGACACACACACAGACACAAGCGCACAGTGAAAGGGATTAGTTTTTGGAAAATCTTTGAAAAGTGAATCATTAAAATTTAATTAATTAGTTTGTGTCAGGATAAAGTCTGATTGGAAAGATATTTCATATCTTGCTCCGCTGTACCGTACATTATTTAATCAAAATGCAAAACACTGCCTTTGAGCAACAGCTCTTCTTCTTCTTCCTCAGGCCCGTCACTGCAAACACTGAAAGAGGAGGTCGTGACTCTCCTCCAGAGTTTCCCAGAAGGCATTGAGGTGTCCCGGTTCAGCTTCCTCTACAGACGGGTCTACGGCAGGAGGTTCGGGCCCTTGACCCGTTACGGGCTCTCCGGCCTCCAGGAGCTGTTCCTGCAGCTCGGGGACCGAGTGTGTGTGGAGAGGACTAAACATGAGAGTAAAAACATGATCAGAGCCGTGACCCCGGAGCGCAGAGGTCAAGGTATGACTGAACCAAGGCACTTCTACCCAAGACAGATTCTAAAATAAGTGTACTCGAAATAGCATATTGGCCATATTATATTTTAATTAATATTTTTGTGTAAACAAATAATTTAAAGGGGTCCCGTCTCTCTCTTGAATACAACACTGAAGTGACTTAAACTGCATTTCATCGACTGGCCACTAGAGACCGGCTGCTGAAGAGACTCAATCCCATAGACCTCCATGTTAAAATGGCAACTCTAGCTATTTCTTCGCTGATTTTCATTTTTGTTGTCGCATGTTTTCTCAACGAGCGCCCCCTACAGCTGTAAGGCGTATATTTCACAACAATGTCGTAAAAAACTCACTTGCGGCCCCTCTTCCCCCTTTCTACCGCTGCTCATGTGCATTTGTTATTATCGGAGCCGTCCAACTTTATCATGTGGAGCTGTGTCTACCGAGTTGGGTAATGTAGCTACACTGGTCATAAATGAGTCCACGCTTCATACTGATGTTCACAATCACATTTATTCTTCTCTGAAGTATCATGAAACACTGTGAAAACTAGAAGATAAACAAAATAGTTTCAAGCACTCAAAGCAACATTCATATACTCTTATTTTTTATGCAGACCAATACAATGTCTCACATTATCTTGTAAACTAAATTTAACAGTGCTTAATAAGATAATTATTACCGTGTTCGCCTTGTAGACCAGCTGTAGAATAATAGACGGGAGCTTAAAAGTTCGCTGTTCTCACCCGCGACTCTCTCCTCTCACACGCGCTACTCTCAATACTTCCGGGGTTAAACATGTGACTATCAATAAACAACTTTTCTCTTCGTCATAAATTTAACAAGAGCACTGTAAAAAACAGCTTTAAGTCACACTATTACTCAGAATTACCATTAACAAGACACATTATAAATTGCATTACAAAATGACTTTATCGTCTTACAAGGTTGCGCATGAACAACTTCCGGTGTAGTCATGGAAACGCGTCTACACTGGACTCAGCGTCAGCTACACTCCCATCAAATGACCTTTGATTAATTAATAACAAATCATACAACCTTGGTTTCGTATGCATATTAATCCAACAAAATCAATGGTTATTTCAAAGCATACGTTAAAGTCACTCATAAACATCTGAACCTGAGTGATATGGTAGATTTACAGTTATAAACTCTCCAGATAAAGTTGATACGCAGAATACACCACATGGAAGTTAAATGTCACAATATCAATTGAGAACACTTTTCTCACTACGCAAAGGTTCAAGAAAACAATCTTCCTATAACAACACAGAAAGGATTTGTGAATTGTTTCAAATTTGAATTTGAATTGAGGTCAGTGACTGACTGCACCAAAGTTAAGAAGCAGAATTTTAGCTGCTTTCTATGAGAATAACTAACTTCTGAATGGGTCGCTCAACGATGGATGGCTTGTTGAGGCGTTCACCCCCTTTTACTAACTTGCGCTCTCCAATCTGTATTATAACTCTTCGCACCAGTCCATCATCATTTCCATGTACTTTAAGAACCCTGGCAAGTTTCCATTCATTACGAGGGAGATCTTCTTCCTTTACAATGACAATATCTCCGACTTGCACATTGCGACCTTGGTGCATGCCATCGTTGTCTAAGAGTGATGTTGGCAAGATATTCTTTCCTCCACCTGTTCCAAAATTGCTCAGACAGATATTGCACCCGTCTCCAACGTTTTTTGGCATACAAGTCTTCCTTAGCAAAGTTACCAGGTGGGGGCAGAGGAACAGAGGATTTCATTGTAAGCAGATGATTTGGTGTTAATGGCTCCATACTGGTGGGATCACTGATACTGTCAACAGTAAGAGGGCGGTTGTTTACAATGAACATGGCTTCGTAAAAGAAGGTTCTTAAGGAAGTGTCGTCCAATCTTCCAGCACTGTGAGCAAGGACTGAGCCAAGCACACTCCTTACTGTTCTGATCTGCTGCTCCCATGCACCTCCGGCATGACTCGAGGCTGGTGCATTCATGCAAAAGTCGCACTGTTTATCCGCCAGGTATGTAGCCACTCTTTCTTTATCTACTTCTTTGAGAGCTCTTTCCATTTCATTTCGTGCTCCAACAAAGTTTGATCCTTGATCTGATCTGATATGCCTGACGGCCCCACGGATGGCTAGGAAACACCGTAGAGCGTTGATAAATGCATCGGTCGTCATGTAATCCAACATCTCTATGTGGACTGCTCTGGAGCTCAGACAAGTGAAAAGGAGACCGTATCGTTTGTTTTCTTTACGACCTTGCTTGGTACAGAAGAGACCAAAACAGTCCATACCGCAGTACGTGAACGGTGGGGAGGGGTCAATACGGTCTCTGGGTAAGTCTGCCATCCGTTGTTCCTCTGGAGGTGCGCGGGCTCTTCTACACAGGACACACTGCTTTATGTGCTGGGCTGCTGCCTTACTGCCACCAATAATCCAGTAACCATTGGCCCTGAGTTCATTCAACGTTTGTCCTCTGCCCTGATGTTGTGTTTTCTCATGGTGGTGCGCAAGGACAAGGCGCGTGACAACACCATCCTTTGGGAGGATTATAGGGTGTCTCAGATCCAGAGGTGCGGATGCTCTCCTCAGACGTCCTCCCACCCTCATTGTACCATCTTTGAGGAATGGGTCTAGCTGATACAGTTGGTGGTTACAAGGCAGCTTTCCCGATGTCTGGAGAATGTGTAACTCCTTTTCAAAGGCATCTTTTTGTGCAAGCTTGATGAGGGTGTGAGTGGCTCTCCTTCTTTCCTCAACATAAAGGGGCTCTGTGTCCTTGATCCTCTTGGCCAACCGTTGTATCCGAGCGACGACTTTTACCGCTGTGGACCATTTTGAGAACCTTGCGAGTCTCTCTTGAAAATCAACCTGCCTTGAAGCATCAGTTTTCAAGACTTGGGTTGCCCTGACCTCGGGGTCTCCTACCAGTAGCTCTGAGGTTCCTTGGGCTGTAACTACCTCTCTCTCCCACAGGAACTTGGGTCCAGTGAGCCAGTTAGACTTGAGCAGCTCTGCTACTTTGAGGCCCCTTGAGGCGTGATCAGCAGGGTTGTGCTCTGTGTCGACATAGAACCACTGCCCTGGGTCAGTGGTTTCCCGGATTCTCTGGACACGGTTCGCCACGAAGACATGAAACCTTCTGGCTTCGTTGTTGAAATAGCCAAGGACTACTTGCGAATCTGTCCAGAAATATTCTCTGTCGATCTTGATCTCTAGCTCCTCCTTTAGCATACTGCTCATAGCAGCAGAGATTACTGCAGCAGTCAACTCTAGTCTTGGTATAGTGACTATTTTGGTTGGAGCGACTCTTGCCTTGCCCATAACCAAGGTGCAATGCACCTTATCTTCGCCCACCGATCTGATGTATGAGCACTGACCATAGCCTTGACTGCTGGCATCTGAAAAGTGATGCAGTTCCACTCTCAGGACCTTTCCAAAGTTCTCTGGTGTGAAGCATCTTGGGATCTGAATCTTTTCAAGATTTCTTAGATCGTTGATCCAGCTCTCCCACTTCGGCTTCAATTCGCGGGGGAGTGGCTCATCCCAACTGATGCCTTTCTGACACATCTCTTGTAGCACCCGCTTTCCTGGTAGGATGAATGGGGCCAAAAATCCTAATGGATCATACACCGAAGCCACGACTGAGAGGACTCCATGTCGTGTAGCTGGTTTCTCATCAAGTGAGACCTTGAAGGAGAAGACGTCACCTTCCACATTCCATCTGACTCCTAGCACTCTCTGGACTGGAAGATCATCACAGTTGAGATCCACATTCTTCACCTCAGCAGCACGTTCGGTAACACAAATGGACTCTAGTACCTCTCGACTGTTGGAGATGAATTTATGAAGGTGCAACTTTCCTTCAGCACACAGTGCTTGGGTTTCTTTCACCAGCTTGATTGCCCCATCGACTGACTCTAGGCTTATGAGGCCGTCATCCACATAAAAGTGCTTTCTGATGAAGCTAGCTGCTTCAGGGTACCTTTTCTCATTTTGGCTGGAAATATGCTTCATGCCGTAATTGTCACAGCCTGGAGATGAAGATGCTCCGAAAAGATGGACCTTCATATGGTATTCCCTGGGCTCTGACTCTGTATCCCCATTTTCCCACCACAGAAAGCGTAGATAATTTCTATCTTCTTTGCTGACGTGGAACCTGTGGAACATTTTTTCCACATCACACATGACGGCAATGGGATGTTTGCGGAAACGACAGAGCACTCCAGTCAGCCCGTTTGTAAGATCAGGTCCTGTCAACAAATGGTCGTTTAAGGAAGTGCCATCATACTTTGCAGAAGATCTTATCTGGCTTCCTCGGGTGATAGACGCCTTGGTGTGGGATGTACCACACACTTCCTGACTCTGATTGCTTGTCTGCTTCCTCTGCTTCTCCATCCTTGAAGACACCTTCCATGAATCTCACATAATCATCCTTAAATTTAGGATCTCTGTCCAGTTTCTTTTTAAGGTGCTTCAGGCGGATTAAGGCAAGCTTCTTATTATCAGGGAGGTGAGGACGTGCTTTGAATGGAAGGGGCATCTCAAGATGGCCGCACTCGTTCTGACGGATTCTTTCCTTCAAGACCTGCAGAAATTGAATATCTCCTGGAGATATGCTTTTCTCTCCTAATCTGGTGTCTGCAAAATCAGATTCTAGGGCTTTAATAGCAGCAGCTGGTGTCACAAGTGGAACCTCCCTGACAGATATCCTATGGCACAGCCCAGTCACATCCCTGGAGTTAACGCGCTGTGGTGAGCTCCCTACGATGCTCCACCCTAAGTCCGTCTTTATAGCGTAAGGCTCATAGTCACCTCCAGTGAAGACCTCTCGTGGTGCCAGGGCTCTGGAGCAATCGTAACCAATCAAAAGTCCCACTCCACAATCCATTAGCGGGGGCATCTCGGGGGCTATGACTGCTAGGTGTTTCCAGTTATTAGCTGTCTCACATGTGGGGATATGTGCACGTTCAAGTGGAATGAATTCCCTTGCGTAGGCGGGAGGCAGGTTAATGAGGCAATCTGAAGAGAGTCCTCTGACTCTGAGTCCACTGACTCTCTGGCTTTTCATGATGGAATCCCTTCCCATCATAGTGGAAAGCTTTAATTTTACTGGTTCCATAGATGCCTGCAACCTTCCACAAAGTTCCTGATCCACAAATGTGTGACTACTCTGAGTGTCCAATAGAGCATAAGCCAGGGTTTCAGAATCTGGGTTTTCTTGTGAAGAGATCCATACTGGAACAATCATCGATGTGCTCCCACCTTCACCTCCATTCACACAACAAGATAGTGAGGATATGTTTTCTTCCGCTTGCTGAACGCTTTGCAGGGAAGTCTGGTCTGCTGAGGGGCGGTCTTCATGCAATGGAGTGGGATGTTGTCTTTTGCATATACTACACATGGCTTTGTTCCTACAGTCCTTTGAATTGTGTCCCTTCCTCAGGCATGCATAACATAGCTTTTTATCCTGAACGAACTTTCTCCTATCCTCCACAGACCTTTCCGTTAAGCTTTTACACTTATGTATGGAGTGGTTCTCTCCACAGTACATACACTTGGCTGTGTTTGCGTTATAAACTGGTATGCTTCCTTTGTTTGATTTATTGGAATCCCTCAACTTGATCTCCTCACCATTGTAGGATTTGGCTGTGGTACTTGTTGCGTTTGAGGCTTTCACATTAGTGGCGAAGGTGTTTGCCTTTGGACGTTTTATTTCTCTGAACGACTTTTCCTCAGGCCTTAGCGCATGTAATGATGACACTGGATTACATGCTATGCGTGCTTCCTTTGAGATGAATGAAGCAAATTCTTTGAAGCTTGGATAGTCTTTGTCTTTATCCAGCTGCTCTGTGACAAAACGATTCCACCTGGAAGTTATCCAATCAGGGAGTTTGGCTAGCATCTTCTGATTCTCTTCGCAGTCGTTCAGAACCTGAAGACCTTTGATGTGAGGCATAGCATCACTACATGTTTGCAGAAAATCACTAAACTCTCTTAGCTTAACATACTCCTTAGCACCAATCTTTGGCCACTTATTAAGCTTCTCTCGGAAAGCACGCTGCACCACGAAGAAGTGACCATACCTTGCATTCAGCTTCTGCCATGCTTGCTGATATGCCTCTTCATCTTTTCTGTAGAAGCTGCCTTCTAGAGCAGACCTCGCCTCTCCACTTACGTACTTTTGTAGGTAAAACAACCTGTCAGCCGGATTTGAACATCGTCTCTCTATAAGGGCTTTGAAGCTTGTGCTCCATTCTGTAAACTTCAGGGGGTCGCCAGAGAATACGGAAGGTTCTGGTAATGGAAGTCGAGTAAGGGCCATTGACTCCTGTAATGTCTGGACTAAAGATGCTTCATTCTGTGTAACTTGCTCTTTCAGGCATCCTGCAGAGGGAGCGAGTTGACTAGGATCACTTCCTTCACTGCATGGAGGACTGCATTTCTCGCTCTTTACTTTTGACTCTTCCTCAGTAAATACTCTGAGCCTTGCTTCAATGACCTCGATGTCTCTTTGATTTTCTAGCTTTTTCGGTTGCAGACGTTGTGCTTCAATGGCAGCTTCCCTTTCAACCTCAGCTTTCTTTGCAGCCAGCTGTGCTGCTGTCTCAGCTCTCTTAACTGAAATACTTGGTGCCTCTGAAGAACGGTTGGAGCGGTGGCTGAGTGCGGTGGCTTTGGAGACTGTGGATCCATATATGGACTTAGCATATTCACTATCAAGCAGCATGCGTAACCTTGCTCTTTCCGCCTCATCATCAAACTCTTCTTCTCCCTCAATAAGGCGAACTCTCATTAGTCCCAACAAATCAGCTGTCACCGCTACACTTGCATCAATTTTTCTCAGAATTTCTTGGCTTGGTGCACTTTTTAGCCGTATGTTGTCGTATAACTCTTTTAATTCAGACTCAAGCTTCTCAACCACATCCATTATGTCATACAAGTCACTCTCAGAGCATGCCTGCTTCAGTTTTGTACGAGCATTCTTGACTTGTGTTTTCCATTTCTCTAACACTGAGTTGAATTTCCTTTCTCTTTGAACTGATTCTTGCTCTATCAGCTCTATCATTTTATGTGTTGGACATCTGTCACGAGAGGATTTTCTTGGTTCATCATCTAACTGTGTTGCACTTGCAGCTGAAGAAGGCTCCTTAAGTGTCGATTTAGATTTCTTGTTTTTAGTATGATCTATTATTTTCTCTTTTTCTGCTGCCATAGAATTAGAGTCTAAAACACCCTGCATTTCAGACGGGGAATCAATCTGCCTAGATACCTCACCATCCTGAGACAACGATTCACTGAGAACTGACTTTTTTTTTTGATTATTAGCTGCCACTGGAAGGAAGAGACTAGGTAAATTACCAGCACATGAAATACTGAGATAGACAATGAAGCACTTTGTTTTGGAATTTGACACTTGAATGACAGATAAACTCAAATTGCACCAGCGCTTGTGGTTTATAAATGTTATTGACCTTATAGTAAGGCCTAAGTGTAGAACAGGACGTTACCAATCAGTTAACTTTGTCCTTACTCAATGTCTTTCTCACGGTCCTGAGCAACTGTAAGCTTTTATTTCGTAGAAATCAGTCTTTTTATGGCATTGTGGAACTGTCCATTTGCCAGAGGACTTATTTTAAATTTCAGTAATGTACAGTCTGACCTGAAATGGATGCTGTCGGCTGAAGTAGACTACAGGAGATGAGGCAAGACTACACACTGAAGACCTGAAGTTCACCACAGGATATGAAGCAGAGCCCGCACACTGAAGACCTCTGGATTATGGAGTTAGGCCACGTTTTCACTGTAGCTACACTGGTCATAAATGAGTCCACGCTTCATACTGATGTTCACAATCACATTTATTCTTCTCTGAAGTATCATGAAACACTGTGAAAACTAGAAGATAAACAAAATAGTTTCAAGCACTCAAAGCAACATTCATATACTCTTATTTTTTATGCAGACCAATACAATGTCTCACATTATCTTGTAAACTAAATTTAACAGTGCTTAATAAGATAATTATTACCGTGTTCGCCTTGTAGACCAGCTGTAGAATAATAGACGGGAGCTTAAAAGTTCGCTGTTCTCACCCGCGACTCTCTCCTCTCACACGCGCTACTCTCAATACTTCCGGGGTTAAACATGTGACTATCAATAAACAACTTTTCTCTTCGTCATAAATTTAACAAGAGCAATGTAAAAAACAGCTTTAAGTCACACTATTACTCAGAATTACCATTAACAAGACACATTATAAATTGCATTACAAAATGACTTTATCGTCTTACAAGGTTGCGCATGAACAACTTCCGGTGTAGTCATGGAAACGCGTCTACACTGGACTCAGCGTCAGCTACAGGTAACACATCATACACATTGAGGCGGGCGTAGGGCTGGGAAAAAAATCGATTTGATTTAAAAATCGAGTTGGTAGGTCAAATCGATTCATATTTTAAAAAAAACGATTTTTTCTCTCCAATAATTTGGATTTTTAACAATCTTTGTTGCACACTGCACAGTGACTTTTCAGTTAGAGAAAGGGTTTGCCTTTGCAATTTTGTTTATGTTGATACACTTTAATTAAATACAATAAATATATATTTTTAAAATATATTTACAGTTCGCAGTTATTTTGTTTTAAATGGAAGGGGGGGGGGGAATAGAATCAAATCGTAAATCGAGTTTTTTATAAAAAAATCGCCCAGCTTTTTTTATAAAAACACACGGACGTGTGTGTTTATGTCGAATTGCTGTAAAGCAGTTTGTGTTTCTCACGAGACTTCCTATTTCCAACTTACCGGGACATTAGTCCTCATGTTGCAAGGTTGGTTTTCCGCCTGGGAACGTTGGGGGGAGCGGGGAAAGTCACCATTCTCACCAGAACAGGTTATTTAACCATCCAAATGATTTCTAAACGGTTTTATTAAGTTGAAATAGTTGCCAAGTTCCCCTTTAAGTTCCCGGATGTGCCGGTAGTCATTCTATATAGATCAGTGGTTTCTGTACTAGCGCTGAGTTTACTGACAAGCCTTAGAGGGATAGTTCACCCAAAAATGAAAATTCTGTTAGTATTTACTCACCCTCATGTTGTTCAACCCCGCTTTAAAGAAGCAGCACAAATGGATCATTTCAGACAGAGGCTCAGATTGAAGGTTTAAAAAAAAGTTTTTACACACACACACACACATATATATATATATATATATATATATATTAGTGCTGTCAAACGATTAAAATATTTAATCGCGATTAATCGCATTAATGTCATAGTTAACTCGCGATTAATCGCACATTTTTATCTATTCTAAATGTCTCTTGATTTCTTTTTGTTCATTATTTTTTCTCATTTTAATGCTCTTATCAACATGAAAAAAGTGGATTGCTTGCTTTGTGCACATTTTTTTTTTTTTATTGAAAATACTGTGTTCAATTTCACACTAACATTCTCACTTGGAGCAAATAATTTCTTTGTAACACAATGTAACACTGTCCATCAATAAAAGGGTGAAAGAAATACTGACGAGGTCCTGATATTGACGAGGGGGCGGAGAATTCGCAGTCTGGTATTTCAGACTGGACGTGCTGCGATGACGATAGCTCAGTTCATAACGACAAAACACACAGATCACTTTGGTCTAGTCAATGGAACCATTTGGCAACTTTTTAAAAGTAAGCTTTCCATGCAGAATCTTATTGGCATCCATTTCGGCGTCTCGCGCTCGTCATCCACTCAAAACGTAACTTTAACCTATTTGGCCGGCTCGCAAGCCCAAACAATTGTGTGCGCGTGCCTGTTGTTTTGTTTCCGGTCTAGCTAGATCCACTTCGACGAAGCAACAAAACGTCCTCGCACGCCGCAAGCCCTTGAAATGAATGGGTTTCATAGCGCAGCGCCGCGCATGCCGCGTCCTGTTGCAAAAGCATGTGAAAAAAAACTACAAAGTTTGCTAGGCCAAAAAGACCGCTAATCTCGCGATAAAAAAATTAATCGCGTTAAAATGGTTTTGCGTTAACGCCGTTAATAACGCGTTTAACTGACAGCCCTAATATATATATGTGTGTGTGTGTATATATATTAGGGCTGCACGATTTGGGGAAAATGTCATATTGCGATTATTGAGGTCAATATTGCGATTGCGATTTAATAAACAAATGGTTTCATGAGTCAACTTGCTTGATTCTAAAGTAAAATGCACACACAGATTAGTGATAATTCTGAAATGTGTATTTCTCAACTCAAACTAGCAACAACAACTAAATAATTGATAACATCTATAATGATCAATAAGCCATTGAGGTCTGGATAAAAATGAATCCACCCCCATTTAAAACATTAATTATAGCCATCCACCATTACAGTGATTCCACAATTGAAAGCTATAATTTTTTCAAAAACATTTATTAGGCTTCAAAAAATATAACAGCTTTTAATTTAAGTGAACTTAATAATACTCACATAAACCCATAAAAAAAGTATTATTTACCTGTGCCCTTCCTGTCATGTAGGACATATACAGAAATTTAAGTTATCAAACAGTCTGCACTGCATAAATTATAAATTATATGTAGACTAATCCTTATTAAAGCTACACAAGTTCTTTAGTCAAGAGCAGTGAGTAATTTTCTTTGTTCTTTGATTAACTTTACTGACAGAAAGCTTTGGCTGCTGGCCCTTTAAGAGCAGCCGTTGTAGAGACGCGGATCTCACACGCGCCTCATTCTCTCACAACTCTTTACGTCCATCATAAGACTGCTCTTATGTTATGAAGATACTCGACAAACGACATTTTGGCATAATTGTGTGTGTTATTGTTCGTTCAAGCGGAAAGATAACTATTCCGGTCTGTGCATGCGCATGGGCGCGCGTCTTTCTGTTCTGAGAGTCACAGTCGGACATTCACTGGCTGCGCGCTCTCTTTTGATTTGTCGCGCATTAATGGTTTGAACTTTAAAGCATTCGCACGAATAAGAGCGGGATCATGTAACACTAGCCAAAGGATGACAAAAAATAACAGATGCTGTGTTAATTGCGTTACCAGCCCTAATTTGTTGATTTTACATAAAATCGCAGCATTTTGCGTCATATAATCGCATAGGCTTGACATCGCGATTACGATTGCGATATGATTAATCGTGCAGCACTAATATATATATATTTTATTCTCCGTTTTTTAACATTGAGTCAACCTCAAGGAACATATAAAAAATAATTAAAAAATCCATGTCATGAGTCATGACCCCTTTAATTGAATATTTAATTCTGGTATTGTCTAATTTTCTATCACTAAATATGTATTTATATAATCATATATCTCAATGTAGTATATCAGCTTTTGTTATTGATCTTTCAAAAGTTGCTGTGAATTAAAGCATCTCCTGAATGACAAATTAATTATTATAAAACGAAATAGAAAATCCACTGGCATGTGTTTTGTATTTCCTGCATGCTGAGCAAACGAGTGTTTGTAACCAGTTTTTTAAATTAACCTGCTTTTATTTTCCTCACTGCCCCTTTAATTGGCAAGCCAGTTAAGTATCGTGTTTCAGAAAATGCAATAGCGTATGTTGTCACAGGCATGATGTCTATGGTCACAGGCTCCAGCTGGAAGAGTCACATGACTTCTCTCACAACAGAGAGCATTAGATCAGCTGAGAACGAGAGCAGGAAAACGAAACCTAAGGGTGAAGCTCATGCCGTCATTAATCATTCCTCACAAGCTCACTACATGCTCACACTGTGTTGTTATGCCTGCAGTTGAGTCGTTTAAAGCATTTCTCAAGCATGTTCAAACAGTCAGGTAGGATCTTTAACTAGATAGCTGCCTTGTTTTCTAGAAATGAGAACATGACTCAGTTTCAGTTTTGTTTCTCATGACGCAGTGCATGTTTATGATGGGGTAGTCTAGTATAAAGCAGAACACAGTACGTTAGTCACTCAGTTGTTCGGACAGAGCTGCACATTCACTGGGTAAGACCTATGCTATTTTTTAATTATGCTAACACATGTGAATAAGACCTTACTGTAAAGTGTTACCAGGTTTATTTGATCTCACTTTAGAATAAATAGTGTTAGATGTTGTTAGAATGAATATATATGTAATTATTTTGTGAAATGGTCATTGTTATTGCTGATGATTAATTTGATATGTGTTACTGACTCTAATATACAATATTATATACAGCATTCATTATCATGTGCTTATTAAAGTCCACCTTTAGTCAATAATTTGATCCCTTAAAGGCACACTATGTAATATTTTTGGATCAAAATATTCAAAAACCACTACAACCAGTGCTCGAAGTGGGGCGGTACTCACCGGTACGCAGTACCCGCACTTCTACATTTTACTCTTAAGCGTACCTGCACTTTTTCTTGCGTACCGCTACTTCTCGCATGTAGCCGGTACTCTACCACTGACAGAAAAAGCGTCAGTGTCAAGCCCGTTTCACATATACTCCGTTTGCAGTGCGTATGTGGTGCATATTTTTTCCGCACCCGTATTAACAGGTTAGAGCTTTCACACTGCACGCGGATGCGCTCCGGCGATCCGTTCCTGGAGCGGTGTGTAGCCTATACAGCAGTGCAGAGATCGTTTCCACACCGAGTCTATTTCTGCTGTGCTGCACGTGCTGAATTAAAGTTACAGCGCATGGTTCGTGGTCAACATGAACACAGATTGACATGAAAATATAATAATCTTACCATAAATGCATTTAATTAAATAAAATGTATAGTATCTCACCATAAATGTATTTTTGGACTTGCAGACTTGGAGGAGTTCCGTTTTCTCACACACACACACACACATAGACACACACGCGCGCGCACGCACACACAAACACGCACACACACGACTTGTTTAAATACTTTTATGTTGTTAATAAATAACAATAAATTGTTGTTGTACCAGCAATATCTCCCAAGTTTTGTTTTTCACAGAAGAATTTTCACATGATTTGCCAGTGCAAGAGAGTACCGGCACCTTTTTTCCCCCACTTCAAGCACTGACTACAACAATGTTATATATTTTGTTAATGTGTGTACTTGCACTATCCCAAATGTTTCTAAGAACATCCAGAGAAATAAGCAGTCAATGATCAATGACATCATACCCACGTTACCCTCGATTTCCGGTTTTATTTTATAGAAACCATGGAAACACCAAAGTCGCTTTAATATATTATGTGTTTTATTATTAGAGAGGTGAGCAACTGTTTGGATATATTCATTGACAGAAAACGAATCATTGTTATACAGCTCAACACAGTTAGTCTTTTTGTTTAAAGGAACACGCCACCGTTTTTTGAAATAGGGGTTATTCACCGTCTCCCCTACATTTAGATAGGTGGGCAAACGCATTTTTGTCTCAGTGCATGCATTGTCTTAGTCTGGCAGCGCCGACGCTAGCTTAGCTTAGCATAATGAATGGAATCCTTTGTTGCATGTCGTGATAAAAAAAAAAAAAACTAATTACTTCTTGTGGCCTGCGTATTCACAACAACAGGGCTCTCAAGTTTTATCAAAAGTTTAGAGTGAGATTTAGGGGAGGAGCCACCCAAATATTTGCAGCAGCGGTCCCTCGACCCAACCAAATTCGCTTCAATTTTTGCTAGCAGTTCAATTTTGCCTATTGTTCATAATTGACCAGCACAAATGGAAATTATAACAATTGTTAAATCTGATAAAAAGACAAATTTATCCAAAGAAAATAAATAGTTATATTTAAAAAATACAAATTTATTGAAAAATAAAAATAAATTTGACCCCAAACAAGCCAACTGAACATCAGTGCTCAATGTACATAACATTGTGTCATAACAACTTGCCCTGAGCATGAATGTCAAAAACCCAAACCGGTCACCTTTACAGGGGTCATCGGATGCCCATTTTCCACAAGTTGGTATGATTCTTTTGGGTCTTCATGTAAAGTTTGTAACATACTTTGGTTAAAATTTCTCAATGGTTGTGTAAAACAACACCTTTTTACCTCTTCAAAAACAGCTCTGTTCACAGTGACCCGTTTCGGTGCATGTGTCTTTAAATGATAATGAGCAACAACTTTGTGGCTTTTTGAGGATTAAAAAAAAGTGAATGGATTTTTTTCATTGCATGGTGATTGTGTCCACACACTGCAAAGACACATTTATTTGCAAATACCATATAAAAGTGTATTTTGCATCCGATGACCCCTTTAAAAGCAGTTGGAGAGTTTTTGAATGCATCAAAAATAATTTAGCACGAATTTGTCTATACTCCTCAACATCAGCTCTCACTGTGTTTGATCACAGGCAAGAGATATCGTTCAGGAATCGTAAAATCAAAATGCTAATAAATAAATGAAGATGTCCGCAAACCGCATTCATCAGATCGTGCTCTTTCAACTTCCACTCCGTGTGTGCGCGTGTTGTCTAGTAACGAACGTGCTTGCAGCGGGAACACATAATTTACCCGGAAACAACTAATTCTAATTTCTGATTGGCTGGTAGCTAGCATTTAACTCTGAATAACTCGAGACAGATGCTATGAACTCGGCAGAGAACTTCCCTCCGTTTGCCTGCGCCTCGTCCATTAATTGTATAGCGGGACAAGTTCCCTTACTCCTCAGCGTGAGAAATACAAGGTGTGGCGTGTGAGCGTGTGAACGGGTTGAAATGCGTGTGTCTCACGCCCAATGCATGAGACTTGAGAGCCCTGCAACAAGTACAAATAGCAATGCAGATTAAGACTTGGCGATTTCCTAGGCAGAGATATGGGGTGAAGCACAGGCGAAGCACTGCTACTTGGGTGCAGTTTACTACTTTTTAATGTACTTTTTAGTTTGCTACTTAGTTTGTGACGTCAGAAACACCAGCGATTTCAAACCGTGTTTTTGTTCACTGCAGTTTTAAGGAGAAAATACTCAGCAATGCTCTCGACTTATGAATTTACACATAGTTTATCTTTAAGCACATTAAAAACACCACATAGACATTTAACAACAACAAAAGCTGGATTTGCACCACAGGGGGACTTTAAGAATTGATTTTTATCACCTAAGGAAAAGTTTGCTGTCAATAACTATTTAACTTTTGAGGGGGAAAAAAAAAACGTTTTACTCTCCATAATGTTTGTACTTGTTTTTTTTACAGATATAAATATGGATGATGGTCCTGAGAAAGAAATTTGCAAGAAAGTCATCTTTCACAAGAACGACATAGTTCTTACAGGTACTGATTTCATATTATATGCAACTTCTAGATCCATTTTTTCTATGTTTGGAGCTGTTTTGTAAAGGATAATTTCTCAACCACAGATTACACCTATAAAAAAACAAAAGTAGTGGATTTTTTCTATATAGGGAAATTGGATGGATGTTGATTCTTGTTTTTGTTACACAGGGAAACATCAACACTATTTTTAATATGTTTTTACCCTTTCCGGTATTTACTACCAGATTAAACTGAGTAGGATTATCAGTGGCTGAATCTCCTGTTATAATATAAAGTCTGTCAGGGAAGCCCTCTTCAAGTATATCTCACGCTATCCTGATAGTGCTGTCACATATTTTACAGGTGAAGACTTTGAAAAGAGATGCAAAGATGTTGTGGAGTTGGTGAAAAGCTACCAGGAAGGCATTCCTCTTTCAAAATTAGCTGTGTTTTATAATAGGGCGTATGGGAGACCTATGAGAAAGAAAGAATTAGGGTTCTCCTCAATAGCAGATTTCATTGACTCTCTCAGCCAAGAGCTGTACGTGGAAAATGGGCAAATCTTCTACAGGAGTGCCATGGCTGAAGCTTCAACACATACAGGTAATTTGTCAACTTGTATGGCTCAAATAAATGCAATGAAATTAAGCGTTATTCACTCTCATGTGGTTCTCATATATGTTTTGTATGCTTTTCTCTTTTTCTCATATTGATGGGATTTCTAAAGGCGTCGTGGAGCTGGTTAAGGATCCCCCAAAAGGCATTCCTACGAAGGACATTTTTAAGAAAGTAATCAAGACAGTGAAAAAACACCCTCAAGGAATTCCTCTTGATAAATTAGCAGAGATCTTTGTTCAGAGGTATAAACAAGTCCTTTTGCCTGCTGAACTTGGTTTCCCGTCGATGGAAACACTTGTGGCCTCTCTTAGCAAGGATCTTATGCTGAAAGATCGTGTGATCTTTCACAAGAACAACAAAGTTCTTACAGGTACTGATTTCACATTATATGCAACTTCTAGATCCATTCCAGGGCTCGAATTTCGGTACGGGATTGCGGGTATTGCGCATCATTTTAATCATTCCCGCAGGTCTTGCGTTTATAATGCGGGAAATTCCCGCAAACATTCATTTAATCTAGCATGTAGGCCTATGAGTAAATTTAACCTAACAGATTATGAGATCAAATCAGTCATTTTAAAACCTTCTGCGAGACGCAATTTCACAAACAGCGTGAGTGATTCTGCCAATGCCGCGTCTTCTCTGTCTCTTAAAATAGGTTACACAAGGCAAGCCAATCGCGCTGCAGCTGCAGGCGGCGACTCTAGACTCTCGCGTTTCAGGAGTCGGGACATTTGATGGAAATGTCACTTGCACAATCGGGCCATTGCATCATCACTAATGTTTATAATTTGTGCGTCTTTTTAAGTCTTATATTTAAACATTCAAGCGATTTTAAACCGCATAACAAACAGCTTGTGAGTAACAAAACTGAGTTATTTTTCGAGAATTATAGCGCTTTAACGGTCAAAAGCACACAACATTGTCTAAATTCCGGTCTTGGGGAGTATCCTCTCAAACACAATCGGTTATGTCTTAAAAAAAGAATACAAAAAGAAAATGCATGTGACACTATAATGAAAACAGTATGGGCCGTTCACGTTACGTCTTTTGCTCACTCATCCTTTGCTGAAACGTCTTCGTCTTCATGGAGAACATGGTTCATGATTGCTTAGCAACGGGAGCCCTTTTTAAAAGAGGAGAAAGTGGCGCGGACTGCGCTTTACACGCAACATGTGATCGACCCCTTAAAGGATCCGTGCACTAGCTCTTAAAGTGAGAGTAGCCTAAAATGTGTCTGTCATTATTGTATATAAAACAACAAAAGATAGCATTAAATGTAAGGAATCAGGATTAATAGCCTATGTATTCAAATTATACAGGACTAAAAGACTATTCCGTGTTATTTTACATTTGATAACTTTTTTCGTTTCTGTAGTATTTCTGAATACTAGTGTTAGACCTAAACTTTTCTCTTTATTTCATGTATTTATTTGTGCTACTTTTTTCAATTTAATTCAAAGATTGAAATCAAGCTTCCTTTTGTTGTGTACACTAAAAAAAATGACCCCATTGTAAAAACACAAATACAATGAGTGAGCAAACATTTAGCTAAACATATATTTTTTTAAATTGTCTAAAAAAAAAACCTCCCCCCTCAAATTAAAAAATCCCCCCCATAAGAATGACCTAAAGGGGGATTTCCCCCCTATTTTCCAAAACGAAATTCAGGCCCTGCATTCATTCCATTTTTGTAGCTGTTTTTTGTAAAGGATAATTTCTCAAGCACAGATTAAACCTATGAAAAAACTGAAGTAGTGGATGTTTCCTATATAGCGAAAACATGAATACAAATCATCCAGACGCTTAAATGGATGTTGATTCTTGTTTTCGTTACACAGGGAAAAATCAACACTATTTTTAATGTGTTTTTACCTTTTCCGGAGCTGTGTATTTACTACCAGAATAAACTGAGTAGGATTATCAGTGGCCGAATCTCCTGTCCATCTTCAAATATATCTTACGCTATCCTGACAGTGCTGTCATATATTTTACAGGTGAAAACTTTGAAAAGAGATGCAGAGATGTCGTGGAGTTGGTGAAAAGCTACCAGGAAGGCATTCCTCTTTCAAAATTAAAAACGTTTTATAAGAGTGCGTATGGGAGACCTATGAGAAAGAAAGAATTAGGGTTCTCCTCAATAGCAGATTTCATTGACTCTCTCAGCCAAGAGCTGTACGTGGAAAATGGGCAAATCTTCTACAGGAGTGCCATGGCTGAAGCTTCAACACATACAGGTAATTAGTCAACTTGTATGGCTCAAATAAATACAATAAAATAAAGGGTTCTGTCATTCAATCTCATATGGTTTTTTTTATAGTTTTCTCAGCACCGGTGCACATTGATGGGGTTTACAAAGATGTTGTGGAGCTGGTTAAGGAAAATCCTACCGGCATTCCTCTTAAGTTGTTGTCTATATTCTTCAGTCAGGAGTATCGGCGAAACCTCAAAGTCTCAGACTTTGGATTTAGCTCAATCGCCTCCTTCATTGATTCTCTGAGCGATGAGCTTTTGGTGGAGAACGAGAGAATCTTCCATAAGAATCACAGAAGAGTCCCAACACCTGCAATCCCGCCAACAGTGAACAACGACCCAACACCTGCGAATCCATCCCCGAAAGCTAGTTATTTGGGAGCTTACTTTGCTCAAAGAGGTAGTGAAATGACGCAAGAGGATCTGATAGATAAAGTTAAAGAGGTTATAAGAAAGTATCCAGCTGCAAACAACTCCATTAGTGAACTGGAGAATGGCTACTCCCTCTTATTTGGGTCAACATTGCCGTTTAAAACATACTCCTCTTCTCCATTTGTAGAAAATAAACAAACAGGAGTAAAGTGCCTGGACAGTTAGAGTATATACAGTTATATAAGGGGCTTTTGCACCGGAGGAACCTTTTCAAATTTCCTAGAACTATTGGTGGAAGTTCCCAGATTTTGGCGCAGGAACTAGGAATGATTTTAGTTCTAGGAACTCCTTTTGGAGGAACTAATTTACTCCTCCTTCAGAGTCGGTCTAAACCAGCGCTATAGGAACTACTGTGAAGTTAGTGTTCGCTGATTGGCCGAACGCACGCGAAACACCAGCACCCGCCATTTTTTTAAAAGGCTGTAAACACACAGATTATAGCCTATATATTTACTCCAGAAAATAACTCTACGAACATGGAAAACAGTGATAGTTGAGCCTCCTTAACCCTTTACGCTGAGGAGAAAATCCAACGCAACTATGAGGAGAACTAGAGAAACATGATTATATGTTTCTGCTCAGCAACACTGGACATAAACCACACGCATACGCTAATACCTATTCATTACTGTCTACTTTCTATGAGTTCGTACTCGCAGTGCGAATGCAACCAGGAAAACGTTTCTAGGGGAACCATTAGTTCTCTGGGATCCACCCTGGTGGCTAGTTCCTAGAACTATCCAGTGCGAAAGCCCCTTTTATAGACAAGTAAATAAATGGTTCCTTGTTCTTAAGTCTTTAAAAACACATTGTTGACTTTATTCTTGTAGAACCACAACACAAGATTGATGAGGAACCAAAGAAGGTTCGATCCAAACCCGTGGAGGATGAACAAGTGGTTCGGCCCAAGGCAAGTTCAACCGCCCCTGGTAATCTGTCATTTGGTGACTTCCCAGTTCTTGGTTCCAAGATTCCCAATGCTGAGGAGAAGAAGCTGAAGGAGGGAAGAGGGCTTGTCTTCTATGAGTCCTTCTACAGCCAGGTGAGGGAGGTTCATGGTTCGAACATGAGGGCAGCAGAAGCCTTGGTGGAAGATGAAAACATCCATAGGAGATGGAGAAAATCCATGAGCTCAAGCGAAGTGAACAGTTTGGCGGAGGACGTCATGAGAGCCCTTTCAGCCGAAGGAGAGCATGTGACCATCGAGAGGGTTTGTGTCTTGGGAAATTATCCAGACTTATTTTGTTCTCATCCCCAATGTCAATACCATGACTACATTTTTGTTTTTTCTATTGTCACAGGTAATAAGCAGAGTTTGCTCACTTCTACAAGTGTCTACTTTAAAAGATTTGAATGTGGACGCTCGTCGGCATCTCCCCGCAGTGCAGGACCTTCAGCGCACCATCAAGGAGATCAATTTGTTCATTGAGGTATGAGGTCTTGTGATGAGTCTTTTCTCTGGTGTCTTGAGTTTACTTGATGTGTTTCTTTCCCTGTCAGTCAGTGGAGGCGGTGTCTTCTGTGTGCACACTTTACGAACTGGGACAGGCTCTGGCCAACCTGAAGAACAAGAAACGCTTCGAAGAACTCAATCTGGGCCCTCTCTGCAAGATCCCTCTGATCCACCGAATGTTCAAAATAGATGCAAATACTAAAGATGATGATGTACATCAGATTGCAACTGTGGACATTCTTAGGGTGAGTTAGTTTGGCATTGGCTGTGTTCTTGACCATTATTCAACATACACGAAACAAGGAGTACATCTGTGTTGACGTAATGCTATGGTTTTCTGCTTGCTTTAGAGTCTCCGAATGTTCCGGAGAAAATGCAAGACACCTCGAATTGACCTTGCTGATTTCCTGAAACACCTTGCAGACCATTATAGCTGCGAGTCTCCTTATGAACTCGGCATCAGAATTCAGAGTCTTGGGTTGCCCATTTCGGTAAGATTCCCTATTGTTGTCGCCATATTTTTTGGCTCTGTTCACCCCTCTTTTGGAAATGTCTGATTCGGTGTTGAGGGTTCAGTCTACAAATAGTGATGCATGGTATAATGGCCATCATACCAGTATCGGCTGATATATGTTCGTTTTTAATGTTATTGTTATCGTCCCGATAAGAAAATTTGGCTGATATATTAAAGCCGATAAATAATGTATTATTTCCTTCAGCTGAGACACTTAAGATGCACACTGTTTAACATGATGGTTTTGAATTGCTTGAAATATGATTGGAATCACTTCAAAAAGTAAAATAGAGTAAAGTGCAACATGTGCAGCACAAATCTGTCATATAGACTACATAACATTATAATAAGAACATCTTTATAATTTGTGTGATTGGGACATGATGAGACTTTTGTTTTTGTAATCAGGCTCTCAAAAAGTATATAAAAATGTAAATTTATTGGCCAACATATCTAATCGGTTATCGGCTTTCAAGTATAAACAATTATCGGTTATCGGTATCGGCCAAAATGTTCATATCGGTGCATTCCTAAGTGTAATGAATGACTTTTCTGGTGCTTTTACATTCTTTATGAAACACAAAGGCTTCGGTCCTCTTTGTAACTGCATGGAAAAGTCTTACATTTTTCTCCTTTTGTGTTTTGTGAAAAATAGAAAGTAAAATGGATTAGAATTGTGTGTTTGGGACATAGATTTTAATGGTGAGACTTTTGTTTTTGTAATCAGTTTCTCAAAATTATATAAAAATTTTGATTTAGATTTATCGGCCAATATATCGGTAATCGGCTTTCAAGTATAAATAATTATCGGTTATCGGTATCGGTCAAAATTTTCATATCGGTGCATTCCTATCTACAAAGCATTGAAAATACATCCTTCCTTTTCCAAAACTCTGGAACTGTGAAACTGTTGCGCTCTAAAATTCCCATCATTCTTAATCCAATGGTGGCATTTGTTGGGTCAGTATGCAATATTGAAAATACTTTATTTGCTCATGCTGTGTGCTTAGACGTTGAATAAGGCATCGGCTGCTGAGTATATTCACATGGACAAGGCCAAAGAATCCATTCAGAGGGAGATTCAGGAGGAGGTGGCTGCCAAAATGTTTAAGATCAAGAAGTGCCTGCTGGATCCCACCCAAGGACCTGCTATCTACTCCCAGATGGGAAACTCAGAGCTTAGGAAAAAATACGCAAATATGACCGCTACCGATGCAGTCATGGAAGTCTTCACCAACTCTGAAGGCGTCTTCAGTAAAGCTATGACGAAGGTGAGCAATTTATACACTGCAAAAAAGGCTTTTCTGACTTAGTATTTTTGTCTTGTCTCCAGTCCAAATATCTAAAAATTCTTAAATCAAGATGCATTTAATAGATGAGTAAAATAACATATAAGATATTATGTCGTGTTTGCCAGGGGAATTAATCAAAAAGTTAAATTATCTGCCAATGGGCTAAGAAAAATAATTTTAATTCAAACAGAAACAAGATTATTTTTTACCCCATTGGCAGATAATTTTGCTTGTTTTAAGCAAAAACTCACTTAACCCTCTGAGGTCCGCGCGATAGTCTTTCTTTTTTTCTTATCAGTGCAAAAGAAACTCAAAATACTCTGTTGATTTTGATCTTACATATTAAGTGTTGTACATCATTAGATCCTGATAAGTGTCTATTTTTTTTCTGGATACTCACAATAAAAACAAAGTGTTGTGCTTTTCGCCAAATAAAGAAAAACAAACATGATGCGCGTTCTGCCTTCTCTCTGTCAGTTAAGTGATCTATTTAAATGAATTAATTTATATAAAAAACAAATATTCTCAGTTTATGTAATCTGTATGAAAAGAGAGAGATGTCAGTATTTTTCTTTCCAGCTCATTATACCTCATTACGCGTTAATGTGCCACGCCCACGGACAGCGCGCCGGTATAACGCAAATGATCTAAGGCAAGCCATTCAAACATGCCAACGCCCACCAGCTGGATTATAAAACACATCGTGTTTAGTAAGTATCTTGTACAGCTGTGTACACAGCGTATCCTTTCGCTGTGAGGAATAATACTATCTAATAACCCTGGAATAGAAGTGCTGGTAGTTTCATTTCGAGGAGCAACGGATCCAGCTGATGTAGTAAGTCATTTATTCTTAAGTGCTTTGTTCTAATCGCGATATTGAATAGTGTCTGACTTAGGGATGCTCCGATTGATCGGACGCCGATTATGATCGGCCGATATTGGCTAAAAATAGATTGATCGGCGAACCCCAAAAGCGCCGATCAAAAAAGCCGATCTCGTGACGTAAATTACTCGCGCGACTTTTTCCCACCTGCATGCGTGGCGCACGGGCACACAACAGCAGAGTGGAGCTTGGCAGTGGCAACATGAGTTCTCCTTCACCGGAACGAATAGGGAGTCTCCCAACGGATTGAAGCGCGCGTCCGAGTGAAGACCGTGCACCGCGCGAGCCACAACAGAACGCGGTATCTGCGCCACTGATCGCTGCGGCAACGAGCACTTTGATCACTTGATAAAAAAAAAACATTTCAGCGCTAGATCGCGTCTTATTTAACAAATGAACAAAATGAATGCTCTGAGTTAACTGGAGATGTTTTTATTTATTTGTATTGGTACATTCGTGCCGTGAGATGTTTCAAAAGTGGTGGTGGTATTTTATTTTTTTTGTTCTGACGTAGTTGGTTCCTCAACTACATCAGATTCAGATTCAGATTATTTTATTTAATGCCATGTCAGCATTCAAAGCTATTTTCATGGCAAAAATTCAATTATAAAAATACAAATATCATATAAATACAATAAACAAAACAAATATAAACAAGAAGTCATTTTATACAATATATATTTTAAAATGAACATATGATAAAAAATCCAAAACCTTTTCAGGCATAATCTCATTAAATATGTCCTTTAATGAAGTAACTTCATAAAAGAGCATTCTGCTCAACTACATCAGACGTTCATAATAATAACAGAAAAAAACTTGCCATAGTTTTGTCCTTTTATCAGTAGCCAGTTTTGGTGTAACAAGTTGTACATTTTGTTGCCAATTAGGGGTGTATTAAGAGGCTACAATTTCCAAATATGCCTAAGTGTAACTTGATCCCCTCCCATTAGGCTGATCTGATGTGTGTTGGTCTGCCTGACCCCTCTTTGTTTGGAATAATTTAATGTTACTCTGCCTTATTTGGGAAAGCTGGCCTACAGTAGCCTTAAGACATCTCATTTTCTAAATACAATTAAATAAACACATTTCTACAAATGGTGCAAACTCTGCTAGATTATAGATAAAAGATTCCCATTCCCCTGCCATTCTGTGATCGGCAGTGATCGGCAATCGGCAGATCATGATTTTGGTAATCGGTGATCGGCCCCAAAAACGCTGATCGGAGCATCTCTAGTCTGACTGTAAACCGCAAAAAGACTGTTTAAATATGAATTGCGTGTCTGTGTGTAGGCTAAATGATGAATGAACGGCATGCAGGCGGGCGCGCTTTGTTTACTACAGTTATACAGCGCGTGTCTGTGCCGTTCATTCACTCTCGCACCTACATTAGTAAACGTTATGTTTACATGAACACATCCAAACTATATTGCTATAGCCTACTAAGATGAGTAAAAATAGACTGAAATATGTTGAAATAAAATGTCTGTATAAGCAACAAGCTGCTAATTCACATGTATATTCTAATATATCATACACAATATGTTACAGACTAAATATGAATGTTTAGACAAGATTTTGTGATTAGTTTTGGATAGATTATAAAGTTTTGACTGTAAAAAAAGACTACTGTCACATTAAATAGTTAAGCTTTTGTTCACCAATTTCTGCTCATAGTTAAATATACTATAGTATGATGTTTTGTCAAAAATAAAGTAGGTATATTGAATTATCAACTAAGATGTTATTATAGTGTTTGTTCCAATATTCAAACTAATGAATCCTTACCTTTTTTAATACGTATGATAAAATGTATACTTTTTACAAAGAAATACACTTGAAATATTGTTAAAATTGTAATTGTTGTTGTAATTGTAACCTATTTGTAATTGGTTACAATTTCTAATTGTAAAATATGTATATATAGATAATTTCTTATGTCCTTGCATTCTTTGGGATCCTGTGACACTCCTGTGTGAAAGGGCTAATTAATATGCAGCTCATTATAGGGCTCATTAATATGCAGCTCATTATGTATGTGGCACATTATCCGGCCTTTGTCTTCTCAGGTGTGAACACGCCTCTACGCATATTGCCTTTCCAAACAAAAGGTGTCTTATAAAATTTAAATCAATGTATTGTTTTGTGTAAATGATTAGGCAGGATGATTTTCAGATCATTTTGAAGCAAAAATTCTAGGCAACAACACTCATTAGTCAAAAGTCTTGTGGACACATATTTATTATGTGTTTTGTGGCCTTATTTCAGACACTTTAAGTTTTAGTTTTTTCAATAACCATGCATAAAAGCAATATTCTCTCAAAAATACAAACATGTACATACATGTTGCTCACATATTACGGTAGCCCCGTTTGTGCTATATAGAGTGAATTTACACCTTTTCCATTAACATGTTTATAAATAACTGAAAAAAGCACAAATGTCAGAGCATGTCAGAACACCTCAAGGACCCCAAAAAACCCATAGACCTCAGAGGGTTAATATTTATTTACTTCCCCAGAAAACAAGAGTTAATATCTTATGTCATTTTACTACTTTAGTAAACGCATCTTGATTTAAAAAAAATCGATATTTGGACTGGAATCAGGACAAAAATACTAAGTAAGAAAAGCATTTTTTGCCTTTGCCTTATTCAGAACAAGCTCACGCATTATTATAAAACATAGTTTGCAAGCTGTTTTTTCTTGTGGTTTGTATGTTTGATGCCTGCTAACCGCACTGGAACCGGTTCTTCATGGGTGGCATCTTGCTAACTTTCTTATTTAGCAGAGCTTGCTTTGGCACTTACTAGATGTTTTTCCAAAACTCCTAACAGTGTTAGGAGTGACTGAGTTGACTTAAGAATTAAAATGTCCTGATAATTTACTTTCCCCCACGTCATCCAAGATGTTCAAGTCTTTCTTTTTTCAGTGGAAAAGAAATGAAGGTTTTTGAGGAAAACACTCCAGGATTTTCTCCATATAGTGACTTTAATGGGGTCCAACGGGTCGAAGGTCCAAATGTGAGTTTCAGTGCAGCTTCAAAGTCTCGACACGATCCAGCCGAGGAATAAGAGTCTGATCTAGACAAACCAGCGGATATTTATTACAAAATAAACATTTATATACTTTTTAACCACAAATGCTTGTTTTGCACTAGCTCTGCAATTCACGCCACACATTACGTAATCAGGTTGAAAGGTCAAGCGTGACGTAGGCGTAAGAACAGACCCAGTGTTTACAAATCGAACATGCAAAGACTAAGTCAAACGCCATTTACAAAAAAATAAATAAATAAAAGGTAAAACAACGATGTCGGACAATTTTAAAGTTGGAGGAGAAGGTTTTTTTTTGTTTTTTTTTTGCTCTACCCTACATTTCTGAACCGGAACACACGTGACCTTTCAACTTTGTGGTTAAAAGTATATAAATGTTTATTTTTGTCATAATGTTCGCTGGTTTGTCTAGATCAGACTCTTATTCCTCGGCTGGATCGTGTCGAGACTTTGAAGCTGCACTGAAACTCACATTTGGACCTTCGACCCGTTGGACTCCATTGAAGTCACTATATGGAGAAAATCCTGGAGTGTTTTCCTCAAAAACCTTCATTTCTTTTTCGACTGAAGAAAGAAAGACATGAACATGTCGGATGATGTGGGGAAGAGTAAATTATCAGGAAATTTTAATTCTGAAGTGAACTACTCCTTTAAGACATACCTGAAGAGGGTCTGAATGACTTAGGCAATGTAATAATGCAAGAGTCGACACAGACCGCAAAAAGACGAGTCTGAGTCAAGATGAGTTCATGAAAAGACAAGGACCATGAAAATATGTGAAACTAGTGACAGATTCAAGATCGAGTCTGGTCTTGAGTACTAAAACACTAACAAATAGCCTAACTTGCAGGTTGTCTCACAATTCTGATTTAAAAAAACAAAAAACAATTGTAAATCTATATCTCACAATTCTTTTTTTCCTTACAATTGTGAGTTTACATCTAGGAATTCCAAAACAAGCTTCCATAAGGCAAACAGAATATATCAGTGTAGTTTTGCTGCCTTTTGCCTGTAGCAAAAGTATTTCTCTTTCTGAAACAAGGCTTGGTGGTTGAGTGCCCACTTGTAATTATATTTCCAAATGGGATTCTTAAAGGGATAGTTCAGCCCAAGCTCTGTCATTATTTACTCTTTTTCATTTAGTTCCAAACCCGTATCACGTGTTTTATATTTCGTAACCCAAAAGGAGATTTTATTGCTTGGTCTTTGCAATTACGACTGAAACTGAAGTGTGAAGAAGTGTGTGGATGATGCAGAATTCGAATTTTGGGTGAACTACTCTTTTAAATAGTTTCTCTTTTATTTCATGCTACATTCTTTTGGTAATTGCTTTTAGCTAATTAAGGATGTAAATGGTTTACGGATGAGAGTAGGAGAGGGATCGTTTGCACTCTTCATTAATGTGATGTCACGCTCATCTGCTAATCCCACACAGAAATGTTTCTCCCACGACTTGCATCATAACCATTGAGTCTTTATGGTCCTCATGCAGTTGGTCTTTTGATTGACCTTTCCCTCGTCATCCACTTTAAGCCATTATGTGGTCTTTGTATTTTCTTATTCATGTCATTTCTGCTCTGGTTTGATTAATTGCAGGGTTCCCGCGGGTCCTTGAAATCCTTGAAAGTTTGTGAATATGAAGAAGAAGAAAAAAATCAAGGCCCTGGAAAGTTTTTGAAAGTAAACACACATAGATACCGGTCCTTGAAAGTGCTTGAATTTATTTTGTGCAAGAAGTTTTCTGGAAAAAATTCCATATTATTCCCTCCGCTCCGCTAATGTGTTATTTCACCAACACTTCGTTGCCTATGCACACTAGCTTGCTTGATTTACGTTAGTTGCGCACATTTACGTGTTACATTAAGTGTTTCCCGCGTGAGGTACTTTGTGTTGTACGTTGCCTTGACGTTCACGCGCGCAAAACTGTAACAATGTATCTTATTCCTGGTTCAGATTACACGATTTTGGCACAATCCGTTTGACGTAGGGTGTCGTGGGGATTCGTAAACGACAACGGGCGTCGGGACACAAGATTCGATCGTTTCATCTCGTATAGTGTGTAATAGTGGGCGACAACCGACGTCGCGTCTGCGATGCTTCACAACATCACGATAAAAAGACTTGCATGTTTAATTTTTTTTTCGGTCCTCCACGACCGGTTCAGTCAAGAGTGAGTGAGTGTGTGTGCGAGAGTGAGTGTGAGTGTGTGTGTGTGCACGAGTAAGAGTGAGTGTGCGTGTGTGTGAGTAAATGAGCGTAGGGCTGTACTCAACCAAAGAAAATCTTGGTCGACTGAAGTCCTGAAATTTTCAACTAAAATTGACGTTAGAAAAAAAACAACGTTAAATTAATTAGCTGCGCACTGTGCGCAGTACTTGGTAGCCTTGTTGTCCACCTAAATGGATTATAAATAAACATAAAAAACTGTTTGGCTATTTGCAGTATATTAAATCATTTTTGACCTAATTATTTTGCACTGAAATGAGTCTGACACAAACGAGTACTATGTACTATGTTGTCAACTAGTGATATCACAAGAACTGTTGAGGAATATGCAACATAATTTAGACAATTCTTTTTGTCATATGTTATAATAATAAGTTATAACTGTCATTCAGTTGATCATTTCAGCTGCTCTGTGCATGTCCTCGCACAGAGCTCAGCTTCGCGGCTGAGACACGAATAGACTATTAACTTAAAGCTTTTACTCTTAATAAACACAAAAGTTGTTGACATGTTAGAAGAAGACTGACTATTAAACGCTCTCACAATTAAATAAATAATATTCAGCATCAAACCTTCTATAGCCTACTTATCTGTCTCTCTTCTCCAGTGGGTTGGGCTAATCCAAAAAAAGTGAAAACAAGGGGATGTTCTGTTACCTGTGAAACAGGGGTACTCTGAAAACACCCCCATTAGCAGTTAGTGCTTTCCACCTGATGAAATGAGCGCGGCAAAGCTGATGAAATGAACGCGCAAAAAATCGACCAATCAGAATTTTAGTCGAACCAGAACGTATCGACCAATTAATCGACTAATCGACTGGGACATAACAGCCCTATGAGTGAGTGAGTGTGTGTGTGAGAGTGAGTGAGTGTGCGTGTGTGTGAGTAAATGAGCGTGAGTGAGTGTGTGTGTTTGTGCGCGAGTGAGTTAGTGTGTGTGTGAGAGTGAGTGTGCGTGTGTGTGAGTAAATGAGCGTGAGTGTGTGTGTGTGTGTGTGTGCGCGAGTGAGTGAGTGAGCGAGTGTGAGTGTGTGCGCGAGTGAGTGTGCATGTGTGTGAGTAAATGAGAGTGAGTGAGTGAGTGTGTGTGTGTGTGCGCGCGCGAGTGAGTGTGTGCGAGAGTGAGTGTGCGTGTGTGTGAGTAAATGAGCGTGAGTGTGTGTGTGTGTGTGAGTGATTGAGTGAGTGAGTAATCGAGAGTGAGTGCGTGTGTGTGAGTAAATGAGCGTGAGTGAGTGAGCGAGAGTGAGTGTGAGTGTGTGCGCGAGTGAGTGTGCGTGTGTGAGTAAATGAGCGTGATTGAGTGAGTGTGTGTGTGTGCGCGAGTGAGTGTGCGAGAGTGAGTGTGTGTGAGTAAATGAGCGTGAGTGTGTGTGTGTGAGTGATTGAGTGAGTGAGTAATCGAGAGCGAGTGTGCGTGTGTGTGAGTAAATGAGCGTGAGTGAGCGAGAGTGAGTGAGTGTGTGCTCGAGTGAGTGTGCATGTGTGTGAGTAAATGAGCGTGAGTGAGCGAGAGTGAGTGAGTGTGTGCTCGAGTGAGTGTGCATGTGTGTGAGTAAATGAGCGTGAGTGAGTGTGTGTGTGTGAGTGATTGAGTGAGTGAGTAATCGAGAGTGAGTGCGTGTGTGTGAGTAAATGAGCGTGAGTGAGTGAGCTAGAGTGAGTGTGAGTGTGTGCGCGAGTGAGTGTGCGTGTGTGAGTAAATGAGCGTGAGTGAGTGAGTGTGTGTGTGTGCGAGAGTGAGTGTGTGTGAGTAAATGAGCGTGAGTGTGTGTGTGTGAGTGATTGAGTGAGTGAGTAATCGAGAGCGAGTGTGCGTGTGTGTGAGTAAATGAGCGTGAGTGAGCGAGAGTGAGTGAGTGTGTGCTCGAGTGAGTGTGCATGTGTGTGAGTAAATGAGCGTGAGTGAGTGTGTGTGTGTGAGTGATTGAGTGAGTGAGTAATCGAGAGTGAGTGTGTGTGTGTGAGTAAATGAGCGTGAGTGAGTGTGTGTGCGTGGGTGCGCGAGTGAGTGAGTGTGAGTGTGTGCGCGAGTGAGAGTGAGTGTGCGTGTGTGTGAGTAAATGAGCGTGAGTGAGTGAGCGATAGTGTGAGTAAATGAGCGTGAGTGAGTGAGCGTGAGTGTGAGTGTGTGCGCGAGTGAGTGTGCATGTGTGTGAGTAAATGAGCGCGAGTGAGTGAGTGAGTGTGTGTGTGTGTGCGCGAGTGAGGGTGTGCGAGAGTGAGTGTGCGTGTGTGTGAGTAAATGAGCTTGAGTGAGTGTGTGTGTGATTGAGTGAGTAATCGAGAGTGAGTGTGCGTGTGTGTGAGTAAATGAGCGTGAGTGAGTGAGTGAGCGAGAGTGAGTGTGTGTGCGAGTGAGTGTGCATGTGTGTGAGTAAATGAGCGTGAGTGAGTGTGTGTGTGCGCGAGTGAGTGTGTGCGAGAGTGAGTGTGCGTGTATGTGAGTAAATGAGCGTGAGTGAGTGTGTGTGAGTGATTGAGTGAGTGAGTAATCGAGAGTGAGTGTGTGTGTGTGAGTAAATGAGCGTGAGTGAGTGTGTGTGTGTGCGTGTGCGTGAGTGAGTGAGCGAGAGTGAGTGTGAGTGTGTGCGCGAGTGAGAGTGAGTGTGCGTGTGTGTGAGTAAATGAGCGTGAGTGAGTGAGTGAGCGAGAGTGTGTGTTTGTGTGTGTGCGCGAATTAATATGTGTGTGTGAGACGGCACTCGATGACTGGTCGTAAAACAATGTATAGTCTGACATGTTTCTTGTCCACGACATGGCAAGATTTTAGGAGTCAAAATCACGTAATCTGACACAGTGACTATCATAACAGACAAAAAAAGCGTGTAATCTGAACCAGGCGTTACAAGGTAACACGATGTAACCACATTAAGGCCTTGAATTTGAGGGTATTGGACCTGGAAAGTCCTTTAATTTGAAGTTAACTGAGGTGTGGGAACCCTGTAATTGAACCCGACTGAGAACATGAATGTTTCTAATGTATGCATTTTCAACGAACGTGTTATGCAAGCAACTGAGCTTCTAACTCTGGGTGGACAAAATCGGCTGTTGCGGTCTTCTGATGAACGGACTTTAGAGGTCCCAAAGTCGAGATACAAACAGTGGGGCGATAGGGCCTTCGCTGTTGCTGGGCCTAAACTCTGGAACAAGCTCCTCCTTGACATTCGTACTATAACGGATGTTGTACTTTTTAAAACAAAACTTAAAATCATCAGAAAAATTGTTGCACCACTACTGCGTATTAAAAGCCATTCTGAACAAATAAGTTTTAAGTAACCATATCTAGCTTACTGTTTTTTATGCTTTATGATTTTGTTTTCTTTTTTCTCTGTTTTTATTTGAATGTTGTGTTGTTTATTTGTACCTGATGTGAAGCACTTTGGACACCTGGTGGCTGCTATAAAGTGCTATATAAATAAAGATTGATTGATTGATTGATTGAACTGATTGTGCTTGTTGTTTTGTGTGTGTCCTCAGAATATCCAGGCATTCCTGTCATGTGTAATCAGAGACAGGCTAGCTAGAGCCCTATTCCAGCTTGCTATATGCTGTGGCTCCCTGGACGCCCCTCAGGACCTGGTAGCTAAAGAAAAACCTCAGAAAAAAGCCGAGGCAAAGAAAGCTACGGAAGAGGGAGCAACAGAGATGCTCCCCACTGAAGGTGTGCACTTTATGACCTTATTAGTTATCTTATTTTCCTTTTCAGCTTTAGCACCCTCTAAGGCTAAGGCTCTGATATACTAACGGCAAAGTCATTTTTTTGTTCTCCGCTTGAGGTTTAAAAGAAGTTTGGGTCCCACTTTATATTAAGTGGCTTTAAGTACTATGTACTTACATCGAAAAATAAGTACAATGTACTTATTGTGTTCAGGTTGAATTGTAAAACACGTTTGCTGCAATTGAGGTGTGATACGGTTAAGGTTAGGGTCAGGTGTGTGTGTGATACGGGTAAGGTTAGGGTCAGGTGTGTGTGTGATACAGGTAAGGTTAGGGTCAGGTGTGTGTGTGATACGGTTAAGGTTAGGGTCAGGTGTGTGTGTGATACGGGTAAGGTTAGGGTCAGGTGTGTGTGTGATACAGGTAAGGTTAGGGTCAGGTGTGTGTGTGATACGGGTAAGGTTAGGGTCAGGTGTGTGTATGATACGGGTAAGGTTAGGGTCAGGTGTGTGTGTGATACGGGTAAGGTTAGGGTCAGGTGTGTGTGTGATACGGGTAAGGTTAGGGTCAGGTGTGTGTGTGATACGGGTAAGGTTAGGGTCAGGTGTGTGTGTGATACGGGTAAGGTTAGGGTCAGGTGTGTGTGTGATACGGGTAAGGTTAGGGTCAGGTGTGTGTGTGATGCGGGTAAGGTTAGGGACAGGTGTGTGTGTGATACGGGTAAGGTTAGGGTCAGGTGTGTGTGTGATACAGGTAAGGTTAGGGTCAGGTGTGTGTGTGATATGGGTAAAGTTAGGGTCAGGTGTGCGTGATACGGGTAAGGTTAGGGTCAGGTGTGTGTGTGATACGGGTAAGGTTAGGGTCAGGTGTGTGTGATACGGGTAAGGTTAGGGTCAGGTGTGTGTGTGATACGGGTAAGGTTAGGGTCAGGTGTGTGTGATACGGGTAAGGTTAGGGTCAGGTGTGTGTGTGATACGGGTAAGGTTATGGTCAGGTGTGTGTGTGTGATACGGTTAAGGTTAGGGTCAGGTGTGTGTGTGATACGGGTAAAGTTAGGGTCAGGTGTGTGTGATACGGGTAAGGTTAGGGTCAGGTGTGTGTGATACAGGTAAGGTTAGGGTCAGGTGTGTGTGATACGGGTAAGGTTAGGGTCAGGTGTGTGTGTGATACTGGTAAGGTTAGGGTCAGGTGTGTATGTGATACAGGTAAGGTTAGGGTCAGGTGTGTGTGTGTGATACGGGTAAGGTTATGGTCAGGTGTGTGTGTGTGATACGGTTAAGGTTAGGGTCAGGTGTGTGTGATACGGGTAAGGTTAGGGTCAGGTGTGTGTGTGATACTGGTAAGGTTAGGGTCAGGTGTGTATGTGATACAGGTAAGGTTAGGGTCAGGTGTGCGTGATACGGGTAAGGTTAGGGTCAGGTGTGTGTGTGATACGGGTAAGGTTAGGGTCAGGTGTGTGTGATACGGGTATGGTTAGGGTCAGGTGTGTGTGTGATACGGGTAAGGTTATGGTCAGGTGTGTGTGTGTGATACGGTTAAGGTTAGGGTCAGGTGTGTGTGTGATACGGGTAAGGTTAGGGTCAGGTGTGTGTGTGATGCGGGTAAGGTTAGGGACAGGTGTGTGTGTGATACGGGTAAGGTTAGGGTCAGGTGTGTGTGTGATACAGGTAAGGTTAGGGTCAGGTGTGTGTGTGATATGGGTAAAGTTAGGGTCAGGTGTGCGTGATACGGGTAAGGTTAGGGTCAGGTGTGTGTGTGATACGGGTAAGGTTAGGGTCAGGTGTGTGTGATACGGGTAAGGTTAGGGTCAGGTGTGTGTGTGATACGGGTAAGGTTAGGGTCAGGTGTGTGTGATACGGGTAAGGTTAGGGTCAGGTGTGTGTGTGATACGGGTAAGGTTATGGTCAGGTGTGTGTGTGTGATACGGTTAAGGTTAGGGTCAGGTGTGTGTGTGATACGGGTAAAGTTAGGGTCAGGTGTGTGTGATACGGGTAAGGTTAGGGTCAGGTGTGTGTGATACAGGTAAGGTTAGGGTCAGGTGTGTGTGATACGGGTAAGGTTAGGGTCAGGTGTGTGTGTGATACTGGTAAGGTTAGGGTCAGGTGTGTATGTGATACAGGTAAGGTTAGGGTCAGGTGT
Organism: Gila orcuttii; assembly: GCA_026230005.1. NCBI lineage: Eukaryota > Metazoa > Chordata > Actinopteri > Cypriniformes > Leuciscidae > Gila > Gila orcuttii. The sequence goes on along the minus strand of JAPDVR010000017.1, from coordinate 1,558,127 downwards.
GCGTGATACGGGTAAGGTTAGGGTCAGGTGTGTGTGTGATATGGGTAAGGTTAGGGTCAGGTGTGTGTGATACGGGTATGGTTAGGGTCAGGTGTGTGTGTGATACGGGTAAGGTTATGGTCAGGTGTGTGTGTGTGATACGGTTAAGGTTAGGGTCAGGTGTGTGTGTGATACGGGTAAGGTTAGGGTCAGGTGTGTGTGTGATGCGGGTAAGGTTAGGGTCAGGTGTGTGTATGATACGGGTAAGGTTAGGTTCAGGTGTGTGTGTGATACGGGTAAGGTTAGGGTCAGGTGTGTGTGTGTGATACGGTTAAGGTTAGGGTCAGGTGTGTGTGTGATACGGGTAAGGTTAGGGTCAGGTGTGTGTGTGATGCGGGTAAGGTTAGGGTCAGGTGTGTGTGTGATACGGGTAAGGTTAGGGACAGGTGTGTGTGTGATACGGGTAAGGTTAGGGTCAGGTGTGTGTGTGATACGGGTAAGGTTAGGGTCAGGTGTGTGTGTGATACGGGTAAGGTTAGGGTCAGGTGTGTGTGTGATACGGGTAAGGTTAGGGTCAGGTGTGTGTGATACGGGTAAGGTTAGGGTCAGGTGTGGGTTAGGGTTAGGGTCAGGTGTGTGTGATACGGGTAAGGTTAGGGTCAGGTGTGGGTTAGGGTTAGGGTCAGGTGTGTGTGATACGGGTAAGGTTAGGGTCAGGTGTGTGTGTGATACGGGTACGGTTAGGGTCAGGTGTGGGTTAGGGTTAGGGTTAGGGTCAGGTGTGTGTGATACGGGTAAGGTTAGGGTCAGGTGTGTGTGTGATACGGGTAAGGTTAGGGTCAGTTGTGTGTGTGATACGGGTAAGGTTTGGGTCAGGTGTGTGTGTGGTTAGGGTCAGGTGTGTGTGATACGGGTAAGGTTAGGGTCAGGTGTGTGTGTGGTTAGGGTCAGGTGTGTGTGATACGGGTAAGGTTAGGGTCAGGTGTGTGTGATACGGGTAAGGTTAGGGTCAGGTGTGTGTGTGGTTAGGGTCAGGTGTGTGTGATACGGGTAAGGTTAGGGTCAGGTGTGTGTGTGGTTAGGGTCAGGTGTGTGTGATACGGGTAAGGTTAGGGTCAGGTGTGTGTGATATGGGTAAGGTTAGGCTCAGGTGTGTGTGGTATGGGTTGGTTTAAGGCTGGGTTAAGGTGTAATTACAAATGTAATTACATAAATTAATTACAGCTGTAAATACATGCTGGTATTTTCTAAATGTATGATGGATTTTGTAATATTTTACTTATTTATCTGTATTTGGTGGGGTTTTCTTAGCAGTTATTGAGGTATTTGATTTAATTGGAGTTAATGTAATTAATTAATCTGCATATTATAAAAACGAATTGGCAGCACTTTACAGAAAGGTCCTATTAGTTAGCATTGGTTAATGCATCAACTAACAATGTACAATACATCTGTTAAAGTGTGGATGATTAATCTTAGTTATTAATAAAAATACAACTGCTCATTGTTATGTCAGCTCAGGTTAATTAAATAATATTAACAGATGCAAATTTAGTTTTTTAATAATTGAAAAAAAATAGTTAAAATTGTCAATGAGTGGATCTCTGAGCTGAGTGAGTGGAGGCGGGGCTCATTTGCATATTCATAGAACCCTGTATACTAAATAAGGCAAGGGTGTCGAGTTACAGTCAAGTTATTTTAAGGCATGAAGAAATTTTTTTCAAGGAAAAAAACATTTACATATGTCATTTTGGTGATCAAAGATGAGTTTTAAGGGATAAAAATGATTGACTACAGAGGGGACTTAAATAGATAATTTTTTTTAATTGTTAGTTAAGTTAAAATAAAGGACCCTTATTGTGAATGATCAATTATTCAGCTGACAGTCTAACATCTAAATGACTTCTGTTCAGGTGGTTGAATTTTGTTGTGAATAATTGCATTGATTTGTTGCATCGTTCTTGATGCAAATCAGACAGTTTCCCTTATTATTAAGGTTCTCCTTTTACTAGGATGACGATGACTATGGGGAGTGTGTATAATCAGTATCAATGTTTGTTCATACTTCATTTATATACTTTCCTGCCTAATGATGTGGTCCTGTTTTGCATAGCTGACGTGAAGAGCTATTTCCAGGACCGCGTCGCTAGCTTCACTAGCACTCCTAGCCTAGCTCAGCTTCGCACGCTGGAAAAGAAGATCGCAGAACACTTCAGATTTAAAGACTTCAGTCAGCTCCAGCAAGGAACTTACCTTGATTTCATCATCAAAAACAAAAAGGTGTGTGTTTCTGCTTCACCTCGTTTTTCATGTCTCCTTCATTTATACAGCGCTTTAACAATATAGATGTTTCAAAGCAGCTTTACAGAGAAAACAGGAGATTACAGTAACAGAGATTGTTTTGGCTTTACAGCAGCTCTAGAATAAAGTTATTGTCCAGATAAAGTTAGTTTTTGATTGATTCACTTCCGTTGCAAAGATCATTAGTTATTATTTTTATTAATTTTTTTTCTTGCAAATTGTTTTATGCATTTTATATGCATGTAAGGTGTCCTTAAGTGTTACATAAGGCACCTCTATATAAAATGCATTATTATTATTAATAGTGTCACATAAGGCACCTATAAATAAAATGTATTATTATTATTAATTATTAAATATACACGACACCGTTTCAACTGAAACCAGAAAACTTCCGTTGGTTTGCAAGACACCAGTGTTTGGTCCTCGCGAACGCAAACTGTGAAACAGGATCCAAGGTGCAAGTTTTAAATCTCCGTGTAAACTTCAAAAACGTGAATCTGTGAAAACGGCGATGGCGTGCACATGCGTATCATGTGTTTAGTCTATAGATATATGCACGTTTGAATATATATATGTGACCCTGGACCACAAAACCAGTCACATGTCTCACATATATATTTGTGGCAGTAGCCAACAATACATTTTTTGGGTCAAAATTATCGATTTTTCTTTTATGCCAAAAATCATTAGTATATTAAGTAAAGATCATGTTCCATGAAGATATTTTGTAAATTTCCTACCGTAAATATATAAAACATTTATTTTTGTGAGTGAATGCAGCACAATCGTGAACATAAATTCATGATTTTCTCAATGTTTAGATTCCAGATTTTCAAATAGTTGCATCTCAGCCAAATATTTTCCTATCCTAACAAACCATACACCAATGGAAAGCTTATTTGTTCAGGTTTCATATGATGTATACATCTCAATTAAAAGAAATTGACCATTGTGACTGGTTTTGTGTTTCAGGGGCCGTATTACAGAAAGATCCTTACTATAGACTATAGAATCCTCTCTTATCTGTTTGGTAACCATGGCAATTTTAGTTAGGACTTCATTTAGGACAAAAGCTATTACAGAATTGACCCTTCGCAGGGAGTTTGATTGACAGGCGATCTGACCAATCATAATCCGACAAATGTTTTAAGTTTATGAAAATTATTTATGAACGTTTATTTATGAACGTTATTTGGGTTTATGAACGTTATTATATACCATATATATTTTATGAAACAAGTTGAACTCTAAAACGGCTAGAAAATAATAAATCTAAATAAGTTGTGTTCCAAATTTGGGGTTGATATCTCAAAAAATTTGCTTTCTGTAAGATTTTGTTTGTGCGCAGTAACAGATTTTCCCCATTAGATGCAGCAAAACTCCACTGGTGGACAGTGATTGGATTTGTTATTTGCAGTAGAGTTTTTCTCTCTCAATATTACAAGCACTCACATACACACACATATTTTTTTTATTACACACATACCAATCACATTCTGACATCCATACCAACACACCTGCACAATTGTCATTGCATAGTTTACCCAATTGTCTCTATAATATGCCGAAGCAGAAAACAGGAATAAAGCGAGTATTTGCTTTATAAGCCAAACCTGGAAAAATGGCACCATCTGGTAAAAAATAGTAAAAATTTATATTTTGAAGCCTTGCCAACAGAATGAAAGCCTCTTAACAAAGATTGCATCATTTTATAGTTAAATGGCCCTGGGATTAAAAATTGCAGTTTCAATGGGGACATTTTTGTCCAAAAGGCGCTGAGTGGGAGTATTTTGTGTAACTAGTGCAAAATCGATTTTTTAAAGGAAATGGCGGTGAAATAGTAAAATTCCAATAAAAATACACACCTGTGCCAAATTTTATGCAGTTAGCATTAACACAGACAAAGTGATCAAAAAACAAAAACAAAAATGTCCATAAGGATGCAGGAGGGTTAATCACTTTTATAGCTTTAACACAGATAAATTGTATTAATTACATTAATTATATTTAATTTATACATTGAAGACTATAGTCTTATTTTACATTTGATTATTCAATTACTGAATACAGTTAGACTTGCCTGAAAAACATAAAGGACTACCTATTTCAAATTTATTATTTAATTTTTTTTTCATGAAGTGATGTTGACCCCTGTGTGTGAGGTTTCTCACGGCGTGTGTGTGTGTGTTGCTCTTCCCGCAGATCCTCCAGGAGGCGGCAGGGGGCGCCATCTCCATCGACAGCCAAGATCCCGGAGCGAACGGGTTCAGACCTTGCAGACAAGATGTGTTTGAGTTCATCAAACAGTGCGGCGAGGGAGACGCCAGCAGAGTGAGTGTAGTTGCCAGCTTGTCTGTGTGTGTTACGTGTCAAAGAGCTTTTGCACGGTGTGACAGATTCATATTTGCCGTGACAGATAAAACACAGCCTCTTACTTATAGAGTCAGAGGAACAAACAAGTGTGTTTGTAGTTCATGAATGCTTTGGAATACAGATCTAAGGTTGGATTCCTTTTAAAGACGAAAAAAAAACAAAACAAAAAAAAAAACATTTATTTTATACAAAATGTATATTTTACATAGCGATGCAAAAAAAATTGTCCGGTGTGGTGAAGAGATGAGTCCCAGCTCAGGACCCCATTAGGACCCCAGTAGTATGCCTGATCTAAATCCGTTCTCATCTGTCATTTATTTAAATGGATAAACTGTTAATAAGACAAATAGTTATAAACTCAAATTAACATTATTTCATGGTAATTTTAAGAACAAAATTTGTACAACATATTGCGCTGATTATTACGATAAAAATAATGACATAATTATAATTGCATTACGAATTGCTGTGAATACGGTAAGGCTGTGTAAGCTCAGGTAAAGCTACGCTAACGTTAGCACGCTCATCGGATAGCTGCATGCTACGCTACTATCTAAGCTAACTAAAAAACACTAAGATCGGAAAAATGTATAAATTCACAATCTATAGCTTGGGTTATATACTAGTATATGAAACATAACAAGTGTGGTTGTAGTTCATGAATGCTTTGGAATACAGATTAAAGATGAACAAAAATATATAGAAGTTTCATGTTAAAACAACATTTATTTTATACAAAATATATATTTTATATTTCTAGCGATGCAAGAAAATTTGTCCGGAACACCAAATTATATGAAGGATTTTTCTCATTTCTTTCAGCTGGCGTTCATCGAGGCGGCTCTGAGGAGTCACTACGGGATCCGGGACAGTCGAGAGCTGGGTCACGGTCCCCTGGGTTGTCTTGTGAACTACACGCAGCGGCAGAAAGATCTGAGCGGGGACGCCGCCGCCAGTGTCGTGCGCTACGAGTGTCCTCTGATGCCCGACGGCTCAGGGTGAGCTGACGCTGCTGTACTAGCGCACTAGCGCTGCACGATTAATCGCTATCAAACCGCACGCGATTTGGGAAAGGCTGCGATTATTTTATGTCAGTGAAGTACGACTGATCGGTAGTTATGCTCCATCTGAACACCAGAGTCTCTCACACACACGCACACAACCACACACGCACACACCCCTCTGAACACCAGAGGGCGTCTCACACACACACACACACACACACACACACACACACACACACACACACACACACACACACACACACCAGACCTGCCAACCTGTACGCATTTTGCGTAGCGGATACGCATTTTGACCTCAAAGTACGGTGGTACGATTTGTCACTCTAAACTACGCAAAAACCTGGTGACGCTTCTGTGCACGCGCAGTCCTCAAATCAACCAACAGCAAAAGAAGCGGAGTTCGACCAATCATAGCGCTGGGTTCATTCCCCAAATAGCAAGCGGGGATGATTGACAGATGCGTAAGGCCTATCAAATTAAAAAGAGACTGAAAAAAAAAAAAAATCGACAGCAATAAAGAATCCCGCTCGATCCTCTTCCGCTCCCGCGGCCCAACGTCTGATTGAGTTCATAAGTGAGGACAGTAGTCACAGCACGTCTGACTCCTGAAGGTAAACGGGCTGGGGTGGATGTGGAAAAATGAAATATTGTTTTTAGTTAACTTAATCTGGATTCGATGATCACGCGGGAGTGATCGCATGGATTATCTTAAAATACTCCGTCATTCATGGTCACTCAGATTAGAGGAAAACGTCATTCAGCCATGCAAATTATAAAATGCTTAAGTATTGATGAACAATAAATCTAAATAAAATTAAAATCGCTGTGGCTTAGTGATTATGAAAGTTCTGTGATAAATTGTGGATTACTGATAAACATGGAGAAACAGGCGTTTATTTATTCATTCTCAGTGTTGAGAAACGTAGTCTGCATGTTAATGTGTTAATAATAACTAAAGTAGCCTACCTAATTATGTTACATAATTATTTTGTATGAAAACTAGGCGTATTAGTTACTTATGGATTAAAAAGTACCGTTACCGTTGTATCAGTGCTGCGCGAGCTCTCTCTCAAAAACACAGACCGCGCGCACAGAGAGAGAAGATAATTGTAAATTGACGGGCTAAGTTTAAATTTTGTTTTTGGTTGTTTTTTTCTGTCAAAATGTCAGAAAGCATTTTGTATTATCCATCCGTGTTTTTAAAATTCGTTAAAAGACAGACGTTTTACTGTTAACACAGCCCCATATTTCGGATTCATATAAACTTATATTCTACTTGATCATTCTTTTTAGAATAAGTGATTCGTTTTGCTATTATTGGTCATGTGACAGGACTCCTGTCTATTGTCAACTATTTTCTATAAATATGTTTGTATTGGCTAACGTTTATTCAGCTAATGCGTGTCCTGTTTAAAATGTGCAATGTTCAAATGCAAAGACAGCACGTCATAAATAAAAGTCCTTTTTTCTGTGTGATTTAGTATCATATTTGGATATTGGAATAATAAATTAAGTAGCCTATCTTAAATGTACACATTATTATTTTTTTTTTTTTTACTGTTTTCTAGTTTTTTTTTAATTTATTTTAGACTAGTTGTTGATCAGCACACATTACACATTATATGATTTTTTATGCAATGCAATATTGCAATGCAACATTAATCATGAATAAAAAATGGTTTTGAGCAGTATATTGAATTTTTGGACTTTCACTGCAATAGCTAAATTGCCAGCTAAAACTTTAGAAGTCAAAACTAGAATTATGAAGATAGGCATGTGTTTGAGTGTCTTGCATTGTCTCAAAAAATGACAACAATGCCCTCTGAACACCAGAGGGCGTCTCTCACACACACACACACATCCATCTGAACTCCACAGAGCGTCTCTCACACACACATACACACACCACATATCCCTCTGAACACTAGAGGGCATCTCCCACACACACACACACACACACACCAGTGATGCGCGGGTCAATGTATAAACAACCCGCACCCGACCGACGTTTTCAACTAACCGCCCGCAACTCGGACCGCAAAAAAAAGAAGAAAATATTGTACCCGACCCGCTTCCTGACCCCCATTTTTTAAAAAGTAGTCAGTGTTGTGCAAGTTACTTCCAAACTGTAATACATTATACATTACTTGTTACTGTTATTTAAAAGTAATTCATTACCTTACAATATTACTGTCTCAGAATTGCAATGCATTACATTACTCCTGTATTACTTTGAGTTACTTTCACCAAAATAGATATACAGTAGTAGAACTTAACATTCTAAGGCTGTAACGATATGCGATATGAAACACTCAGATCCACGAACCTGCAGAATCGCGACACACCCCTTCCAACTCCAAGAGTTATCCTTCCCGTCCAGATCCAATGCTACCACATCTTTAAATTACTGTTAGTATTATGTGAATTTTAAAGTTAACATTATAAAATACGTAGACCTACACCACAAAACTAGTTGAGGATAAATTATTTAAAATTGGGGAAATCCAGCGTTTTGGACGTGACATTTGCAGTCAAAACTTGAAATATAAATTCTCAGAAAATGCATTTAATAGCATACCAATATATTGAAACGTCTGTTTATCCATAGGCTATCCCTTAAAGGAGTCCAGAAATTAGAAAAATATCAGTCTACACATGCGTTTTATATTTAATATGAGGGAAATACACACGCATTCATGCGTGACAAAACAAATATTTAACTTTTAGGAGGAAAAATATTTTTTTGTAATTCTGTGAATTACACTGCGCAAATCAAAAGTAATACTACCCACCGGATGAAGAAGGGTTGGCTCTCCACAGAACATAAAATATTCATTTTATTTTATTTTTCGTGTTTGCATTTATGAGGAAAAAACAATGTAAGGACGTGACAGTTACGGAAGCGACCGCTCTGAAGCGGCACTAAAAGACAGTTTTAAAACTTTCACAGAGACCTCAAACAGAAGACACAAAGCCTTTCTTTAAAGTGAATTTCGATTTGTACTAATTGTATCTTAATTTTAATCAATGTTTTATCAACCAATTGCCTGGATTTAATAAATAAGAAGTAAATATAGCAGACAATAGATCAGGACACTGAGGCGCCTGCGCCAGCGCGTCTCATAAATTAACCGAAACTCAGCGTATAAGGTAGCCTACTTCACAGACCTGAAAAATATATTTCAATCTATATTGAAATGTCTACTTGTAAACAGAACAATTCAAAACGAAAGAAAACGGACTGCTCTCTGCTTAGCCTATCTGTATGAAATGTGCATTTCTCTCTGGCGCATTCACTACTGCGAAGATCGCGAGGCAGCAACGTCAACTTCATCTTTATTAATAAACAATTAAAATGTCTCCTTGCTATATTTGACATATTCATAATCATTCATTGCTTTTGCCGGTTCTTTGTGACAGTTTTTAGGTGCTTTATCGGCAGCGCCGCCGCCACCCTCATCATGTTGTTACGTGAACGCGTCACCACCGCATCAAAAACATGATTGCGTGATGAAAACATGAAAAATACCACCTAAACATAGCCTAACTGTTTAGAAAGAAAACACAGAACAAATAGAGTAGCCTAATGCGCAGACGTCCATCTCGCGAATATACAGTCGTCTTCGCCATCTTCACCCATTAGCCGCTTTTCCACTGGTCAAATCATGCATCGCGGCACTCCTGAATAAATCGCTATACAAATATATCAGACGCTGCCATTTAGTCTTTATTTACAAACTTGGACACCACACGCGGCTATTGACTGACCACGAACAGGCATACTGAGCTTGTGCGTCATCTTCGTGCCAGTTATTCAGCCAATAAAGTGTAGGCCTATGTATTTCATAGAAAATTGTGTCTAGTACTAGGCTATATAAATTGCAAAGGTTTAATAGGAATCTTTATTTCAAATGACCCGACCGACCGCGACCCGAATATAATTAAAAATATTTTTGGATGACTCGTAACCGCGGGTAACCGCAGGCACCCGCTCATTTTGGATCAACTAACGCATCACTAACACACACACACACACACACACACACACACACACACACACACACACACACACACACCCACACCACATATACCACAAATCCCTCTGAACACCAGAGAGCGTCTCATACACACACACACACACACACACACACACCACATATGTCCTGCCGCAGAAGTACGATAACACACATCACTCCAGGATATCTCTATGGTCATCACACTCTCTGTCTCTGAATAAACAGAAGCCCTTGGCATCAATAAACCCGCGTAGAGTTCGATCGGTGCAAATATCTTTATTGTTTCATCACGCACCGTGAAACTAAAACAAACAAAGCCACAATAAATCTTACAATACACGCATCAAAGACACATCTTTCATTGAATTAGCATTACACAATCAATTTTCCACGACATCAACAACAAATAAAATCAAACACCTACCTCGCTCCACTTACCAATGGTACAAACATCTAACAGAGGGTTAGGAAACTTCATTTAATCCTCGCCATTCCTTTAGACAACGTACTACACGCGCCAAGTGTGTATCTCTAACGAGCGGAGCCACTAAGTCAGTGCTTATATCAGTTCCGGGGCGCGTCTGTTACCACTCAAACTAACGACACAAGCAAAGTAACATCCACTTACACAGAAGATTGAAACGCTTTGATTGATGAAACATGAGTAACTAATAAACACTCGACTGCATTATTCTGTGTCAGAAGCTCATCATCTCACAGAAGGAGGAGGTCAGCTGTCCTGATGAAGTGAGTCTGGAGTAAAAGCATGTTATTAAATGTCTTTTGTTGGACAAGAGGTTCATAAATGCTTCTCATGTCTGGATAGATGTTTGACTCGTGTTGCTTTTTCAAACGCACGTTATAAGCGACTCAAACTCAGAGCTTTCAGAGCGAGCTGCGTTTACAGACGATCATCACTGACGAGCTGCGCATAACTAACAATCACACACTTTACCATTTCATAATCGCGATAAGCCAAGTGTGATTACATGGAAATTGCGATTAATCATGCAGCGCTATTCTCTGCTTTTCTCTTAAAACCTATAACCTGTAAATAAACAACTGTAAAACTGTATCGGAGCAAGCTTATACAACACAACAGTCATTTTGAGAAAACAACCTTTAAAGATATACTGTCATTGAAATGCAGGGACGCAAATCTAGTTCCCAGTTATGTCATCATTTTGACTAATTTTATTGTTGTAATGTAGTTTGTCTGAATGTGTTTCTTGACTGATACTGTATATTGTCATATTATTCTTTTGTGTTGTTGTCTTCCTGCCTCGGAACTACAGATGAAAATTAGCATTTATGCTATAATCTGGCTCATTTACAGTCTCTACTCGAGTGTAAGACTTCATTAATGTGCACTGTCCCGAATAAATAAATAAATAAAAATAAATAGATAAAGTGCTCTAAAAGATACAGTTAAAAATGTATTTAGGATGTTTGACAGATATTAGGAAATTGACATATGCATGAAAAAACACCGTAGTGTCTCACCTTAAACTGACTTTGATTGGAGGCCTGATTGAGTGAGTGTGTGTTCTCAGGGAGTGTGTGTCCGATACGGTGGGTCTGCTGGGCGAGGTGGGCCGGGATCAAGCGTGTGTGTGTCTGCTGTCGGCTCCTCTTCTGCAGGATCTGCAGGAATGGAGTCAGTGGGAGCTGGTGTTTCGACCCAGCCTCGGCCCAATCAAGGACTTCATCGACAAGCACTGTGGTGGGTCGGCCCAAGCATGCATGCTTCCTGTTTTTATTATGTTATGTTTATTTTTGATCATTCATATGTGACCCTGGACCACAAAACCAGTCACATGGGTAACTTTTTTGAAATTGAGATGCATCATATGAAAGCTGAACACATAAACTTTCCATTGATGTATGGTTTGTTAGGAAAGAACAATATTTGGCCGAGATTCAAATCTGGAATCTGATGCAAAAAAATCTAAACATTGAGAAAATCACCTTTAAAGTTGTGCATTTATGTTCACGATTGTGCTGCATTCACTCACAAAAATAAATGTTTTGTTTATTCACGGTAGGAAGTTTACAAAATATCTTCATGGAACATGATCTTTACTTAATATCCTAATGATTTTTGGCATAAAAGAAAAATCGCTAATTTTGACCCATACAATGTATTGTTGGCTATTGCCACAAATACACCCGTGCGACTCGTGACTGGGTTTGTGGTCCAGAGTCACAGAGTACAATCATATAGTATATTTCAGTTTACATAGTGCTCAATGCAATCACAAAGTGTCTTTACAAATATGTAATAATAATAATTTTTCATATAGTTATGTACAATTTTAAATATAAATTGTACTCCAGATTTGTTAAATTGTTTCAAAGTAGCCTATACATTTTTTCCCCTTTTTTTAAAAAAAAAGAGAAAAAAAAGGAAAAGTTAAATAAAACAAAATGAATGAGGTTAAAAAATAATAATGATGAAAAATAAAATAAAATAATAAGGTAACTGTACATCCAGGGAGAGAACGTGTGTATAAGCACGCTTCTTATTCTTGCTCAACGCAATCACAAAGTGTCTTTACAATACAAATATGTACAATTACCCAATGTGTTTTAAATATATTCTACATAAAATTATAATGAGAACATTGTTATTGTGTGATTGGGACTTTTGTTTTTGTAATCAGGCTCTCAAAAATTTTATAAAAAATTGGATTTAGATTTATCGGCCAATATATCGGTTATTATATTTCTATATGATCTGGCTAAGCAATATCTTTCTTGCTAAGTGCTCTTTTCCCGAATATCAGCGCAATTGCAAATGCAATATTCATTTTATACAACAGTTCAATAACCAAGAAATTAAAATTGTGAGCTACATTTTAGACACAGTATTGTCTGTTTTTGCTAATGAAAAGCAGGACACAGTGTATTATTTATGCAGTTGTAATTGATGTTAACTAAGCTGTTAGATGTCAAAATAATTTGATCCCTTAAAACTCATCTTTGATCACTAAAATGACACATTTAAACGTTTTTTCCTTGAAAAAAATTATTCATGCCTTAAAATATCTTGAATGTAACTCAACACCCTTGCCTCATTTAGTATTCGCGGTTCTATGAATATGCAAATGAGCCCCGCCTCCACTCACTCACTCACTCAGAGATCCACTCGTTGACGATCACACGTTGATCTGATTGGTTACAAGGTAGTTTGTGACGTCAGAAACACCAGTGATTTCAAAGCGTGTTTTTGAGACTGTCTTTGGTTCACTGCAGTTTTAAGGAGAAAATACTCAGCAATGCTGTCGACTTATGAATTTACACATGGTTTGTCTTAAAGCATATTTAAATTAACATATAAACAACATTAAAGGCTTGATTTTTACTGCACAGAATATGAAAGTCTTGTCTACGACAAGATTCAAGGACAAAAACACTAATAATTTGAATCGTCAAAATCCCAGTAAATATCATGATGTCATTTTTTGTCAATATTGGGGATAAATGTCTTGTTTTTTGTTGGTTCTCACTGCAAACATCCTTTATCCAGGTAAAACGGATCTGCTGGCTCTCGAGGTTTCTCCCGGTGTCTTGCTGAGAGTCACCAGCGATACGAGCGACAAGCACTTCTCAGAGTCGGCACAGGCTCTGGACCCGGTCGGCACCGCTGGTCACCTGGTCTCAATCGTGGTGTCTGATGGGATACCGAACACGCCCACGGCGCTCTTAGCCAATCACATGGAGAGTGCGCTGAACGTAGCAGTCGCACAAGAAGGTAGGAGCTGCTTTTCTCACGTCTCGTCTGCACTACGGGTGTCACGATTCAGTCACGATTCCATACATGTCACGATACTGAACTCCCGATACCATATTACTGCGATACTCAAAACATGTGATAAAAGGTTAACAAAAAATGTACTCTTGATTAAAATGCTATATTTGGTGTTACATTGTGTGTGTAAATGAATAGGTTTCGGACTTGGTGCTGGAAACCCAAAGCACAGCACAATAGAGACACCAGAATAAACATATTCATGATTCTGAAGCTGAAAATACAGAATTATTTTAGACTAATATGTTTGTACTTTTTCACTAATATGTTTGTACTTTTTCACTAATATGTAGGCCACTTTTACTGGTAACATCAGACATTTGGCATTATCAGCACCCACAAATATGCATTATTATACATTATATTCAACAATATATATAGTAGTTTAATGTAGTACTGACACTAAACTTGAATTTTTTCTCACATAGTAATTTTTTATTTTAGCTGAACTATCCACAGACCTGCCAACCTGTACGCATTTTGCGTAGCGGATACGCATTTTGACCTCAAATTACGGTGGTACGATTTGTCACTCTAAACTACGCAAAAACCTGGTGACGCTTCTGTGCACGCGCAGTCCTCAAATCAAGCAACAGCAAAAGAAGCGGAGTTCGACCAATCATAGCGCTGGGTTCATTCCCCAAATAGCAAGCAGGGATGATTGACAGATGCGTAAGGCCTATCATTAAAAAGAGACTGAAAATCGGCAGCAATAAAGAATCCCGCTCGATCCTCTTCCACTCCCGCGGCCCGCAGTCTGACTGAGTTCATAAGCGAGGACAGTACAGTCGTCACAGCACTTCTGACTCCTGAAGGTAAACGGGCTGGGATGGATGTGTAAAGTTGAAATATTGTTTTTAGTTAACTTAATCTGGATTCGATGATCACACGGGAGTGATCGCATGGATTATCTTAAAATACTCCGTCATTCATGGTCACTCAGATAAGAGCAAAACATCATTCAGCCATGCAAATTATAAAATGCTTAAGTATTGATGAACAATAAATCTAAATAAAATTAAAATCGCTATGGCTTAGTGTTTAGGAAAGTTCTGTGATAAATTGTGGATTACTGATAAGCACGAGTCTGGAGAAACAGGCGTTTATTTATTCATTCTCAGTGTTGAGAAACGTAGTCTGCATGTGTTACGTTATTGAGTTAATAATAACTAAAGTACCTAAGTATGTTACATAATAATTTTGTATGAAAACTAGCGCATTAGTTACTTATGGATTAAAAAGTACCGTTACCGTTGTATCAGTGCTGCGCGAGCTCTCTCTCACAAACACAGACCGCGCGCACAGAGAGAGAAGATAATTGTAAATTGACGGGCTAAGTTTAAATTTTGTTTTTGGTTGTTTTTTTCTGTCAAAATGTCAGAAAGCATTTTGTATTATCCATCCGTGTTTTTAAAATTCGTTAAAAGACAGACGTTTTACTGTTAACACAGCCCCATATTTCGGATTCATCTAAACTTATACTTGATATTCTTTTTAGAATAAGTGGTTCGTTTTGCTATTATTGGACTCCTGTCTATTCATTGTCAACTATTTTCTATATGTTTGCATTGGCTAACGTTTATTCAGCTAATGCGTGTCCTGTGTGTCTTGTCTCAAAAAAAGACAATGACCCCCCCCCCCCCCCCCCCCCCGGATGCTACGCAAAAAAAAATTAGAAGGTTGGCAGGTCTGTACCCACAATGTATATTGTCACTATCGACGATACATATTGTTGAATTTTTGTATTGCGATATATTGTTACACCCCTAGTCTGTACTGGTTTGTTTATCTTGTCTTTAACCCATTATCTCTGCCAATGATTTAGTGTTGGACTCATATCATGTTTGCATTCTGGGTTGTAAACAGAAATAACGCCCGGGGAGGATGAGTACTCGTGCGGCGGCGTGGCTCGGTTTGTGCTCGAATGCATCGCAAAGATGCCCACGAGAATTTGCAAGGAACTATTGCAGCAGGTAAAGAGAAATATTAATCTATCTTCAATCAAATTCTGAAAGAAACCAACTTTCACTGTGCATTACAAAAAAATTCTTGTTTTTCAGTACAAATATCTAAATGGATACATTAAGATATTAACTAATATAAACATTTCTTAAGTTATAAAGTGTTGTTTTCTGAAAACATTATCAAAATGAAGTCAGTTTGTACTAAAAACAAACACAAATATATCTGTCAATGGGGTCAGAAAAATTGTTGTTTTAACTTTAGATTGTTTATTTTTCTGACCCCAATGGCAGATATTTGTTCTTGTTTTAATCGCAAACTTATTTTGATAAGATGTACGTTCTGTTTTCTGAAAAATGTATCAATTAAGTGCCTTGATGCTTTAAATTATGTTTGTTTTTGTCTCGTAAACACAGTTGCTTATGAACGTAAGAAAACGGATGTGTATCGTTATATTGGATCCATGCATTAGTTCTTAAAGTGACGGCAGCCTAATAAACCTGCAGCTGTCTGTGTCATTAATGTTCATCAAACTATAAAAGACAAAGAATTAATCTTAGTTAAAGCTACAAAAGTGATTTTCTGTATTACATTTATACAGTGAAGACTGTTATTTTACATTTGATTATTCAATTTCTCTACCTGAATACTGTTAGACTTACCGAAAAAATTTTTTTATATAAATATTTCATTTTTATCTTTCTTCTGTTGTATTTATCTACGGTTGTAATTTGATTTCAGTTTTTTTATGCAGATCCACTCCTCTATATAATCACCCCAATCATCCTAGAAAGATTAATTCTTTCAAAATAGAGCTATTCAAGTCATCTGGTGAAATGATTTTCATATTGTAGAAAAACAAAAAACAAATATCGCAATGTTAGTTTTACCCAATATCATGCAGCTCTAGTTATAATGCATTATATCCTTTCATAAGTAATCACAACCAAAGTTAAAATGCATTATAATATTTGTAAATTCCTTGTTGCTTCTGAAATCAGTTGTTTGTCATGTTTTAAAGTATTATACTTCCTAAGGCTGAATTGATAAGTATTATAATGCATTATAACTGTGGGTATTATTATTCATAGGATCCTACAATGCATTATAAGTAATGATTGCATTAAAAATACTTTTGTAAAACATTATATATATAAAGGCTTTAAGTAAAATGTTACTGATATATTTAAACTCTGTTCATACTTAATATCTTCAGTCATGTTGAATCTCCAGTAAATGTATCTTGATTTAAAAATGTTTAGATATTTGTGCTGGAAAACAAGATAAAAACACTGAGGAAGAACATAATTTTTTGCAGTGTTAGATCAGTCGTGTTAGTCAAATATTGGGTAATACTTTACAATAAGGTTCATTAGTTAACATTAGTTAATGTATTAACTAACAATGAGCAATAGATTTATTACAGTATTTATTAATCTTTGTAAATTTTAGTTAATAAAAACAGCTGTTCATGTTAGTTCTCAGTGCATTAACTAATGTTAACAAATACAACCTTTGATTTTTAATAACGTATTAGTAAATGTTGAAATTAATATTAACTAAGATTAATAAATGCTGAAGAAGTATTGTTCATTCTTAGTTAATGTTAACTAATGAACCTTATTGTAAAGTGTTACAAATATTGCTAGGCGAAGATAATTTTCCCATCATCACTCGAGTGTTAGACGAGACGTCTCGTGTGTGGGAACCAGAGGCTCTCGAGGCGGGAAAAAGTCCTGTATCTAGGTTGTTGTCATGACAACTGTTGCCGAGTGTCTGTCTTCGAGGGTTAGAGGTTCAGTCTCCTGTCACATCATTAGTCTCGAACGCCTTTCTTCATTCCCATAATGACACGAGAGCGGCGGATCCCACTCTCCCTGCTGGATATTTGGTTTATGATTAGCCTTAGGCTGGCATTTGGCAGCTAATTTCTGATGGATGAGTAACGTTTTGTTATGCTGCTTTGCTATAAATGACCTAAAGTTGCAAATTCACTTTAGTATGTTTTTTAAAGCCCCCCTGTAGTCAATAATTGTATCTTTTAAAACTCATCTTTGATTATCAAAATGACATATGTAAACGTTTTTTCTTTCAAAAAAAATTATTCATGCATTAAAATAGCTTGAATGTAACTCGACACCCTTGCCTCATTTAGTATACGCGGTTCTATGAATATGCAAATGAGCCCCGCCTCCACTCACTCAGCTCAGCTCAGAGATCCACTCGTTGACGATCACACGTTGATCTGATTGGTTAGATCAAGATGCATTTACTAAAGTAGTAAAATGACATAAGATATTAAGTCTTGTTTTCTGGGGAAATAAATAAAAATTAAGTGAGTTTTTGCTTAAAACATGCAAAATGATCTGCCAATGGGGTAAGAAAATAATCTTGTTTCTGTTTGAATTGGGATTATTTTTCTTAGCCCATTGGCAGATCATTTAGATTTTTTTAAGCATCAACTCAATCAAATAATTTGTATTAATTCCGCCGGAAAACAGGACATAATTTCTTATATCATTTTACTCATCTAGTAAATGCTTCTTGATTTAAGAATTTCTAGATATTTGGACTGGAAACAAGACAAAAATACTAGGTAAGAAATGCATTTTTTGCATGATTTGGTGTTTGTAATGATTTTGTGCAGGTGTTTTTGGAGCCGCTCTCTAAAGTGCTCGGTCAGGCCAAATCTAAAGCCCTCCTGCTGGACGCTGCCCGTTCAAACACACGTCACCTGAACAAACTGCATCAGATGGGCCTTCTTCTGGGCATAACCGAGTGGAGAGGAGACTTCAACAGCAAACTGGTTTCTCCAGCTCGTCCCGAAGTCAAGAAGGTCGGAGTTCACTTCCAGTTTCCTTAATCAGAGCCTCGTTTCAAACTGGATTCTGTACACACCAAAATTTTTTCAAACACTGTTTTCACTTTTGGTGACTTTACAAATGCGCACTTTTAAATGTTTCCAAAAGGTTATAAAATACAGTAACTGTTTTCATCTCATTGCGAGGAGGGATGCATCGAAATAAAACCAAAATTGCATCATGACTGCTATATAATTAAATTAATATATGCGCTGCATGTTTCAGTGTGAAGCGCAAATATGTGTTTATTTACACATGAGCAGCTCCTTTGAGTTGCTTTAATGTGCATTTTTCTTAAATACTTTTTATTTTACAATGGAACATTACATATATTTGTTTTTTTTAGCAATTTAATCTTTATTATTTATGAATAATAATAATACAATCTAGTAGTAGTATTATTACTACTATTATTTATAGCTATTCTGATATATATAAACAACATTTTAGATAAATTGTGCCGTACTACAAAAAAGCACAGCAAACCTGGATTTCTCAATTGCAATTTTTATCATGCATCTCTAATTTAAAGTCATAAATGATAACCTGCAGACAATGCAAAAACAATTCAACACGACTATATAAGTATAATGATGTAACTATATATATGTTTTGCCTTGACGCTGCTTCTGAATAGCGTTACAGGAAGCATGTGAAGTAACTGAATGAGAAAATGTTCAGATTTAGGGTTTTTTCTCTGCAGTTTGTGGTGGAGGACTCGATGAGCGACATGTCTTCAGTGTTGAGTGTGAACGAGATGGAGAAGGATGAGCAAGCGCTCAGCTCGTCCTCCGGCAGCCCGAGAGGAGCCCGACTGCAGGGTGAGCATCACTCGTTGCTTAAAGATAGACAATAAAAAAGTGATAAAAATGTGTAGAAGAATATGATTTAAATGATGTAAATTAATAATAAAAGTGATTAAAATGTGTAGAAAAATTTCTTAAATTAAATAAATAAACAATATACAAATAATATGATAAAAAGGTGTAGGGAAATATGGCTTAAAATTGATATAAAAGAACAATAAAAATTGCTTAACGTGTGTAGAGAAATATGGTTTAAAATGATATAAAACAACATAAAATAGCAATAAAAAGTTATCAAATGTAGAAAAATATGGCGTTAAAATAAAAAGAATAAAGTGATAATGTGTAGAAAAATATGGTTTAAAATTAAATAAAAGAACAATCTTTTTTTTAAAGTGTAGAAAGAGTTTCAAATTAAATAAAAGAACAATAAAAAACGTGTTAAAATGTGTAGAAAATTGTTTAAAATGGAATAAAAGAATGATACATTTTTTTTTTTAAATGTGTAGAAAAATATGGTTTTAAATTAAAAGACCAATAAAAAAGTTAAAATGTGTAGAAGAATATGGTTTAAAATTAAATAAAAGACCAATAAAAAGGTGACAAAATGTGTAGAAAACTGGGCCCTTTTAAAGCACTTTTTTTGTTCTGAAATGTTCATTCAGACAGTGAAGATGATGGTGATGATGATGAAGATGAGCAGATGTACGAGCTGGTGTCTGAGCACAATGAAGAGACCGACAGCAGTGATGAAGAAGAGGAGGAGGACAGAGGAAACTCCACTACTGATGATAAACCAGAGGAAGAAGAGCTCGATCAACACAGATCCATCGTAGAGGACATCAGGTTCGTTCAGCGCACGAAGCTCGAGTGCAAGCGCAGGCTCGATCGCTGCTAATCACTGGTGGAGCGCATCACAGAATTCACAGATCGGATCATTTACCGTTTTTGACCCACGGATCGGATCATTTTTCGGATCAGCAAAAAAAACCTGATCCGAAACCTGATCTCCGTTGGGGGGGGGGGTGTAACTTTGCTTTTCATTTATTACTTAAAGCTCACTTGAAGTTCTTCGATACCACATCAAAAACTACTTGCCTAACTGATAAAGTTTAAACATTATTAAAGACAAGTGAACCGTCAGTAATAAAATAAGAACAAATACTCAAATTACAAGCAGAGATGAATACTATATAATAAAGTTACAAAGTCTAATAGTAGTATTTAGGTACAGAAATTAATAATTAAGCCTAAATGTAAAATTACACTATTTGTTCACTGTAGAAATTAAATATAGTTTCATCTTTGTTAAAGCTGTATTTTGTTGTTTTATTAACATTAATGACACAGACAACAGCAGGAATATTAGTCTACCAGACCTGCCAACCTGTACGCATTTTGCTTAGCGGATACGCATTTTGACCTCAAAGTATGCTGGTACGATTTGTCACTCTAAACTACGCAAAAAACCTGGTGATGCTTCTGTTCACGCGCAGTCCTCAAATCAAGCAACAGCAAAAGAAGCGGAGTTCGACCAATCATAGCGCTGGGTTCATTCCCCAAATAGCAAGCGGGGATGATTGACAGATGCGTAAGGCCTATCAATAAAGAATCCCGCTCGATCCTCTTCCACTCCCGCGGCCCGCAGTCTGACTGAGTTCATAAGCGAGGACAGTAGTTGTCACAGTAGGCTACTTCTCACTCCTGAAGGTAAACGGGCTGGGATGGATGTGTAAAGTTGAAATATTGTTTTTAGTTAACTTAATCTGGATTCGATGATCACACGGGAGTGATCGCATGGATTATCTTAAAATACTCCGTCATTCATGGTCACTCAGATAAGAGCAAAACATCATTCAGCCATGCAAATTATAAAATGCTTAAGTATTGATGAACAATAAATCTAAATAAAATTAAAATCGCTATGGCTTAGTGTTTAGGAAAGTTCTGTGATAAATTGTGGATTACTGATAAGCACGAGTCTGGAGAAACAGGCGTTTATTTATTCATTCTCAGTGTTGAGAAACGTAGTCTGCATGTGTTACGTTATTGAGTTAATAATAACTAAAGTACCTAAGTATGTTACATAATAATTTTGTATGAAAACTAGCGCATTAGTTACTTATGGATTAAAAAGTACCGTTACCGTTGTATCAGTGCTGCGCGAGCTCTCTCTCACAAACACAGACCGCGCCCACAGAGAGAGAAGATAATTGTAAATTGACGGGCTAAGTTTAAATTTTGTTTTTGGTTGTTTTTTTCTGTCAAAATGTCAGAAAGCATTTTGTATTATCCATCCGTGTTTTTAAAATTCGTTAAAAGACAGACGTTTTACTGTTAACACAGCCCCATATTTCGGATTCATCTAAACTTATACTTGATATTCTTTTTAGAATAAGTGGTTCGTTTTGCTATTATTGGACTCCTGTCTATTCATTGTCAACTATTTTCTATATGTTTGCATTGGCTAACGTTTATTCAGCTAATGCGTGTCCTGTGTGTCTTGCATTGTCTCAAAAAAATGACAACCCCCCCCCCCCCCCCCTGCGGATGCTACGCAAAAACAATTTTGAAGGTTGGCAGGTCTGGTCTACTGTCACTTTAAGACTGAATAAACTGACAAACATCCGGTTTCTTTCTCAACTGTTCACTCATGACAGAACCGAGAGAATACTTACCGAGACGGTATTTAGTGTTTGTGTCCGTTCCAGGAAAAGAGGAATCAATTTGGTGTTCGAGCGCTATCTGAAACACAACTCTCTCTCTCTCTCTCTCTCTCTCTCTCCATCTCTCTCTCTCTCTCTCCCTCCCTCTCTCTCTCTCTCCATCTCTCTCTCTCCCTCCCTCTCTCTCTCTCTCCCTCAATTCAATTCAAAAATTCAATTCAAAAATTGCTTTATTGGCATGACTGTACACAATACAATATTGCCAAAGCTTGAAATACATAAAGACATCAAAATAATAAAATATTATAATATGACTTAAATCTAAATGTACAAATTAAATTAATTGTACAAATTAACAGTGTACCAAATAAAATAAATACATAAATAATAATAATAATAATTAGAACAGTTTATGAACATTTCAACTGAATTCTATTAGAATTCAGTGTGTAAGTGTTTGAGAGTGTGTGTGTGTGTGTGTGTGTGTGTGTGTGTGTGTGTGTGTGTGTGTGTGTGTGTGTGCGCATCACTGATTAGTCGTCGACTCTCTCTTTTTGTGACAAGCATCAATGTATCTTGCTGCTAATATGATACAATCTGTTTTTTCACCTAATAGATGTTGAAATTGTGTTTTGTTGTCTAATTGTATGAAGTTAGGGCAAAGTATTTCAAATTTTGTATAAAAAGTCCCTCTAATGTCCTCATAGTTGGGGCAGCGGGTGAGGAAGTGTTGCTCTGTCTCCACTTCTCCCTGGTCACAGTACAGGCAGACGCGTCTCTCTCTGGGCCGCCAACTCTGTCGGTGTCGGCCCGTCTCTACAGTCAGAGTGTGATTGCTCAGTCTGTACCTCGTCATCATTCTTCTTAGTTTACAGTCTTTCACTGTACTCAGGTATTCTGCGGTTGTGTAGTCTCTATTTAGGGCCAAATAACATTCTAGTTTGCTTTGTTTTTCTGTTGTTTCAGTCCAGTAGGTCAGGTAATTCTCCTGTTGTGCTTTGATCATGTAGTTGGGCCGGATTGTGTGGATGAGGGTGTGTGTGTCCTGAGGCGGATCACTGTTAGTGGTGTTAGTGTGTGTGTGGAGCCTCAGGACCAGCTGAAGGAGGGCGCTCTTCTCAGTGTTCATTTCATGGTTTTTAAGGGCTTTAAAATGATAAGAGTTGGGGTCACTCATTTTTAGATGTTTCCAAAATTTGGTGGCTCGTTTCTCAATGTGTATTAGTAGAGGGTATTGGCCTAATTCTGCCCTGCATGCGTTGTTCGGTGTGTTCCTCTGTACTCCCAGGATACTCTTACAGAACTCGGCATGCAGGGTTTCAATCGGATTTTTGTCCCATTTGTCAAATTCGTGATTTAGGAGAGGACCCCAAACTTCACTGCCATATAATGCAATTGGTTCTATGACTGATTGGAATATTTTGAGCCAGATTCTGATTGGTATTTCAATTTGGATAGATTTTTTGATGGCATAGAAGGCCCTTCTTGCTTTCTCTTTAAGTTCATTCACGGCCAAATTTAGGTTTCCAGTTGCACTTATTTTCAGCCCGAGGTATGTGTAGCTTGTGACATGATCAATTTTGGTCATACCAAGGGTGAAATTGTGTCTCTTTCCCTGACATCTGGGTCTTTTCTGAAACGTTAGTACTTTAGTTTTCGTTGGGTTGATGGTCAGGGGCGCAGGTCTGACAGAACTGATGCAGGGTGTCCAGGTTCTGCTGTAGACCCTCTTCTGTTGGAGACAGCAGGACCAGATCATCTGCGTACAGCAGGAGCTTTATACTGGAGTCGTGTAGTGTGAGGCCAGGAGCTTCTGTAGACCCTCTTCTGTTGGAGACAGCAGGACCAGATCATCTGTGTACAGCAGGAGCTTTATACTGGAGTCGTGTAGTGTGAGGCCAGGAGCTTCTGTAGACCCTCTTCTGTTGGAGACAGCAGGACCAGATCATCTGTGTACAGCAGGAGCTTTATACTGGAGTCGTGTAGTGTGAGGCCAGGAGCTTCTGTAGACCCTCTTCTGTTGGAGACAGCAGGACCAGATCATCTGAGTACAGCAGGAGCTTTATACTGGAGTCGTGTAGTGTGAGGCCAGGAGCTTCTGTAGACCCTCTTCTGTTGGAGACAGCAGGACCAGATCATCTGCGTACAGCAGGAGCTTTATACTGGAGTCGTGTAGTGTGAGGCCAGGAGCTTCTGTAGACCCTCTTCTGTTGGAGACAGCAGGACCAGATCATCTGTGTACAGCAGGAGCTTTCTACTGGAGTCGTGTAGTGTGAGGCCAGGAGCTTCTGTAGACCCTCTTCTGTTGGAGACAGCAGGACCAGATCATCTGTGTACAGCAGGAGCTTTATACTGGAGTCGTGTAGTGTGAGGCCAGGAGCTTCTGTAGACCCTCTTCTGTTGGAGACAGCAGGACCAGATCATCTGTGTACAGCAGGAGCTTTATACTGGAGTCGTGTAGTGTGAGGCCAGGAGCTTCTGTAGACCCTCTTCTGTTGGAGACAGCAGGACCAGATCATCTGAGTACAGCAGGAGCTTTATACTGGAGTCGTGTAGTGTGAGGCCAGGAGCTTCTGTAGACCCTCTTCTGTTGGAGACAGCAGGACCAGATCATCTGCGTACAGCAGGAGCTTTATACTGGAGGAGTCGTGTAGTGTGAGGCCAGGAGCTTCTGTAGACCCTCTTCTGTTGGAGACAGCAGGACCAGATCAATCTGTGTAC
>JAPDVR010000017.1:1525000-1530000 GCA_026230005.1 Gila orcuttii | reverse complement strand
GTCAAACTCGAAAAATTTGAATATCGTGCAAAAGTTCAATTATTTTAATATTAGAAGGTGAAACTGATATATTATATAGACTCATTACATGGAAAGTGAGATATCAAAATTATAACAAATAAAGGCTTGAAATGATTATGGCGTACAGCTTATGAAAACCCCAAATTCAAAATCTCAGAAAATTAGAATATTACATGAAATCAATTAAAAAAAAGGCTTTTAAATGCAGAAATGTCGGCCCTCTGAAAAGTATAATTATGCATATGTATATAGTTATATATACTAAATATATTAGTTTCACCTTTTCATTTGAATTACTGAAATACATGAACTGTTGCACGATATTCAAATTTTTCAAGTTTCACCTGTATAATGTTGAATATAATGTATAATAATGCAATGGGGGAATATTTGTGGGTCCTGTTAATGTCAAATATTACCAGTAAAACGTGGCCTACATTATTTTAAATATATCTAGTCAGTGAAAGAGATAAAACATATTCGTGTGAAATAATTCTGTATTTTCAGCTTCAGAATTATGAATATTGTTATTCTGGTGTCTCTATTGTGCTGTGCTTTGGGTTTCAGCACCAAGTCCGAAAACTGTTCATTTACACACACAATGTAACCGCAAATTTAGCATTTTAATCAAGAGTACATTTCTTGTTAATCTTTTATCACATGTTTGGAGTATCGCAGTAATATGGTATCGTGAGTTCAGTATCGTGATATGTATCGAATCGTGACATGAGGGAATCGTTACACCCCTAATAATAAAGATGTTAAATTCTTTTGAATCGTACACTACCCGATATAAGTTTGGAATAAGTTTTTTTTAAAGAAGTTCTGAATGCCTGAGAGTTACAGTCCTGATCCTCAGGTGTGTGTGTGTGTGTGTGTGTGTGCAGAACGCTGATGATAACAGTTACCCTGAGGGTGGAGAGACACCGGCTCTGATGTTCGTGGTGGAGAGAGACTGCATCGCCATCATGAACAACGAGAGCGGCTTCGAGGAGAGGAACGTGCGGGCCGTGTGTGACGTCGGCAGGAGCACCAAAGGAAAACACAAATATGGCTACATCGGTACTGGAAACACTCTATCTATCCATCTGTCTATCTATCTATCTATCTATCTATCTATCATCTATCATCTTTCTATCTATTCATCATCTATCTATCCATCCATCCATCATCTATCCATCTATCTATCTTTATCTATCTATCATCCATCCATCATCTATTGTTTTGTCCTTTTGTCTGTCCGTCAATCCGTCTATTGTTTTTAGGGTTGGTTACCGATCTCTGTACTTTTAAGGGCACTGACCGAATTATGACAGTACTACCGAATACTGATTCACATTAAATCAATCGGTGCCAAATTTCGGCACCTGAGAATGCATCTGTGCGTCTGTGCATGTGTGCGCGAGTGTAAGACTATTTTAACTCGAATCCTGCATGTTCTGTGTGTCTCTGTGTGAATGAGTGGCGCAGTTGCGTGGTTTCATTTACCTCACACACACACACACACACACACACACACACACACACACACACTGAAGCACGTGTGACGCTCGTTGTGTTTTCAGCCTCTATAATGGGATAATAAAGGATGCATGTATTACCAAAATAAGAGTCCCTCCTTTAGAAATCACATTCTCAGCTGGATCTTAACAAACCGCCTCCATTTACCCACAATCTTTCCTCTTTTTTTGTCATACAGGACAAAAGGGCATTGGGTTTAAATCAGTTTTTAAAGTCACCGACTGTCCTGAGATCCACTCCAATGGCTTCCACATTAAATTCGACAAGACCAGCGGCCCCATGGGATACATCTTACCACACTGGGTCGAGCAGGAGAGGCCCGTTAGCCAAGCTGCCAAAGACATCGCAGAGCAGAGGTCAAACACAATCACAAGACTCATAAACAACATTGAGTTGCCCGGAAATATGTTCATAATGATAAAATAATTTCATAATGCATACTGTAGAGATTGAGTTGCAGTGTCTTTTTGTTGTTGTCACAGGGTTCAGGTACAGGAGCTTAAAGTACTTGAATTTGACTTTTTGAAATTTAAGTCCTGGAAAACCCTTGAAAACAGACATTTTTATGAAGTAGTACTTGAAAGTGCTTGAATTATCGAAATACAATATATGGGAAATTTATTTTTAATTTCCCTTTCACGCAAAATTAACGCTGTATTTCGCATGGCTATGAGTGTGATATTGCTCATATAAATATCCAAGTGTATGATACAGCTTTTATACTTCAAGTCAATCATATATTCATGGGAGAAATAATCAGTTTGAATAAGGAAAGTGATATCTTTGTCATAGTATAGTTAAAGTTACCGCATTCATTGCATGTGCTGCACTTTTAATTGTACCATTTTGTTTTATTAGTTTATTTTTATTTATCTATTTACCTTTTTTAAGAATTTAAAAGATAATAAAGAATGATATTATTTGATAAATGAGATCTCTCATTGTAGTCCTTGAGAGAAAAAAAAATAAAGTCCTGGAATTTGGTTTTACACTGCAACAAATACTTTTTTTACTTTGTATTTTTGTCTTGTTTCCAGTCCAAATATAAAAAAAATTCTTAAATCAAGAAGTATTTACTAGATGAGTAAAATAAGATAAGATATTATGTCCTGTTTAAGGGGGAATTAATAAAAATTAAGTGAGTTGATGCTTAAAAAAGCGAAATTATCGGCCAAAAGGCTAAGAAAAATAATCTCAATTCAAACAGAAGCAAGATTATTTTTCTTAAGATTTAAGAAATGTTTGATATTTGGACTGGAAACAAGACAAAAATACTACGGTAAGTAAGAAAAGCATCTGTACGAACCCTGTTGTTATGAAACTGCTCTTTGGTGTCTTTTTATTCAAGATGGACGACAAAGATCCTCCTTCCCCTGCGGTCCGAAAACTACCAGACTAAAAACCTCTTCCATGATGTTCATCCCTCTCTCCTTCTCTTCCTCCATCGCCTTCGGTCCATCACTATCTTCAATGAGGTGAAGACCTGTTCATAATTGATATCATAATCAACATGATCAAATCTCCTCCAGTCCTTCTGTGTCTGATTGATAGTTTAGACTCTTTTATCATGTAAAAGTTTTTTAGTATAATTAAAACACACTTCAGCTCGTGATTCATGAGTCTTTCTGCTGTCAAATCTCCACTGATCTTTATCAAGTAAACGCAAGAATAACTTTCATATTGTTTGTAATATTTCAGCTGGACTGAAGCAGGTTTACTTGATTATCATACATCATTTTTTATCGAGTATCAAATATGATGATCAGGCTTTTATTTGTTGATCTCTCAATCATTGAATTGCATTGCATTATATGTTTTAAAACTACAGAGCTTTGATCATAAAAGTAAGCATTTAAATATCATCTTACTTAGACAATGTTGGCAGATATTGATATTTATATGCATTTTATGTAAGTATATGCTATACTGTTATAAAGATCTCATTGATTTACATTACAAACGACCATATAAATCCATATCTGCACCAAATTGCGTATTTTTGCTCAGTTTGAGTCTTGGATTAAAACTGAGCTGTTTTTTTCCCTCCATATTCTCACTATATCAGACTATATGAGCCATACAAGCCTCATGCTCAACAAAAAACACTTTTTTGTTTAATGTATTGACTATTATTTCGTACGTCAGGCTTTACAGGTTTAAGTGCATTTATTTGTTTCATCTTCAGACCGAGAAGCGTTTGGTATCGATGACACGCCGAGATTTGAGCCATAACATCTTGGAAGTGGCTCACACCGGTGGAGAAGAGCGCTGGCTGGTGGTCAAGAGAATGCTTTACCCGAAAAAGGCAAGTCTCACACACTTTACATGTTCACGTACAGTCAAACCAAACATTATTCACACACCAGATATCATTTTTGATTATTTTTTTACTAGTGTGTGCAGGACACTATAGTTCATTTATGTAAGTGAGGAGAGCAAAATAAAGTAAACTGTGACATATTATACCCAAAAATTCTGCATACTGTGATCAATTTGGGACCAAAAATTATTCAGACACTTTGGCCTCGTTTACACTGCTGGCCTTGATGCCCAATTCTGATTTGTTGCCTATATCCGTTTTTTTTTACCGTCCGTTTACACGTTCTTTCAATTGTGACCCATTTCCTATTCATGTGTTTACACTTGACATACTATCTGAAACGTCGCGCATGCTTAAAGCGGGTTCTTGCACAGATGGACGAACGCGAAATATGCTTGATGCTAGCTCTGCGATATATGCGAAGTTCTCCAAACATCTTCATGATTTTGAGGCGGAGGATGAAGAGCACCATCATTGCAGCTGCGCATGCGCTTCAGTTATTGTGTGCGAGAGAGATCTCAGGACTGGCGGGAACATACAACACGATCTCACGAAAGTGCGTATCATACTATCTATACCGCTAATTTTATTTCTCGTGCTATTTATAGACAAAAATAGTTTTTGCGTTCATGATACGCACTGTAAACCCCTTGGGTAGGATTAGGGGTGTGGAGTGTGTGTGTATTACACGCCATAAAGTGCGTATCATATGCATGCAAAAAAAATTTTTGGCGTAAATGGAACGAGAAATAAAATGTGTGCTATAGATACGCACTTTCATGAGATCGTTGCAGGCATGAGGAGCAGTGGGTCTGAAATTTTAGGATGAGCAAGCCAACCTTTGATATGTTGTGTCACCGTTTGTCCACATTCCTCTCCTACGACGACACAACGTTTGCGTGTCTCGGTTTCTCTCGCCATTAAACCGCGGAGACGCTAATGCCTCAGAAAATCCGATCTGCCTGTTTACATGAGTCACATTGACACGTATCTGATTTATATCTGATTTATTTCCACATATGAACGAGGCCTAGAACCGATCTCGAAATATCCGAATGCATGCGTTTTTTTCCTGTTTACACGGTCATAGAACACATCCGGATCTGTGTCACATATGAGCAAAACATCGGAATTGGGT
>JAPDVR010000017.1:1310000-1520000 GCA_026230005.1 Gila orcuttii | reverse complement strand
GATGCACTTTTATGATGGACAGATGCACCTTTATGATGGATAGATGAACTTTTATGATGGATAGATGCACTTTTATGATGGATAGATGTACTTTTATGATGGATAGATGCACTTTTATGATGGACAGATGCACTTTTATGATGGATAGATGCACTTTTATGATGGATAGATGCACTTTTATGATGGATTGATGCACTTTTATGATGGACAGATGCACTTTTATGATGGACAGATGCACCTTTATGATGGATAGATGAACTTTTATGATGGATAGATGCACTTTTATGATGGATAGATGCACTTTTATGATGGACAGATGCACTTTTATGATGGATAGATGCACTTTTATGATGGACAGATGCACTTTTATGATGGATTGATGCACTTTTATGATGGATAGATGCACTTTTATGATGGACAGATGCACTTTTATGATGGATTGATGCACTTTTATGATGGACAGATTCACTTTTATGATGGATAGATGAACTTTTATGATGGATAGATGCACTTTTATGATGGATAGATGCACTTTTATGATGGACAGATGCACTTTTATGATGGACAGATGCACTTTTATGATGGATTGATGCACTTTTATGATGGACAGATTCACTTATGATGGACAGATGCACATTTATGATGGATAGATGCACTTTTATGATGGATAGATGCACTTTTATGATGGATAGATGAACTTTTATGATGGATAGATGCACTTTTATGATGGATAGATGCACTTTTATGATGGACAGATGCACTTTTATGATGGATAGATGCACTTTTATGATGGACAGATGCACTTTTATGATGGATTGATGCACTTTTATGATGGATAGATGCACTTTTATGATGGACAGATGCACTTTTATGATGGATTGATGCACTTTTATGATGGACAGATGCACTTTTATGATGGATAGATGCACTTTTATGATGGATAGATGAACTTTTATGATGGATAGATGTACTTTTATGATGGATAGATGTACTTTTATGATGGATAGATGCACTTTTATGATGGACAGATGCACTTTTATGATGATAGATGCACTTTTATGATGGATAGATGCACTTTTATGATGGATTGATGCACTTTTATGATGGACAGATGCACTTTTATGATGGACAGATGCACTTTTATGATGGACAGATGCACCTTTATGATGGATAGATGAACTTTTATGATGGATAGATGCACTTTTATGATGGATAGATGTACTTTTATGATGGATAGATGCACTTTTATGATGGACAGATGCACTTTTATGATGGATAGATGCACTTTTATGATGGATAGATGCACTTTTATGATGGATTGATGCACTTTTATGATGGACAGATGCACTTTTATGATGGACAGATGCACCTTTATGATGGATAGATGAACTTTTATGATGGATAGATGCACTTTTATGATGGATAGATGCACTTTTATGATGGACAGATGCACTTTTATGATGGATAGATGCACTTTTATGATGGACAGATGCACTTTTATGATGGATTGATGCACTTTTATGATGGATAGATGCACTTTTATGATGGACAGATGCACTTTTATGATGGATTGATGCACTTTTATGATGGACAGATTCACTTTTATGATGGATAGATGAACTTTTATGATGGATAGATGCACTTTTATGATGGATAGATGCACTTTTATGATGGACAGATGCACTTTTATGATGGATAGATGCACTTTTATGATGGACAGATGCACTTTTATGATGGATTGATGCACTTTTATGATGGATAGATGCACTTTTATGATGGACAGATGCACTTTAATGATGGACAGATACACTTTTATGATGGATTGATGCACTTTTATGATGGATTGATGCACTTTTATGATGGATTGATGCACTTTTATGATGGACAGATGCACTTTTATGATGGATTGATGCACTTTTATGATGGATTGATGCACTTTTATGATGGACAGATGCACTTTTATGATGGATAGATGCACTTTTATGATGGATTGATGCACTTTTATGATGGACAGATGCACTTTTATGATGGATAGATGCACTTTTATGATGGACAGATGCACTTTTATGATGGACAGATGCACTTTTATGATGGATAGATGCACTTTTATGATGGATTGATGCACTTTTATGATGGATGGATGCACTTTTATGATGGATTGATGCACTTTTATGATGGACAGATGCACTTTTATGATGGATTGATGCACTTTTATGATGGACAGATGCACTTTTATGATGGATAGATGCACTTTTATGATGGATTGATGCACTTTTATGATGGATGGATGCACTTTTATGATGGATTGATGCACTTTTATGATGGATAGATGCACTTTTATGATGGATAGATGCACTTTTATGATGGACAGATGCACTTTTATGATGGACAGATGCACTTTTATGATGGACAGATGCACTTTTCAGATGCAAATTTTCATTTTTAGGTGAACTATCCCTTTAAAGCTCACAAATATGCTTTTAGCATGTTGCAAGAAAAGAAAATCTTGCTTTCTTTATGTTTCTTTGGTCATCTGAAGGAACATTTGTAGTGCTAACGAGCACATGCTATGTGAATCCCACAGCAACACCCAGAGTTCAGTGGGCTCGAAGGACTCTGTTACTTTCTGCAGTTTATCCCTCAACCAAGTGAGATCCTGGACTTCTTCAACCCCGTGGCCAATCAGATCATTCAGTTGCTGAAGGGCAAACCGTGCCTCCCTGCGCAAAAGGACCGCGGTAAGGACCAGAGGCAGACATTTACTTTTACATTAAGGGTCATAATGTAGATTTTCCATATTTGAGGCTAATTAATGAGGTATAGACATTCTAAACTGATCAAGAACATTGATTTTTCCATTTAGAGCCAATATTTGCCCCCTGGAATTGATTTCCTGGGGGATATTTTAAAAATGACCTTAATCCTTGTGCATCAATTAAAAAAAGTTATTCTAAGGTCCTCAGAGGACAAAAATGTCCACGTCAAAAAACTGTCATAAAAAATGCTTAGGAGCACAGACTTAAGTTTGGTCTCATTTTAAAGACCCTTGGCAGATTATTGATGAAGTAAAAAAAAGTTTAAAAAGTGAAACAAAAAAAAGTTTAAAAAGTGAAACAAAAAAAGTTATAAAGGTTTAAGTTTATGAAAATAATTGTATATAAAATATATATTTTATGAAACATGTTGAACTCTTAACTGCTAGAAAATCAAAGCCATACATCTAAACAAGTCGTGTTCTAAATTTGAGGTTGATATCTCAAAAAATGAGCTTTTGGTGAGATTTTGTTTGTGCGCAGTAACAGATTTTCCCCATTAGATGCAGCAAAACTCCACTGGTGGACAGTGATTGGATTTGGGTTTCTCTCTCTCAGATATTACAAACACACACACACACACACACTTTTTTATTACACTCATACAAACCACACTCTGACATCCATAGCAACACACACGCACAATTATAGAAGCTGCATAATTTATACAATTGTCTCTATAATATGCAGAAGCAGAAAACAGGAATAAAGCGAGTTTTTGCTTTATAGGCCAAACCTGATAAAATGGGACCTTCTGGTAAAAAAATAGTAAAAATGTACATTTTAAAGCCTTGCCAACAGAATGAAAGCCTATTAACAGAGATTGCATCATTTTATAGTTAAATGGCCCTGGGATTAAAAATGGCACTTTTAATGGGTTTCAATGGTGACATTAAGCCTGAGTGGAACTATTCTGTGTTACTAGTGCAAAATAGATTTATTAAACGAAATGGGTGTGAAATTCCAATAAAAAATACACACCTGTGCCAAAATCTGTGCAGCTGGCATTACCACAGGCAAAATTATCAAAAATCAAAACTGAAAAAGACAAAAATGTCTATAAGGTCGCACAAGGGTTAAACAATTACAATACAAAAATATATTTTAAAATATATTATTACCTTAATATTGTCATTTATTTATGTGTTAGAAAATCGAGACTTGTCATTGGTTGTTTTATTAGCGTGAAAAATAAGTTTTCAAATATTAAGAATATATTACATATAGAAAGTGAGCAAAGAACACAAAAGCGGTGACTAATATAAACGCCTCTGATTGGCCATTGCCTTCATAAGCTCAACAGTCACATGTGAGTGTTTGTTTATAATGCTTAACGCTGCTAAAAGAAATGCATGATGCAACATGAGCAGATCTACATGTAATTCTGCAATCAACACTTTTCATACTTTCATTTCACTTTAATCACGACATCTGTAATAGATATAGTTTGTGCAGAAGCATTGGGAACACTTTACAGTACGGGTCATTAGTTAACATTACTGTAGTTAATATATTACTAACATGAACTAACAATGAACAATACATTTGTAAGTGTATTTGTTCATCTTTGTTAATGTTAGTTAGTAAAAATTCAGCTGTTCATGGTAGTTCACAGTGCATTAACTAATGTTAACAAACACAGCCTTTGATTTTAATAATGTATTAGTAAATGTTGAAATTTATTAACTATGATTAATAAATGCTGTATAAGTGCAGTTCATGCTAACTAATGTAGTTAATGTTAACTAATGAACCTTATTGTAAAGTGTTACCGAAGCATTTTTTTTGCCCCTTTATCTTTAATTTGTGTGGCATTTTTGTTCATTTTGGTGGTATTTTTGCCTCTTTAAAGGGATGGTACATTATGATTTAACTTTTTTAACTTTAGTTAGTGTGTAATATTGCTGTTTGAGCATAAACAACATCTGCAAAGTTACGACACTCAAAGTGGTTCTACTGGTCAGGACTACAATGAGCTTCTTCACGGGTTAGTGACATCACTAACCCTAAAGTTACATAAACCCCGCCCCCATGAACGCGATTTATTGATTATCATGACAGAATATGCTAATCAATGACTAAAAGATAGTGAACTCTACATCAGCTACATAAATTCATCAGAAATGTCCTGTTGCTTCTACATGTTGTCACTTCTTCCTGAGTCTCTCCATCTTTGTCCGACTCCGGTTTGAACATAAAATGCTAAAAGTGCTAACACACACACACACACACACACACACACACACAAGCTCTTGAAGCTCCGCCCCCTGTGCCGGGAGCAGCAGCTCATTTGCATTTAAAGGGACACAACAAAAACGGTTTTTCCTCGCCCTCAAAAAGTGACAAATTTAACATGCTATAAATGAATATCCATGGGGTATTTTGTGCTAGAACTTTACATACACATACACATCAGAGACTTATTTTGCATCTTGTGAGCATAGGTGAGTAAAGAGCATTATATGACTATGCTAAGCACTGATGCTAATGTTTATGAATGTTGATGTCTCTCTGTTTAGATGGCGGAGTGCAGTTCAAGCAGCCTTCCCAGCTCGCCGTGTGCCAGGACCGTCTGATCCAGGAGGTGATTGGAGGAGAGGATCTGTGCCGAAGCCTGAGTCTGTCGTATCTTCATCCAGCGCTTCAGTCTCGTCTCTCGAGCTCCCTGCTCACCTCGCTGGGCGTGCATCGGCTCCGGGCCGCCGAGATCATCACCGTCACCTGCTCCATGGCCAGAGAACTCGTGCAGCACGCACATCTTAACTCAGGTGGGACCAGTGTTGTAATCTTGAATGAGAAACAAGTTATAATTTAGAGGCAGTGTTTTTCAATTCAGTGAAATCTAGAATTTTTATTGATTTTCGATATTTTAAAGCCATGAATTATCTTGTTTCTTTTGATTTGATTTGGTGCAATAAAGGGGGCTTTGTGTGAGATTATCTTCTTAAAGGTGCATTGTGTAATACTTAGGAGGATCTGTTGACAGAAATGCAATATCATATACATAACTATGTTTTCAGTGGTGTATAAAGGCCTTACATAATGAACCGTTATGTGTTTATTACCGTAGAATGAGCCGTTTCTCTCTACACACACCGCGGGTCTCCTTACATCCACATGTTTCTACGGTGGCCCTGAACGGACAAACACGTTTCGTCACTATGTTGTTCTTCGTGCAAAGAAGCTGCTAAAGTCAGCGAATAAAACACTGACACAATGATGAACAAGTAACAATAATGTTCGCAATAACATATCGATTTATTGAATAATTAAGTAAACCTAACTTCTTAATTTATCTTTGTAAAGAAACCTCGTTGCATAACTGGCTACTCTCCGCTGTCTCAGACGACAACGTCACTTCCTGTCGGCCACCGTAACTTCTGTTGGGTGCAATTCACAACCTCACCACTAGATGCCGCTAAAACTTACACACTGCACCTTTAAGTCAGGTGTGACGAGTCGACATCATCTGCTATTCTGATGCAATGGATCACAAAATTCATGGTTCGGATCATTTTTGGTTTTTGAGCCACGGATCGGATAATTTTTTGGATCAGCAAAAAAAAAAAAAAAAAATATATATATATATATATATATATATATATATATATATACAGTATACGGAAGCCCTAAACCGCAATGTAAAAAAAAATCCATAAAAAAAAATCCTAGCAAGTTCTTTGTGTGTGTGTCCCAAATTGTTATAAATTTTACTGGTAGTCACTGTATGAAGAATTTTTGGGTATAATATGTCACAGTTTATTTTATTTTGCTCTCCTCACTTACATAAACTGTGGGGGGGTGTAACTTTGCTTTTCATTTATTACTTAAAGCTCACTTGAAGTTCTTCGATACCACATCAAAAACTACTTGCCTAACTGATAAAGTTTAAACATTATTAAAGACAAGTGAACCGTCAGTAATAAAATAAGAACAAATACACAAATTACAAGCAGAGATGAATACTATATAATAAAGTTACAAAGTCTAATAGTAGTATTTAGGTACAGAAATTAATAATTAAGCCTAAATGTAAAATTACACTATTTGTTCACTGTAGAAATTAAATATAGTTTAATCTTTGTTAAAGCTGTATTTTGTTGTTTTATTAACATTAATGACACAGACAACAGCAGGAATATTAGTCTACTGTCACTTTAAGACTGAATAAACTGACAAACATCCGGTTTCTTTCTCAACTCTTCACTCATGACAGAACCGAGAGAATACTTACCGAGACGGTATTTAGACATAATTTTGAAATAATTTTGTGTCCGTTCAAGGGCAAGAAGAATCAATCTCTCTCTCTCAGTCCCGATTTCTTCTGCGTTTAAAATGGTTTGAATGTGTAAATTGTCAAGAAAAAACCTGTCAAAATGATCAACTTTCACTCTATGATGGTTAAATTTAGCAGTTAATCCGCTAATCACACGCGTGCCGAACCTTTACAATAAGGTTTAATTTGTTAATATTAGTTAATGTATTAACTAACATGAACTGACCATGAGCAATACATTTGTTACTGGATTTTATTAACGTTAGTTAATAAAAATACAGCTGTTCATGTTAGTTCACAGTGCATTAACTAATGTTAAATAATACAACCTTTGATTTTAATAACGTATTAGTAAATGTTGAAATTAACATTAACAAAGATTAAAGAATCCTGTAGAAGTGCAGTTCATTATTAGTTCATGTTAACTAATGAAACGCTATTGTAAAGTGTCACCTGATAAGTTGTGTTCCCAGATTTCAGGGATTCATAATGCAGTATTTCTGTCTGTTTTTGATCTCGCTGTCGTCATCTTTCCTCTGTTGTGCTCAGAGCCCGAGCTGCAGAAGCTGGCCCGGCTTCTGGTGTGCAACTTCCGGGCGCTGGAGCCGGAGTATGAAGTGGACGCGCTTCTTCAGTCGCTCAAAGAGGTTCCCATGATCCCTCTGGCCAACGGCAGTGTGGTTTCCCTGAGTTCAGAGGGAGTTTTCTTCCCTCTCAGTGATGTGACGCAAGCTGGCACAGGTACAGTTTTTTAAATGCATAATTTCAACATATTAATGTTCAAAGGATTAGGGTCAGTAAGATTTTTTTTAAAAACAAAGAAAATAATGCTTTGTTCAGCAAGGATACATTTAATTAATCTAAAGAAACCGTAAAGACATTTATAATTTTACTAAAGATTGATTAATTAATAAAAAAATCCTGAAAATTTCAACACTGATAATAATCATAAATGTTTCTTGAGCATCAAATCATCATATTATAGTGATTTCTGAAGGATCATGTGACACTGAAGACTGGAGTAATGATGCTGAAAATTCAGCTTTGATCACAGGAATAAATTACACTTTACTATATATTCACATAGAAAACAGCTGATTTAAATTCTAATAATATTTCACAATATTCATGTTTTTTCTGTATTTTTGATAACATAAAACAAACTTTTAATGGTAATATATAACAAAATATGTATATAGTATATTTGTATTTCAACTACACTTTATTTTATATATATATATATATATATATATATATATATATATATATATATATATATATATATATATATATATATAATAGGGCTGTCAACATTAATGCATTAATTTTGTGATTAATTATTTTCTGGTTAAGGCATAAAAAAATTGAATGCAAAACACAACATCTTTTCTTCTGGCATCTTAGGTGTTAATTATGAACAAGCGGTCGTTCATTCAAATTCTTTTAAACCATTCAAATGCAATAAGATGCAAATTAAACTCTTTCACGCCTGAACGGACAATAACACTAACAAATTATATCGAAATGTCCGTTATTGGCGAGTATCCTCATAGAGCACAGTCTTAGATGGGTTAAAAAGTCTTAAATGAATGTAAAAAGTTGGGATAACTTCGGATGTGTGTCAGATCTTCGTCGGCTCTTAAAGTGACAGTAGCCTAATAAACATGCCGCTGTCTGTCATTAATGTTATTCAGTGAACTAAAGGAAAAGAGAAAATCACTGCTCTTGACTGAATATACATTGTGTAGCTTTAACAAGGATTAATCTAGATTTAATGTATACAGTGAAGACTGTGCAGTAAGTTTATATTTTGATTACTTTACAATGTTTTTATGATTATTACTGTTAGACCTACCTGAAACATCTTAAAGCACTGTGAAAATAAGTGCAAATCTGAACCGGTCTGATCAGCCTTGCTGTACTAAAGGCATGGCTAAATGTGAGATTAAATGTTAACAAAAATGACTGGTTTCAGTTATACTGTTATGTTAAATGGCTATAATTACTCATTTTATTCCACAGAAATTGAGAAAAAAACAACAAAAAATCATTGTACTTAGTAAAAAGATGACATTAAACAAATATTTAAAATATACTTTTTATACTTTGTTGTTTCTATATGAGATTTAATGTTAAATTATTACAATATAAAAAAATCAATGTAGGTGCAATTGATCACGATTAATTACAGAAAAATTTGTGATTAATTAGGGGTTTTTTTTGTCGTTTGACAACACTAATATATATATATATATAATTGAATGTATTTATTTAAATTTATTTATAAATTTATTAGATAAAATATTTTTTGTATTTTTTCCAGTTTTTCACTTTACAGTGTGTATTTCGCAATTTACTGAGGTACATATTTACTAAACTGATCAGGAAAACAAGTATCAAGAAAGGTATCAGTATCAGACGTATATTCAGGAAAGCAGTTTAATCCCCTCAAGAGCGCTCATTGCTCTATATGATGAACATATTTAATTTAGTCTTTTATTCACATTGATGAATGCACATACATAGAACTCATCAAAGATGGTGACATGGAAGATCAAATGTGCGAGAACTAATGAGGTTTGTTGAGCTTCCTTTGATTCATCTTTTATTTCTGAAGTCTTGTAGTCCATCAGGAGTAGTTGTGTTCATGCCTCTCTAGACCTGTCTGCAAAATGAATGATCTTCCTCATCCTCTGCTTATTTCCTGGATCAATAAAGTGAGTCACAGGAGAGAAAGACGCACTACTTGCGTCATTGCAGTAAAAAAAAGGAGGTATTTTTGTGAATGAAACACCAACTACAGATGCGTTTCTCTGCCTCTAATCTCATAACTCCAGACACGGTTGTCTTTGATAAATGACCCATTTTTCTTGTCAGATTAGTCAGATACGTCCTCACTTAGTTCCAGCTGAATGAAAAGAGCCATGCTAACACTGCGTGTGTGGTAGAGTTGGGCGTAGCTGCTAAAAGCAGGGAAGAGATGAATTAAACATCAGTATTCGGGCCCGAAGGATCTCATGCTTTCCTGTACAGGGTTTGAAATGGACTTTTTCACTCACCGGCCAATTTGGCTACTAAATATTTAAGTTACCGGCCATACAGAACTTCTACTAGCCAAAAAAAAAAAGAAATAAAATAAATAGTCAAGTCACCTTTATTTATATAGCGCTT
This sequence comes from Gila orcuttii, assembly GCA_026230005.1. NCBI lineage: Eukaryota > Metazoa > Chordata > Actinopteri > Cypriniformes > Leuciscidae > Gila > Gila orcuttii. Next base: position 1,509,740 of record JAPDVR010000017.1, on the reverse strand, counting down.
TTTACCATATAGATTGTTTCAAAGCAGCTTTACAGAGATAACAGGAAAATAACTCAACATTATTTAAACATCGTATACATTTTTAAATATTGCTGATTACTTACAAAGCACTAAATGCACTTTAATTTAATATTCAACAAAATAAACCAGATTAACATGATGCACTTTTATTTATGATGGACAGATGCACTTTTATGATGGACAGATGCACTTTTATGATGGACAGATGCACTTTTATGATGGATAAATGCACTTTTATGATGGACAGATGCACTTTTATGATGGACAGATGCACTTTTATGATGGATAAATGCACTTTTATGATGGACAGATGCACTTTTATGATGGATAGATACACTTTTATGATGGACAGATGCACTTTTATGATGGATAAATGCACTTTTATGATGGACAGATGCACTTTTATGATGGATAGATACACTTTTATGATGGACAGATGCACTTTTATGATGGATAGGTACACTTTTATGATGGACAGATGCACTTTTATGATGGACAGATGCACTTTTATGATGGATAGATACACTTTTATGATGGATAAATGCACTTTTATGATGGACAGATGCACTTTTATGATGGATAAATGCACTTTTATGATGGACAGATGCACTTTTATGATGGATAGATACACTTTTATGATGGACAGATGCACTTTTATGATGGATAGATGCACTTTTATGATGGACAGATGCACTTTTATGATGGACAGATGCACTTTTATGATGGATAAATGCACTTTTATGATGGACAGATGCACTTTTATGATGGATAGATACACTTTTATGATGGACAGATGCACTTTTATGATGGATAGGTACACTTTTATGATGGACAGATGCACTTTTATGATGGATAAATGCACTTTTATGATGGACAGATGCACTTTTATGATGGATAGGTACACTTTTATGATGGACAGATGCACTTTTATGATGGACAGATGCACTTTTATGATGGATAAATGCACTTTTATGATGGACAGATGCACTTTTATGATGGATAGATACACTTTTATGATGGATAAATGCACTTTTATGATGGACAGATGCACTTTTATGATGGATAGGTACACTTTTATGATGGATAAATGCACTTTTATGATGGACAGATGCACTTTTATGATGGATAGATGCACTTTTATGATGGACAGATGCACTTTTATGATGGACAGATGCACTTTTATGATGGATAAATGCACTTTTATGATGGACAGATGCACTTTTATGATGGATAGATGCACTTTTATGATGGATAAATGCACTTTTATGATGGATAGATACACTTTTATGATGGATAAATGCACTTTTATGATGGATAAATGCACTTTTATGATGGACAGATGCACTTTTATGATGGATAGATACACTTTTATGATGGATAAATGCACTTTTATGATGGTCAGATGCACTTTTATGATGGATAGGTACACTTTTATGATGGACAGATGCACTTTTATGATGGATAGATACACTTTTATGATGGACAGATGCACTTTTATGATGGATAAATGCACTTTTATGATGGACAGATGCACTTTTATGATGGATAGGTACACTTTTATGATGGACAGATGCACTTTTATGATGGACAGATGCACTTTTATGATGGATAAATGCACTTTTATGATGGACAGATGCACTTTTATGATGGATAGATACACTTTTATGATGGATAAATGCACTTTTATGATGGACAGATGCACTTTTATGATGGATAGATACACTTTTATGATGGATAAATGCACTTTTATGATGGACAGATGCACTTTTATGATGGATAGATACTTTTATGATGGATAAATGCACTTTTATGATGGTCAGATGCACTTTTATGATGGATAGGTACACTTTTATGATGGACAGATGCACTTTTATGATGGACAGATGCACTTTTATGATGGACAGATGCACTTTTATGACGGACAGATGCACTTTTATGATGGATAGATGCACTTTTATGACGGATATATGCACTTTTATGATGGATAGATGCACTTTTATGGACTTTAAAACAGAAACAACAATCCACTGCCATTATAAAGCTTGGAAGAGCCAGGACATTATTTAATAAAACTCTGATTGTATTTTAATTTTCCTTTTAAATTCCAACCCTGTTCCTGTTTCTGTAGATCTGAAGGCTCTGTATCAGGACCTGAACATCGTGGAGCCGCGGCTGCTGGCGTGTCTGGATGAACTGGGAAACTCGCAGGTCCGGGAGTTGCTTCGAAGACTCGGCGTTCACGAGCTGGAGCCGCAGCAGGTTCTGCAGCAGCACATCTACCCGGTGCTGAGGTCCAAAGCCTGGGAGGTCAGAGGAACACACATGCTTTATCCTTAAAGGCGGGCGTACACGGTGTGATTTATGCTGTTTTACGAGCTTGCAGATGATTGCGTGGACATCGGTGATGCTCGCATGGTCGCGGCTTGCAGTGTGTGAGAGGAATTGCGAGCACCTCCCGACCTCCCGATAATTATTAAACATCGGCCCGATTTTCACCAGCGTATAGGCTGTCCCTTATTGCCAGATCATACACAACCATGTCACTGGCTAGATCGATGGGACTATAGCTCAGTGGCAGCAACCATACAGTGTGCGCATACACTGACACACACAAACACACACATACTTCTCTCTCTCTCTCTCGTTTATGTTGAAAGGAATGGCTACTGTTCTCTGCTTTTCAACAAATCATTTGCACACACATTTCTGTCATCTGAAGCTATAGTTGCTTGCAACATTGAAAGCTCTGTCTCTGTGTTTAGCGCATAAGCTCACGTGATTGCCGCCGGCTCGGGATAATATTCTTGCTGGACAGTCGTGCCGTGTACCAGCTGCTTTGACGCGATTATCAAGTTAACTGACTCGTAACGTGTGCAATATCTCACGACCTCCCGAGTGTCCGAACTCGCACCGTGTACGCCCGCCTTAAGGTCCTTGCAAGAGTCCGAAATTTTCGTATGCATTTTTTCGTATTCGTCATTCGGTGGCTCTGAATTGTTCCTCTCAAAATACTTGCTACGGATGTGAAAAACGCAGAAAATCGAACCCTATCCGAATTTTTTTTCTGACGGACGAAAGTTTCGGAGGCGGTGTGTAAACGTGATTGACAAAACGTCAGGTCGTATTTATTTTTTAACGTGCGAAAATTTCGGACACGAATTTTGGACCTTTATGGTGAGTTCACACGATTTTCAAAGTATTCGGGTCACTGTTCTTTTCACTTCACGACTATCTAGGGTAGCATTCAGTCACTGGTGTGTGTTCACACTGCACGACTAGCATTCAGTCACTGTCTGGTCCGCAAACTACTTTTCACTACCAAACACACACGAGAAGTGATCAGGAAATAACGCAAGATCAGACCAGAGTTCTCGTGTGAGACTGAAATTGTTATTAAAAATGATAGCCTGCAAGAAGCTTGCGATCCAAATTGTCATGCGCTGATTTGCAGCGAAAAGGAGAAAAAAAACAGCTTATGCAGGAGGGAATGGTTGGGAAACGAGAGCAAGGAGTGTGTGTTTCTGCAAAGAGAGTTGGGGGTAAATAAATAATTTTGCTTCTAAAATGTTTGTGCTTTGTTTCTGTTCAATATAATTGTAAATATATCTATTCAAATACTGATATTCTGGTGTATAACTCCTCCCCGAACATCCCACTGCCCTGTTTCCTGCTCTCTCATTGGCTGTCGGTCTTCAACAATGTAGTTTTCAGTCAGAACACACTCACACCGCACACACACAGTGTGTGTCACGTTTCTGTTTGTGTTCGGACTCCCCCTATGTTCATTGTGTTCAGTTTCTAGGCACTCCTCCTTTAGTTCATTTGGTTCACCTGTGTCTTGTTAGTTACTATGGTTACTGTCATTGAGTTAATAACCCCAGCTGTGTCTCGTTTCCCTGATCAGTTCTCTGTTTCTCCCTGTTCGTTGTCTTGCATTATTTATATTGTTATCAGTGATTTGTGGTTGTTTGGTTTCTGGTCTAAGTTTTGAATTAAAGTATCCTATTGTATCTCATTCGTCATGCGCTTGATCTGAACCGCCTCACCCGTGACTGCGTGATTGTCACTCACGTGAACGAGACACAAAACCTGTCGGCGAGCGAAAATTAGGCCTAAAATCGTTCAGTTTGAACTCGCCATTATATGATACGTTTATATGTTCACATGAGACATGATTCATTTCACTTTCAGCATTCCTTCTGGTGTTCATTCATGTTTATTTGCTGCTGTAACTAGTAGTAAAGAGGAAGAGATGATCGGTTCTACAATCTTTTTAACCCTCCAAAACTGTTCCGTCCGAAACCGAAAATTTATTTTTGGTTGGCAAAATTTCGATGCATCATTAACAGTAGATCTGATCCTCACAGAAGACCTTCAGTATCGCCACAGCGTTAGCTTGAGCTTTCAGTGGTTCACATTAAGCAAGTTAACATTCAGTACAATCTATATCTTTTATTTAGAATACATACAAATGTCATTTACATCTTTTAGTTTGTCAAGAGATTTAAAGCGTAGTTTCTGAAGAGTGCGCATGTGTGAACGAGCTCTAGTGCGTAAGAACGAGACTATGATTCAATCTGGAAATAAAGCAAAATAACTGAGAAAAATTAGAAATATTCCTCAGATGCCATGTCTGTAATTTATAGCAAAACATCATTAATAGCGTTAATTCGGTCTCAGACAGATTCATTAACAGTAGTTATTACTCCACCACATGCGTGACATCATTTACCAGCGCGGTCAAACGACCAATTTGCGACAATATGGTTTCGGGAAACAGTCGTGACTCGCTAGTGGATTTCTTCAACGATGTATCGTACTATAGTAGTGAAGCAGCGAGTTACAGCGCTGTGGGACACACACTCCTCAACGGTTATGAATTTCCCCCTATGTGCACGAATCTTATTCCAACTTGGTTGTATTTAATTTGAAGGACACAGAACACGCAAGCTGTGTCATAAGAAAAGTTCATCATCAATACGGATGCATGATATATCATTACTATATTAGTTATTGGCCAATATTAAATATTTTTTGTTGTTGTTAATAATCAGTATTTGCTATCATCTAATGCTCACTTAAAGTTCTTATTTAAAAACACTAATAACTTATTAACATACAAACCCTGTGGTGCTCCTCATTTAGGGGTCACACTCTTACTACAGTCAAAAGTGGTCAGACAACTCAAAAGGATTTTTTGTTTAGTATAATATATTTTTGTTCAATAATATTTTGTATTTTGAGGGAATTTTATGGTAATATTAAGTAATTAATAATTAAGTAATATTTATGTAAGTAATATTTATGCAATAATTATGATCCATTTGTTTCCACAATTTTCCCAATACAATTAATTACTATTAATAACTAATAATATTGAATAAATCCATACATTTTTTAAATTATTATTTTTCAATTAACCCCTTTATATTTCGATCAAAAGTGAACGAATAGGACCAGATGGTTAAATGTAATCTTAATAAAAAATAAAAATAAAAATTCATACTGTACAAAGCAATGTTTTGATGCATAAGTTCACATGTGGCTTTTAAAATGACTGATTTCATTTTTAAGTGTTTTATTTTTATTGTAATGAGACAAAATAGCATGAATTTTAAATTCAATTCAATTTTAATTTAATTTAATTTAAAATTGAATATTAATTTTAATTTTCACAAAGTGCATCATACCATAAAAAAATTATTATTGGCTAGATTATTATTCTATTATAAATTATTATTCCAGAATTGTAATATCATACAACGCTTATTTTGCTCAGGATCAGGATTTATTGAGTCCACATGTCATGAACACTAGAAACTCTTCTTCTAAACACATATCGAGATCTGTCGCTCACACACACAACTAGGGATGGGAATCGAGAACCGGTTCTTCTTCAGAACCGGTTCCCAGTGAACCAATTCCTTGGAACCGTTAGCATGCCTGCTTAACGATTCCGCTTATCGGTTTCGCTCGTTGCAAATGTGTCATGACGTCACACAAGCGCTGCGTTATTTTGATTCAGAACGCAGCAAACATGGCATCGAGGCAGAAGCGCTCGTTTGGTTATATTTCACGCGAAAAGACGACAATATATGAGGTGCCGTCTAAGGCTTAAATCAAACTTCATTCACGCACACATATATGAAACACTAGCGTACACATAATAGGCTACTAAGTAGTCAAACATACATGTATACTGCTGAATGCTCAAACAAATACATATGAAATGCACAACGACACACCTAAAGTCGCTCACGCATACACGCAAACTCTACACACACGAGATGCGTGAAACTCTCCAGGCACATATTCATATGAGACGCGCGCGCGCGAACACACAAACTCTTCACGCACATACTCATATGAGACGCGAGCGCGCACACACAAACTCAAATGAGACGCGAGCGCACACAAAAACTCAAATGAGACGCGCGCGCGCACACACAAACTCAAATGAGACGCGAGCGCACACAAAAACTCAAATGAGACGCGAGCGCGCACACACAAACTCAAATGAGACGCGAGCGCACACAAAAACTCAAATGAGACGCGCGCGCGCACACAAACTCTCCACGCACATACTCATATGAGACGCGAGCGCGCACACACAAACTCAAATGAGACGCGAGCGCGCACACAAAAACTCAAATGAGACGCGAGCGCGCACACAAACTCTCCACGCACATACTCATATGAGACGCGAGCGCGCACACACAAACTCAAATGAGACGCGAGCGCGCACACAAAAACTCAAATGAGACGCGCGCGCGCACACAAACTCTCCACGCACATACTCAAATGAGACGCGAGCGCGCACACACAAACTCAAATGAGACGCGAGCGCACACAAAAACTCAAATGAGACGCGCGCGCGCACACAAACTCTCCACGCACATACTCATATGAGACGCGAGCGCGCACACACAAACTCATATGAGACGCGAGCGCGCACACACAAACTCAAATGAGACGCGAGCGCGCACACAAAAACTCAAATGAGACGCGAGCGCGCACACACAAACTCAAATGAGACGCGAGCGCACACAAAAACTCAAATGAGACGCGCGCGCGCACACAAACTCTCCACGCACATACTCATATGAGACGCGAGCGCGCACACACAAACTCAAATGAGAAGCGAGCGCGCACACAAAAACTCAAATGAGACGCGAGCGCGCACACAAACTCTCCACGCACATACTCATATGAGACGCGAGCGCGCACACACAAACTCAAATGAGACGCGAGCGCGCACACAAAAACTCAAATGAGACGCGCGCGCGCACACAAACTCTCCACGCACATACTCAAATGAGACGCGAGCGCGCACACACAAACTCAAATGAGACGCGAGCGCACACAAAAACTCAAATGAGACGCGCGCGCGCACACAAACTCTCCACGCACATACTCATATGAGACGCGAGCGCGCACACACAAACTCATATGAGACGCGAGCGCGCACACACAAACTCAAATGAGACGCGAGCGCGCACACAAAAACTCAAATGAGACGCGCGCGCGCACACAAACTCTCCACGCACATACTCATATGAGACGCGAGCACGCACACACAAACTCATATGAGACGCGAGCGCGCACACACAAACTCAAATGAGACGCGAGCGCGCACACAAAAACTCAAATGAGACGCGCGCGCGCACACAAACTCTCCACGCACATACTCATATGAGACGCGAGCGCGCACACACAAACTCATATGAGACGCGAGCGCGCACACACAAACTCAAATGAGACGCGAGCGCGCACACAAAAACTCAAATGAGACGCGCGCGCGCACAAACTCTCCACGCACATACTCATATGAGACGCGAGCGCGCACACACAAACTCATATGAGACGCGAGCGCGCACACACAAACTCATATGAGACGCGAGCGCGCACACACAAACTCATATGAGACGCGAGCGCGCACACACAAACTCATATGAGACGCGAGCGCGCACACACAAACTCATATGAGACGCGCGCGCGCACACACAAACTCTCCACGCACATACTCATATGAGACGCGAGCGCGCACACACACTCAAATGAGACGCGAGCGCGCACACAAAAACTCAAATGAGACGCGCGCGCGCACACACAAACTCTCCACGCACATACTCAAATGAGACGCGAGCGCGCACACACAAACTCAAATGAGACGCGAGCGCACACAAAAACTCAAATGAGACGCGCGCGCGCACACAAACTCTCCACGCACATACTCATATGAGACGCGAGCGCGCACACACAAACTCATATGAGACGCGAGCGCGCACACACAAACTCAAATGAGACGCGAGCGCGCACACAAAAACTCAAATGAGACGCGCGCGCGCACACAAACTCTCCACGCACATACTCATATGAGACGCGAGCACGCACACACAAACTCATATGAGACGCGAGCGCGCACACACAAACTCAAATGAGACGCGAGCGCGCACACAAAAACTCAAATGAGACGCGCGCGCGCACACAAACTCTCCACGCACATACTCATATGAGACGCGAGCGCGCACACACAAACTCATATGAGACGCGAGCGCGCACACACAAACTCAAATGAGACGCGAGCGCGCACACAAAAACTCAAATGAGACGCGCGCGCGCACAAACTCTCCACGCACATACTCATATGAGACGCGAGCGCGCACACACAAACTCATATGAGACGCGAGCGCGCACACACAAACTCATATGAGACGCGAGCGCGCACACACAAACTCATATGAGACGCGAGCGCGCACACACAAACTCAAATGAGACGCGAGCGCGCACACAAAAACTCAAATGAGACGCGCGCGCGCACACACAAACTCTCCACGCACATACTCATATGAGACGCGAGCGCGCACACACACTCAAATGAGACGCGAGCGCGCACACAAAAACTCAAATGAGACGCGCGCGCGCACACACAAACTCTCCACGCACATACTCAAATGAGACGCGAGCGCGCACACACAAACTCAAATGAGACGCGAGCGCGCACACAAAAACTCAAATGAGACGCGAGACCAGTGTAGGTTCACACCCCTAATACTCTGTGTTGTGTCAGCGAGTTAATAATAATTAACAAACAAAATAAGTTATAAGTTCAATAAGTTAATACAAACAAACAAATTTGTACTTATTCCCTCACCCAATGAGAATCGATAAGAGAATCGATAAGGAATCGAATCGATAAGCAATATCGATAATGGAATCGGAATCGTTAAATTCTTATCAATTCCCATCCCTACACACAACTCTGCGATGCTGTTCGCGAATGTTCGTTGGAACGATGGTTTCGGGAAACACCGACTCGTTAAACTGATGATAATGATGAAACTTGTGACCGTAGTTGGCTAACGATGCTTTTGGGAAACGCATCCCAGGATGTTTGAAACTAAGATCTGTGCCTCATATTCTTATTTAACTCCCTTTTCTTCTAGAAAAAGCCCAAGGATGTTGTCGTCAGCTACCTGGTGTTCATCAAAACACACTCTCGGGATCAGGATTACAGGAGCCTCGGCGCATTCATACCTGTGCTGACCAGCGAGGGCTTTCTCTTCCCTTCACAGCGCAAAATACAGTTCTCCAGCCAGTACGACAACATCGACCTTCCCAGCATTCTCCCTGGTAAACGAAGTTCACCTTGGTGTGGGATTTACTTTGAAATTGCTGGTAAAAGTCGCAAATAATTGCAAAGAAATGGCATTTTGAAGTAGGAAGAATGAAATGGTGTTTTCTTGTAACACGCACTCCAATGATCTATAATAAACTTCAATGTTTTGTTTTCAACTTCGAAAAATCATTTCGAAAATTAAGTGAAAATTAAGAAAGTGTAGCCTCTTGGTGAATTAAGATTCAAAGGTGACGCTTTATAAGGTTTTATTAGTTAACTTATGAAAGCCTTTGTCCACAACGGAATAAATAAATAAAAGATCCTAATTGTGACTTAGATCTCACAATTCTGACTTTTTTTTATCTCGATTCCAAGTTTATCTTGCAGTTCTGACTTTATTTCTCGCAATTCCAAGTTTGTATCTCGCAGTTATGATTTTATAACTCGCAATTGTGATCTTATCTCACAATTCTGACTTTTTTTTGCAATTGCGAGTTTTTCTTGCAATTCTGCCTTTTTTGTTGCGATGTCAAGTTTATATCTCACAAATTATGACCTTTTCTCGCAATTCTTTGCAATTACGAGTTTATAACTTGCCATTTTGATTTCGGGATATAAACTCGCAATTGTGTAATTAATTTGGAATCTTGTTTCCTCCACAGAATAAAAAATAACAACGGTAATTGCGACTTTTTATCTCACAATTCTGACTTTATTTCTCGCAATTCCGAGTTTATCTCGCAATTCTGACTTGTTTTCTTGCAATTTCAAGTTTATATCTCGCAAATTATGACCCTTTCTTGCAATTCTTTGCAATTACGAGTTTATAACTTACCATTCTGATTTTGAGATATAAACTCGAAATTGTGAGAAAAAAAGTCAGAATTATGAGATTAAAAAGTTATTATTTTATAAAATTTTATAAAATTACCTTTTTCTATTTTTTAATCTGTGGCGGAAACAAGCTTCCATATGATCTACATTAGTTAACATGAACTAGCAATAAAAAATACTTCTAAAGCATCTTAGTCGATGTTAATTTCAATACATTAATACATTATTCAAATAAAATAATTAATATTAAATAATGGACCTGAGCTAACATGAACAAACAATAATCAGTTGTATTTTTACTAACAAGGGATTATTAGAAACTGTAACAAATGTATTGCTCATAATTAGTTAATGTAAAGTTTACTAATGGAACCTTATTGTGAAGTGTTACCGTTTCAAAACCTACAGAAATATTCAGTTTGATAAAATTACTTCAGTTTTGGAATAAGCTTTACAGTTTATGATTGTCCCAAATGATTGATTCACCCTAGAATTGAAGCACCGAACAAGAAGTCTTTTGTAGGGACTTACAAAAGCATGAATTGTGCATGAACACGGAGCGTTGTGCAATGGCTCCATCCAGTCCTTTCAGACCCAACCAGTCATTCTCCTTTTCCCAGGTGTGGACTGGGTTCTGCTGGACGCCTGCTATCTGACGGCCGATAGAGACGTGAGTGGATGGAGAGAGATCTTCAGTTCTCTGGGAGTGCGAGACCTCCTGATCTTCAGGAAGGAGAAGCGCACGTTCACAACATCTGAACTGGTGAGACCGAGTGACGTGAGTCTCGACACACGGACCAGAACTTGTGCGTGTGACACGGCAAAAAATGCTTTTCTTACTGAGTATTTTTGTCTTGTTTACAGTCCAGGTATCTAAAGATTCTTAAATCAAGATGCGTTTACTAGATGAGTGAAATGAGATAAGATATTATGTCCTGTTTAAGGGGGAATTCATCAAAATTAAGTGAGTTAATGCTTAAAAAAAGCAAAATGATCTGCCAATGGGGTTAGAAAAATAATCTTAATTCAAACAGAAACAAGATTATTATTTTTTTTACCCCATTGGCAGATAATTTTGCTTGTTTTAATTTCCCCAGAAAACAAGACTTAATATCTTATGTCATTTTACTAATTTAGTAAATGCATCTTGATTTAAGAAATGTTTGATATTTGGACTTGAAACAAGACAAAAATACTAAGTAAGAAAAGCATTTTTTGACGTGCAAAGCGTGTCGACGGGAGGCAAACTAATGAAGCATGTCAGCGCTTGCTTTTGTTTTGTACGCAACCTCGATTTCAGCCAATCACAGCGCTCCTCACTACCAGCCGTTTAATGGATTGAAAGTGAGAAATTGGCACTAATTGGATGCTGAACTCCTCAACTTCCAATGCCATTTGTGTCCTTCTGTCTTAAATAACATGTTGCACACATGCTGTTCTGTGAATGTAGGGTTTTTTATCCTAAACGCAACGAGAACAGCTGAAAATACCAGACATGGGTGATTATAATCACATTTTCCATATTTAAAATATGGCATTAACTGTGCCTGACCTCATCATATAAACGTGCATTCAGTGATGGTCATTCAGTAACACTACTGATGGATTTAGCATGTAATTCATTCAAATAAATAACTTTTTGACCAGTTCATTAAAACAGCCAACTCATTACTTTATAGAGCACATTCAAAACAACTCGGGCTGTATAAGGTATAAATATGTAGAAAACATTACAAACTCCCAATATAACAATATTAAGAACAGCATATAGGATTTAAAACCTGATTCATGATGGGTTAAAAGCCGATAAGAATAAATGTATTTTTGAGCATGAACCAGTAACGAAAATGCTATTAAAAGATGTGTCTTATTTATGTATTTTGTTCACTGCAAAAAAATGCTTTTCTTACATTGTATATATGTCTTGTTTCCAGTCCAAACTAGAAATTCTTAAATCAAGAAGTATTTACTAGATAAGTAAAATGACATAAGAAATTATATCGTTTAAAAAAAATAATAATCACAATTAAGCGAGTTTCAAGCTAAATTATCTGCCAATGGGGTAAGAAAAATAATCTAGATTATTTTTCTTACACCATTGGCAGATAATTTAGCTTGTTTTAAACAAAAAGTAATTTAATTTAGATTTTTTTTTTTTATCAGAAAACAAGAAAGAATTTCTATGGAAGTTTCAGCCACAGAATAAAACATATTAAAAGATAATTGCAACTTTTTTTCTCAGAATTTCGATTTTTCTTCATGCAATTCTGACTTTATAACACACAATTGCAACTTTTTATCTCACAATTCTGACTTTATAACACAATTGCGAATTTATATCTCACAATTCTGACTTTATAACACACAATTGCGGATTTATATCTCACAATTCTGACTTTATAACACAAAATTGCAACTTTATATCTCACAATTCTGACTTTATAACAGGCAATTGCGACTTTATATAGATATATTCGGAATTGCGGAAAATAAAGTTAGAATTGCGAGATAGAAAGTCGCAATTACCATTTTCATTTTTTATTCTGTGGCGGAAACAAGCTTCCATAAATTTCTTATGTCATTTTATCTGGTAAATACTTCTTAATTTAAGAATTTTCAGATACTTGGACTGGAAACAAGACAAAAATACTAAGTAAGGAAAGCATTTTTTGCAGTGTAGTTCATTCATATTGCATTCTGAACTCATCTTGATAAGCTCCATAAGAGTAAGTAGTCCTGATCCTGAATAACCGGACGTGTCCTCAGGCGTCGAGCCCGTGGGCTGTGGAGAGCGAGCTGTGGCCGAAGCCTGCGGATGGGCTTTATGTCATCGAGGATCATCACTGCGCTGAGTTTCATACGCTGGCCACCGTTGAGCATCTGCAGGCGAACGCTAAACTACAGCAGAGACGAGCTCTCATCGGCCTGATGGACCAGCACTGGGACGCTGGGTAAATAAACACTGCGGAAGATGCATGCTCCTCACTTTCATGCAAATCATAATTATATATTTACATTTATGCATTTGGCCGACGCTTTTATCCAAAATTGCATTTCAAGGTACACATTTACATTATTATCAGTTCTTGCTTTCCCTGGGAATCGAACCCATGACCTTGGCGTTGCAAGCGCCAACTTTCTACTGTTTGAGGGACAGGAAAGCCTATATAATATAACTCAGGTTATGCATTGAAGTCACTTTCCCGCAGGAACACACTCCCTCAGCCGGAGTGAGTGACTGGATTTAATAATGAAAACGCGAGTAAAACAAACGATTATCAGTTTAAACTAAAGCTTGGACTGGATATAGTGTTCCTCACAACTCACCAAAGATCCAGTGATCGTGGATATCCACATGCAGCAGGAATCGCGTTTCCTCACATTTATATGAGCCTGATTTCCACGGCGGGAAAATACATAAAGCAAATTTGCCTGTGAACGCTTTATATAAACACAATATAGCTCTAAATCCATGTGATTACTCATATAAATGTTATATATATATATCATATCGTCCAGCCCTAAAACGTATGTAGTTTTTTGTCAGTGTTTATTTAAAAACATCCAATTATGCAGAATATACAATGATAAATATTTACTTGATGAGTTGTCAATACAATATATAACAATACAATATATAGGGTGTGATTTTACCCCGTAATTCAGCATATTGACACACAATGAAAACTGCAAATCCTCCTTTCTCTGCTGGATCCAGATGTTTCTGTGAATCGCAGGGTCTCTGTTCTGTAACTTTCAGTAGTCTGTAAAAATATACCTCAGATTTCTTGTCAAATATATTTATACAGTCAATCTCAAAGCTCTTTCCTGTTTTATGTGTTTTTTGCGTGTTTTTCGGAGCTGAAAAAACAAATGCTGTTTGTTTGTGCATGTTTAGATTGCCGTTATTTTGCCACAATGAACTTCTTTAGCTCATCATTTTCAATTTGGACTGCAAAGGTCACGACTATTAGCTTTGCCGTGGCTTTGTTTGGACGTTCAGCACAGGCGGTAAATAGCATTGCAGGAAATACTGGCATAACAATGCATTCGTGTAGACTCTGTGTTGCACTATGGCTGGAATAAGCGGTTGAGCTCTTACACCGTGTCTGTAACGGGCTGAGAAACGCAGGCGAAGGCGAGGATCTAAATGCAGGATTTAATAAAGTAAGAACAGATAAAACAGAACAAAGGAACAAAACCACGAGGAACAAAAGCAACCATTACATGTATAACAACTGACAAGGTAACAAGTGAAACACAAGGGCTATAAATACACAGGGACAAACAAGCTTAACTAAGTAATGAGGAAACAAGATACACCTGAGAACAATCATAAACTAATCAACAGGAAAAACTACAGATGACTACAAACACATGGCACAAAACAGGAAATAACAAAAGTCCACACAAGACAAGGGGAACACAAGACAGGAATCGTGACAGTGTCCTAACTACACGCTGCGATAAAAGCGTCTTTTCCATGTTGATCAGAGTTTTTGTCCTAACCAGCTGTGACACGCGACGATTATGTTTTAGAAACAGTTTCTATTTTTCTGCGACGTCGTGCTGGAGCAACAAACACAAAGTGTGGCAATGATAATCTCAGGTACTGTTTATGTGCTTTATTTAATGTTAAAAGCATGTAATGTGACTTTGAATATCATTTAGTGCTCCAGATTTGTAGCTGTAAAAGCAACAATGGATAAATCACCTCAGATCTTGAAATTACACAAATGGAAACAAGAACGTTCAAACTGTAAACAAACAAGTATATTCTTTGACAAAGTTTGTTTTAGTAATTCAGTAACCTATGTATTTGTAATAATGTTTAAATAGTGTAATAGTTGTGAATTTGATTATGTACTTCTCGCGAGTGCCGTCAGGATTAATCTCTGGTGCCGCGAGACTCCGCCCACACGCTGTTCTGATTGGCTGTGGGTTTTGATTGTTTTGACGCATCTCACAGTCGCGTCTAGTGTGGACAGACTAATTATTTGTCACTGGAATCTTATGCATCACATCTGATTAGGACACGGTGTAAAACTCACCCAGAAACCGAGCAATGCCTTGATCCCTCATGATTCACAGCTGTTTGTGGAGAAATCCACTGCATTAATGCTCAATCTGCTCTTCGAACAGCTCTTTAGTCCAGATTATTCAAACACTACGGCCGCACTATTAGTGTGGCATGCAATTCATCATCTGCATTTCATCATTTTTGATCACATAAGCTTTAAAGAGCTGAAAATATTGTGGCTGCTGTCTGGCATATGTGTGTGCTTGAAGGATTGGCGTGTTTATTTAATGGACTGTGTCTGATGACCATAAAACCACGTCAGATCCTAATCGGGAACATGCATCAGTCTATTCTTGGTCGCTCGGTTTTATAAAGCTCTCAAAGGAACGTACAGTCAAACCAAAAACGATTCAGACACCAGAAATAGTTTTTGATATTTTTTTACTAGTGTGTGCAGGACACTATAGTTCATTTATGTAAGTGAGGAGAGCAGAATAAAGTAAACTGTGACATATTATACCCACAAATTCTTCATACAGTGTAAAATTTATACAAATTTGAGACCAAAAATGATTCCGACACTTTGACCTGATCATGTTTTGCTGAAGTGTTTTTTCTTTAATTGCTAATGCACCTTTTTACACCACAGACTGAACAACATGAAGCATTGCTTGGTAACTGGTTGAGCTAAACTGGTATTATCTAATTGTGTAGTTAAATTTAACAGCTGACAGATATTCAACATAATTCATGTGTGAGAGTCTAATAGAAGGATGGACAAAACCAGTGAAATATCAACTGAGTTCTTGTCAGATTTTATTACCATTTTCTAAACTATAGCGAATAAACTGTGATAATGTGAGAAATGTTGAAGGAGTCTGGATATATTTTGGTTTGACTGTATTTGCTACAGTTCTTCAGATGCACGGATGAAATGCCATGTATTTTAAAGCATCTGCAGCGTGAGTCAGCTGACCTCGCATGAACCGCCTGACGTCACCTGGTTTTATGCTCCATTTCCATTCATAAACATAAACACATCCACCCGCTCGGCCAGATCCACAGCATACATAAGAGCTGCTTTTACTCGTTTTTCACTGAAATAGTGCACAAACTGCATATTGCTATTTAAGTTTAATTTATTTCAATCATGACAGCTCTTGGAATAGATTTAGTATTCGCACTACCGGCACATCCGGGAACTTAACTGTCAATTTCGTCACCGCCCCTTTTTAGGGGAAAACAAACTAGACTTCCCATAGACTTCAATACAAAATAGCGTCACAAAACAACGTTCCTACACAGCCGGCAGCTGTGAATAACTTAATAAATCACTAATATAAAACATGTCAAGTTATTATATGTCCAGCCTGCCTGCCATAGAGCGTGAAAGATGCATCAACAAACTTAATTTGGTCAATTTAAAAACATGTCCCATCATTCTCCCAGCGTCAAATTGGTGTAACAACCCCACCCAGTGGGGTTATATATATGATAAGATATATTATAAGACATAATACATATATTTAAAGATGTTTATTTTTAAAAACGAAGTAAAATCATTCACTGGCTTCCCATGGTTACTCGATGCGGTACGACTACGAGTAAATGTCCGGGTAAGACACCTCTGGCCACTGGGTGGGGATGTTACTCCTCTGGCCACTGGGTGGGGCTGTTACACCTCTGGCCACTGGGTCAAGTCAAATAGTCAAGTCAAATATATTTATATAGTGCTTTTCACAATACAGATTGTATCAAAGCTGCTTCACAGTATCAATCAAAACAACTTAACAATGTTTGTTTATTACTGGAAAAAAGACATCCAAGTTTGGTAGAGCTGATCAATGGTATGATTGGTTAATTAATTTGAATATCCCCAACTGAGCAAGCCAAAGGCACCAGTGGCAAGGAACCGAAAAACTCCATCCAGTGACCTAATGGTGTCCTAACACCCCATCAGATGACCCAATGGAGAAAAAAAACCTTGGGAGAACCCAGGCTCAGTCGGGGGCCAGTTCTCCTCTGGCGTTTATGAACTAGAGGCCGAATTTACAGTAACTGTAAGATAAAAAATGTATATGAATGCCTGGCTAAATAGATGCGTCTTCAGTCTAGTTTTAAACTGGGAGAGCGAGTCTGAGCTACGAACAATATCAGGAAGGCTATTCCAGAGCTTCGGAGCTAAATGTGAAAATGCTCTGCCTCCTTTGGTGGATCTGGATATCCTAGGAATGACCAGAAGCCTCGAATTTAGTGATCTTAAAGAGCGCGATGGATTGTAAGGCGATAGAAGATCCGTTAAATAGACTGGAGCTAAACCATTTAGAGCTTTATAAGTCAAAAGCAATACCTTGTATTTAATACGGAACTTTATAGGTAACCAATGAAGTGATGATAAAATCGGTGTTATATGATCATATTTTCTTGATCTAGTAAGAACTCTAGCGGCTGCATTTTGGACTAACTGTAGCTTGTTTATTGAAGATGCAGGACAACCAGCTAATAAAGCATTACAGTAATCTAGTCTCGAGGTCATGAATGCATGAACTAACTTTTCTGCATCAGAGACTGATAGCATATTACGTAGCTTAGCAATGTTTCTAAGGTGGAAAAAGGCAGTTTTTGTAATATATGAAATATGCTTTTCAAAAGACAGGTTGCAGTCTAATGTAACACCCAGGTCTTTTACTGTAGCGGATAAAGTAACAGGGCATCCTACTATGTTAAAGTCGTGCTGTAAAAAGGTTTTGTGTACGGTTTTTAGAACCGATAAGTATTACCTCTGTCTTGTCTGGATTTAATAAAAGAAAATTACGCGTCATCCAATCTTTTATATCTTTAACACAATCTGTCAATTTGGATAATTTAGCGTATTCATCTGGCCGTGATGAAATATATATTTGAGTGTCATCAGCATAACAATGGAAACTTATTCCATGTTTCATTAGAATATTACCAAGTGGCAGCATATATATTGAGAATAATAAAGGGCCTAACACAGATCCCTGCGGCACTCCATAGTTTGCCGAAGTTATAATCGATTTTTCTCCATTTAAGTAGACGAAATGGTAGCGGTCAGATAAGTATGACCTGAACCAGCTTAATGCTTGTCCTTGAACACCAGTGTAATTTTGTAGTCGATCTAAGAGTATTGTGTGATCTATAGTATCGAACGCAGCACTAAGATCAAGTAAAACTAGTACTGAGATACAGCCTTGGTCCGAAGCTAAAAGTAAATCATTTGTGATTCTAACAAGCGCAGTTTCAGTGCTATGATGTGGCCTGAATCCAGACTGAAACTCTTCATAGATGTCGTTTTCTTGCAAGAAAGAGCCGAGTTGAGCGGACACAACTTTTTCTAATATTTTTGACATAAATGGAAGATTCGAAATGGGTCTGTAATTTGCTAGGTTATTTTGATCTAATTGTGGTTTCTTAATAAGAGGTTTTATAACTGCCAGCTTGAACGTTCTTGGAACATGACCTAAAGATAAAGATGAGTTAATAATATTGAGAAGAGGCTCTTCCACTATAGGTAACACTTCTTTCAGTAGTTCAGTTGGTATAGGATCTAATAAACATGTTGTTGTTTTAGATGAAGTGATAAGTTTATTTAACTCTTTTTGTTCTATGGTTGTAAAGCATTGTAATTGTTCTTGTGGGGGGATAATTGCGGCCGAATTATAAGGCGCGAGCAAAGATCGAACGTTTACGATTTTGATTCTGATGCTTTCAATTTTCTTGGTGAAGAAGTTCATGAAATCATTACTACTAAACTGTAACGAGGTATTTTGTTCAGACGACGTCTGTTTATTTGTTAGTCTAGCCACGGTATTAAAAACCTTGGATTATTTTGGTTGTTTTCTATTAATTTGCTGAGGTGCTCAGCCCTGGCCGTTTTAAGTGCCTTTTTATAAAGTGACATACTGTCTTTCCACGCGATTCTAAAGACCTCTAAATTAGTTTTTTTCCATTTACGCTCTAAATTACGGGTTTCTCTCTTTAAAACATACGTAGTATTATTGTACCATGGTGCTATACTTTTTTCTCTGACCTTTTTTAATCTAATGGGTGCAACAATATCCAATGTTCTAGAGAGAATGGTGCTCATAGTGCTAGTTAGTTCGTCTAGTTCATCTGTTTTTTTGGGTTCACTGAGCAGCTGAGACAGATCAGACAAGCTATTTGAGAAATGATCTATGGTGGATGGACGAATTGTTCTACCTGGTCGATAACGTGGCGCAGCATGACATATTACAGCAGTGCGTAATATGCAAGTTACCAAGTAGTGGTCAGTGACATCATCACTTTGTGGAATGATATCTATATCGGTTGGATCGGTTCCATATGATATAATTAAATCAAGTGTATGATTAAGACGATGAGTTGGTCCGGTGACGTTTTGCTTGACCCCGAAGGAGTTTAATAAATCTGTAAACGCAGCCCCTAGCGCATCATTTAAATTATCTACGTGTATGTTAAAATCTCCAACAATTAATGCTTTATCGACGTTGACCAAAAGATCTGATAGAAAGTCAGCAAACTCTTTTAGGAAATTGGCGTAAGGCCCTGGAGGTCTATATACGGTAGCCAATGCTAGAGATAATAGGGATTTTTTTCTTACTTCTAAGAGCGTAACATTTAGCACAAGCACTTCAAATGAATTAAACCTATGACAAGTTTTCTGAGTAACATTAAGGATATCTCTGTAGATTGTTGCAACACCGCCGCCACGACCGATCAGACGGGGCTCATGCTTATAACAGTATCCTGGCGGAGTAGACTCATTTAGACCGAAATAATCATTTGGTTTAAACCAGGTTTCAGTAAGGCACAGAACATCGAAATTATTATCTGTGACCATTTCATTTACAATAACCGCCTTAGGTGTGAGCGATCTAATGTTTAGAAGACCTAGCTTTAGAAATTGTTTTTGTTTACTAATAGTGAGATTTTTTGTTTTAATAACAATTAGAGTTTTTCTAGATCCCGCAGTAGATTTATTATTTGATCTTAGTAAACGAGGAATAGACACAGTTTCTATGCAATGTTCTACAATGGTATTAATATCAATTAAATTGGTGCAGTAGAGACTGTGATTTGGATTTTTGGTTACTAGTCAAACGGTATTTAACATCTTGGAGATGTTATCCGACAGAAGATCTGCCCCGATTCTACTTGGGTGTAAGCCATCAGCGCGGAAGAGCCTTGGTCGCTCCCAAAACAGATTCCAATTATTTATAAAAATCAGTTTCTGATTTTCAAAAACTGATTTTTTTGATCAAAATCAGTTTGAAAAACTGATTTTGAACTGATTTTCAAAATCAGTTTTTTCACCACGACAATAACCATTCATTTAGCGCGAATAATCTACTGAACTTTTCATGCCCTCGTCGGTACGTAGGAAGCGGTCCAGACACAATAATCGATGTTTCAGGCGATGTGCTGCGTACCGTATCGATAAGGCTCCTGAAGTCTTTCTTCAGAACCTCCGTCTGTCGCAGCCTAATGTCGTTAGCTCCCGCGTGTAGCACAACAGCTCCGACGCGCTCGTCACCGTTCAAGATGTCAGTTACCCGCGCAGTGATATCGAGAACACGAGCACCAGGAAAGCAGTGACTGTGCACCTTTTACCTAACGTAGCGTGGACGTGTCGGACGGTGGAATCGCCGATGATCACAGCATCGCGTTCCGTTTCACGAAGAGGGGAGAAGCGGTTCTGAGTGGAGATCTCGAAAACCGGGAGGGGCGAAAAGATTCTTGTCCTGACTCGCGGCTTCCGCGGAACCACCCAGGCTTCGTGGTGGTGTGTTGGAGCCGGAGTGAATGAAATCATGGCTGATCCTGACCTGGACGCTCGGGACCAATGCTGAGAAACGCACGGAGTAGACGAGGTCAGCGTCAGCGGATTACTAACGTTAATCACTGATCCGTGTGCATCAGCGCGTGATGTTTCAAGAGCTAAACGCCGGTCTCTCAGCTCAGCTTGTCTCTCTAGAAGGTCACAGATCTGCTTTTCTACAGCTTCTAATTCAGACTGCACCGCGAGCAATTCAGATCTGTTCTCATCTGCACCAAAAGGTAGACAACATACATCTGACATATTCGCCATTTTAACAGATGGACAGTAAGTTAGAAATGATGCAACCAGTGATGCTATTAATATTTATACTCATTTATGACTCAAGTCTTGGGTAAAAAACGTCTTTTTAGTGGTATGGGTGTAATGTAGACGCACGATAGACGGGAAAACAAACAAACTCACAGCAGGCAAAGAGGCTGACAAAAGCAGTCGATCGCAGGGCGAACAGCAGTGAAGCGGTGTCTCGCTCTACGACCAACAACCAATGTTCAAACCGTATTTGCGGTTCCAGCCGTATAATGGCTTGAGACGTGTCTGGCCAACAGTCCCGAGTTGTAATTATGAGTTAAATGATGGTTCAGACAGAATAAAGAGAGAAATACGGAAAAACAGAAGGAAATACGAAGCTAATACGAGGCTTAGACAGCCACGACGCAAACAAACTCACAGCTCACAGCAGGCAGCGAGGCGGGGTGGGGCTGTTACACCTCTGGCCACTGGGTGGGGTTGTTACACCAATTTGACGCTAGGAGAATGAAGGGACATGTTTTTAAATTGACCGAATTAAGTTTGTTGATGCATCTTTCACGCTCTATGGCAGGCAGGCTGGACATATAATTACTTGACATGTTTTATATTAGTGATTTATTAAGTTATTCTCGCCTGTCGGCTGTGTAGGGACGTTGTTTTGTGACGCTATTTTGTATTGAAGTCTATGGGAAGTCTTTTTATTTTCCCCTAAAAAGTGGGCGTGAATCTGTTCAGAGACATTCTATGACGTTGCGCCGGTTGTGTGTATGTTATTAAATATGGCGGTGTTGATATATTTGGTCTATATTTGGCCATTCGTAGGGTTTGGTACCAATTGAATTTTAATAATTCCGAATTCTGCTTATCGATTCCGATTCTTATAGATTCCTAATTTCGATTACAATAAGGTAAACAAAAACTTGGATATTATTCACATTTATTCAAAGTCTTATTGCAAAACATTTCATTGTAGCTGAATAGCATAAACAAAAAATCAACTGGCTAAAGAAAACTTACACAATTAACTTTTGCTTATGTTTCAAAAATATCACAGCAAAAACAACTAGCTCAACTAACATACATTTCAAGCATTATTAAAGACAAGGAAACACGCAGTAATTAAAAAAAAGAACAAATAAACAAATTAGCAATTGCACAACTGAATAAAGATACTATTCAAATAAATGGTAGAAGTCCCTCTGTAGTCAACAGTTTTATCCCTTAAAACTCACCTTTGATCACCAAAATGTTTTTTCCGTGAAAAAAATTCTTTATGCCTTAAAATATCTTGAATGTAACTCGACACCCTTGCCTCATTTAGTATGCGCGGTTCTATGAATATGCAAATGAGCCCTGCCTCCACTCACTCACTCACTCAGAGATCCACTCGTTGACGATCACACGTTGATCTGATTGGTTACAAGGTAGTTTGTGACGTCAGAAACACCAGTGATTTCAAACCGTGTTTTTGAGACTGTCTTTGGTTCACTGCAGTTTTAAGGAGAAAATACTCAGCAATGCTGTCGACTTATGAATTTACACATGGTTTGTCTTAAAGCATATTAAAAACACCATATAGACACATAAACAACATTAAAAGCCGGATTTTCACCACAGGGGGACTTTAAGATTTTCAAGTACAAAAAATGTAAATCAAATGTAAAATAAAACTTTATAAATAAATATACATTACATATATAGTTACAAAAGTCATGAACAGCGAGAGAATTTTCTCTTTGTTTTTTGTCGTTTGATTAACGTCATTATAGAGACGGCAGCAGGAATATTAGGAATATATATATATTATATAATATATGCTGTCACTTTAACCCTCTGGGGACCAAGGGGTTTTTGGGGCCCTTGGGATGTTTTGACATGCACTGACATTTGAGCTTTTTTCAGTTATTTATAAACATGTTAATGGCAAAGGTGTAAATTCACTCTATATAGCACAAACGGGGCTACCATAATATGTGAGCAACATGTATGTACATGTTTGTATTTTTGAGAGAATATTATTTATGCATGGTTATTGAAAAAACAAAAAATAAAAGTTTCTGAAATAAGGCCACAAAACACATATTGATTATTTCTTCACAAGACTTTTGAAAATTGTATCACATAGTCTAGAATATTTGCTTCAAAACTATGTGAGAATCATCCTGACTACTCATTCAGATAAGTCAATAAAGTCTTTTAGAATGTGTATGACGTGTTTTGTTTGAGAAAGCTTTATGCGAGTAGGCGTGGATCTCTCATTAATATGTGTGGCATTACACACCTGAGAAAGACAAAGACCCTCCCATAATGGCCATATTAGGTGTGCTATCAGGCCATATCATTATGAGGAGCCTTGCACAAAGAATGAGGAGATTTAAAAAAGAATGGCATTTAGATTGTTTGGATTTATTTACAACACACACACACACTGCTTAGAATAAGTGAACACACTCATGCTAAAGTTGACTAAAAAGAGGAATAAAAAAAATACAGGGTGCATACGTTTAGACACTTCTATCACACCCTTCACCATATAGACATGGTTTTATTTCAGTTCAAAGTTCAAAGTTACAGTTGGAAACATCTTGAAAAGAAAATTGTCTTTTTCCATAAATGTCTTAGTTTGATCATACATGTTTCAAAGTTGAGGATTCATTATTTTGATATAGCTTGCATTGGAACAAACACTATAACATCTTAGTTGATTAGTTTATTGACAAAACATATATTTAACATATGAGCAGAAACTCCTAACAAAAGCTTATTTGATGTCTATTTTAGACTAGTCAACGAAATGTTTTCTTTTATTTCGTCTGTAACAGTGCGTATCTGTGTGTTCATTCATTCATTCATTCACACACACACACACACACACACAGAAACATGATTCACATTTAAACAGTATGCTATTTTTCCGTTTACAGACACTAACGTTATTCTATATCGCGATTAGAACAAAGCACAAGCATAAAACACTTACTTCTCAGCTGAATCTGTTGCTCCTCCTCGTGGTGAAAATAAACCAGCACTAGTTCTGAGGTAGGTAAATGTCCCAGGATTGTTCCTCATATAGCCGCGCAAGACGACAGTAGATTAATCTGACTAAAAAATATAGTGTGTTTTCAGAGTTTATGGGCGTTAACGCGTCTCAATGTGTTGCTTCACATATTTGCGTCTGAATAGCGCGTGCTCTCCGTGGGCGTGTCACATTACCAGAATAATGAGCTGAGAGAAAGATAATTAGACCGGCTGACACGTCTCTCTTTTTATATAGATGACATAAACGGAGAATATTTATTTTAGTTTTGAATCGGATCATTTAAAAGTACAAACTCAAATGATTTAAAAGATATATTGCTTATAGCTGGGTGAATAGTATTTGCTGAGTTTTGTTGAAGATTAGAGACGTGCTCCAGAAAAAAAGTTCACGGTGAATGAGAGGCAGAACGCACACCCTGTTTATTTTCTTTATTTTACAAAAGCACAATATTTTATTTCGATTGTATGTGGGCACATAAAAAAGTAGACATTTAACAGATTATTTTCTCATATTTCTTAACTCTATATGAACAGAAATGATGGTAGTACTTTAAGTCTATTTTTCTGCTATGTGAAAAAAAACAAGCAAAACGCGCCGGCGCGTTTCTGGTCCCCAGAGGGTTAAGAGCTGCACGGATCCAATATACTGATACACGTGCGTTTTCTTTGTCAACTGCTTACGTTCACTTAAGACATAACCGACCGTGTTTATGAGGATATTCCGACATGTTTTTGTGTGCATTTGTCAGTTCAAATGCAAAAAGACAAAGAGAAGTTGATTCAGTATCGCGCACTATTGAGTATGAGAGGCGGCTTTCTGTGCGCTCGTTTTGGATGTGTGAGAATAGCGCGAGTCTTCTGGTGCTTGAATGGTTTAGAATCACATTAAAATGCCAACATACGAATAATTAAACGGAATCGAAATGCACGTGTCTTATCGAATCCCCGATTATTGGAAATTTGGAATCGGTTCTAAAATGGTAATGATGTGACTGCTTGCCCACTGCTTGTTTACTGTTGTACTGTAAAAAAAAAAAGTAATTAAAATTAAAAAATAATGGTAACATTTACAATAAGGTCCCATTAGTTACTGTAAGATAATACATTTTCAAAATTAACTAGCAATGAGCAATACATTTGGTACAGTATTTATAATTCATGTATAGAAAAAAACTGAAAAAAGTCGCCACCAATATATGCAAAAAATGTAATAGTAGACTCATACATAGGTTATATATAGGAGCACGCAGGCTGTTCGTCAGACAAATAAAAGTTATTACCCAACAAGCCTTTATAATCTCAGGTGATTCATTAACGGATCACATGACACATGAGAGAAAAGAATAAACAAAAAAGATAAATAAAAAAAAGTCATTTATTTTATTTAACCTTTATTTAACCAGGAAGTCCCTTGAGACTGAAATCTGTTTTTCGAGGGAGACCTGGCCAAGACGGCACACCAGTTAAAATTTAAGTACAAAATACAACATAGTCAACAAACAAACAAGCGTCACACATAAAAAGGAACAGGTCACATATGGCAGTTACATTCTTGAGTTATATGGCATTTTAGCATGGCCTTAAATTCATTTAATGGGACTAGATCAGTTAGATGTAGCAAATTTTGCAAGTTATTCCAAGACCATGGCGCAAAGTAAGAGAAGGCTTTTTTTCCCAGCTCAGTAAAAACCCTTGGAACCTGGTAAGAAAACCACCTCGTGGAACGGAGATGAAAACTGCTGGAATTTTTCTTCAGGAGATTACATAGATATGCCGGCAATTTACCCAACATGGCCTTGTATAGAAAAATATGCAAATGAAGTTGTCTACGTAGACTTAGTGACGGCCAGCCTACCAGTTCATACAGCGTACAATGATGAGTACGGAAACCAGAGTTAGTTAAAAAGCGTAGAGCACTATGATACACAGAATCTAAAAGGTGGAGAGTACTAGAGGCAGTATACATGTAGACAACATCACCATAGTCCAAAACACTCAAAAAAGTAGCCTGCACAAGTTTTTTTCTAGCTAACAGATTAAAACAAGCCTTATTCCTAAAATAAAACCCCAGCCTTTGTTTCAGCTTTTTTACAAGCTTTTCAACATGAACTTTAAAAGAAAGTTTGTTGTCCAGCAAAAAACCTAAATACTTATATGATGAGACATTTTCGATTAAGACCCCATTTAGTGTGTTAATAGTTATATTATCTTGGGATTGGGAACGAGCCCTTGAAAACGTCATAGATTTGGTTTTCTTAGTATTTAGCACTAACTTGAGGCCATGTAGTGAAATTTGTAGCTGTTGGAAGGCTAACTGAAGGTAGTTTATAGTTTGGTTCAGTGAAGGGGCAACTGAATATATCACAGTATCATCTGCATAAAGATGTAGTTTAGCATTTTGCACATCCCTTCCAATATTATTTATGAATATAGAAAATAAAATAGGAGCTAAAATCGAGCCTTGAGGAACACCCTTGGAAATCTCTAAAAAATCTGATTTAAGACCATCTATAGAAACACATTGTGTTCGTTTTGTGAGATAGTTTTTGAACCAATTGATAGCTGTGTTTCCTAATCCAATGTTACTTAGTCTATTTAGCAATAGCTCATGGTCAACAGAGTCAAAAGCTTTGGACAGATCCACAAATAAGGCAGCGCAATGTTGTTTTTTATCCAAAGCATTTATAATGTCATTTAATAGCAACAAAGTTGCTGTAACAGTGCTGTGTCCAGCTCTAAAGCCTGACTCTACATCAGTTAAAATGTGATGCTCTGCCAAGTATTCTTTTAATTGACAGTTTACTTGAGCTTCCAAAATTTTTGCAAGAATAGAGAGTTTGGAAATTTGCCTATAATTGTGAAGATCTGAGGGGTCGCCACCCTTTAGCAAAGGAAGCACATAGGCTGCTTTCCATAATTTGGGAATTGAACTTGTCTGCAAACTACAATTAAAAAGGTATGCTATAGGGTTAGCTATAATTTCAGCTGCAACCTTCAGCAAAAAGGTTCTAGGTTGTCTGGTCCTGCTGATTTTTTTGGGTCAATAGCTTTAAGAGCAATGAAGAACAAAAAACATGGAACATGGAACAAAAAAGAAAAATACTAAATGTGAAAGTCAAATTTTAAACATGCAAAATTAATAACGAGAATCATAATACCTGCAATAGAAAACCAAGGAAAAATCTTAAAGAAACGGACCTTGTTGGGTAATAACTTTTATTTGTCTATTGAGGAGCCTGCGTTCTACATAACTTGTCTACTATTATTATTTTTGATTATTTTTGCATATTTCAGAGCCTTGGTGTGCCAACTTTCGTCTGTTTTATTATTGTTTCTTTAGCGCATATTTTTGCCGCTGATGTGCAAGCTTTGGTCTTTTTTTTTTGCTCATTCATGTAAAGCCAATGCATGTGTTTTTACATGAAAGCCTGTCCTGTGTGTGTTGCAGAGAGAAGTTCTCTCAGTATCTCCGGGCGCAGGTTTCGGACAGCCAGGGACGACCCGTGCGAGACGCCAAATCCTCCTTCTATCATCTCCTCACGCAGTTATACTGGGTCCCAGCGCACAGGCCACCGTGGGACGAGAGCCGGCACGTAGCTTTCCTGCAGCCCAGATCTGTCTACATCTTTTCTACGCAAGTGCACGCGCTGCTCGGCTCACACGTCGATTATGCGCACAGCGTACAGAAGCCCAGCGAATTCACCAGAGCAATAGGTAAAGTTAAAGGCAGTTTTAATGGTGACATATGTCCCTTTTCACAAGATGTAATTTAAATCTAGTGTTCCCAGAATGTGTCTGTGAAATTTTAGCTCAAAATTCCCCCAGCTCATTTAGTATAGCTTGTTAAATTTAATTGTATGCGCACAGCGTACAGAAGCCCAGCCAGCTAAAGGCAGTTTTAATTCTAGAAGCCTCCATATTTTAAATGGAGCCTCCTTCAATTATTTACTTTTAAAGTAATACATTTTAGCTAACTGTGATTTTGTATATGTACATTTCTGAAATACATAAGTTAAACAGTTCCCTCTGATAATAGATCACTCTAAATTGCCATGTGGACTCATGCATTTTCAGTAAAGCTGCTTTGAAACGATGTGTGTTGTGAAAAGTGCTATACAAATAAATGAGAGTTGAATTGAATTTAATATTTTGAGACTGAATGCAGTTTTACACTTGTCAAGATAGTATTGATTTAAAGTCAATATGGAATCAAAAATAAAACCCTATTTAATTTCTTAAGACACATTCCTGGTCTTAATGTGCATGATTAATCAATGCATGTTTTCCTACAAAAAAATAATAATTATAACATTTTTAATAACTTTCTGATTTTTTCCTGTGACATTAAACATTTTCAACTTTCAGATAGAGACAATTTTTCACATTCAGATCATATTCTTGTTAACCTCACTTGTTTGTTTGGAACGTACACTATTTTTTAAAAATTAAATAAATTAACAAATCAAAAGTAAATAACTTTAATGTGATACACATAGAAACTCAAAAGTCTTGTCAAAATAAAAGTTCGGTTTAACTTGAAGAAATTATGACAGAAGTGTATTACTATTATACAGCAGAATGTAATAATAACAATAATAAAAAAGTTCATTTAAACATTATTTTTAGGTAATATGACAACTTTTCATACGTTTTAATTACACAACAAACTTTTGTTTTGTTTGGCCAAAAATAAAATACTTTGATTTAGCAAGGATGCATTAAATTGATCAAAAGTGACAGTAAAGATATTTAAAATGTTACAAAAAATTCTGTTTCAAATAAATGCTGTTCTTTTGAACTTTCAATTCATCAAAGAATCCTTATAAATAAAATGTACCACAGTTTCCTCAAAGATATTAAGTGTTTTCAATTAGGGCTGTGAAACGATTAATCACATCCAAAATAAAAGTTGTGTTTACATAATATATGTGTGTACTTTTGTATAATTATTTTGTATGTATAAATACACACATGCATGTATATATTTAAGAAATACAGGTCCTTCTCAAAAAATTAGCATATTGTGATAAAGTTAATTATTTTCCATAATGTAATGATAAAAATTAAACTTTCATATATTTTAGATTCATTGCACACCAACTGAAATATTTCAGGTCTTTTATTGTTTTAATACTGATGATTTTGGCATACAGCTCATGAAAACCCAAAATTCCTGTCTCAAAAAATTGGCATATTTCATCCGACCAATAAAAGAAGTGTTTTTAATACAAAAAAAGTCAACCTTCAAATAATTATGTTCAGTTATGCACTCAATACTTGGTCGGGAATCCTTTTGCAGAAATGACTGCTTCAATGCGGCGTGGCATGGAGGCAATCAGCCTGTGGCACTGCTGAGGTGTTATGGAGGCCCAGGATGCTTCGATAGCGGCCTTAAGCTCATCCAGAGTGTTGGGTCTTGCGTCTCTCAACTTTCTCTTCACAATATCCCACAGATTCTCTATGGGGTTCAGGTCAGGAGAGTTGGCAGGCCAATTGAGCACAGTAATACCATGGTCAGTAAACCATTTACCAGTGGTTTTGGCTCTGTGAGCAGGTGCCAGGTCGTGCTGAAAAATGAAATCTTCATCTCCATAAAGCTTTTCAGCAGATGGAAGCATGAAGTGCTCCAAAATCTCCTGATAGCTAGCTGCATTGACCCTGCCCTTGATAAAACACAGTGGACCAACACCAGCAGCTGACATGGCACCCCAGACCATCACTGACTGTGGGTACTCCAGTGCTGCTTCTCTGTAGCCCAGGTCAGGCGCTTCTGCCGCTGTTTCTGGTTCAAAAGTGGCTTGACCTGGGGAATGCGGCACCTGTAGCCCATTTCCTGCACACGCCTGTGCACGGTGGCTCTGGATGTTTCTACTCCAGACTCAGTCCACTGCTTCCGCAGGTCCCCAAGGTCTGGAATCGGTCCTTCTCCACAATCTTCCTCAGGGTCCGGTCACCTCTTCTCATTGTGCAGTGTTTTTTGCCACACTTTTTCCTTCCCACAGACTTCCCACTGAGGTGCCTTGATACAGCACTCTGGGAACAGCCTATTTGTTCAGAAATTTCTTTCTGTGTCTTACCCTCTTGCTTGAGGGTGTCAATGATGGCCTTCTGGACAGCAGTCAGGTCGGCAGTCTTACCCATGATTGCGGTTTTGAGTAATGAAACAGGCTGGGAGTTTTTAAAAGCCTCAGGAATCTTTTGCAGGTGTTTAGAGTTAATTAGTTGATTCAGATGATTAGGTTAATAGCTCGTTTAGAGAACCTTTTCATGATATGCTAATTTTTTGAGACAGGAATTTTGGGTTTTCATGAGCTGTATGCCAAAATCATCAGTATTAAAACAATAAAAGACCTGAAATATTTCAGTTGGTGTGCAATGAATCTAAAATATATGAAAGTTTAATTTTTATCATTACATTATGGAAAATAATGAACTTTATCACAATATGCTAATTTTTTGAGAAGGACCTGTATATATAATATATATATGCATAATTGATATTATATATAAATATATTATATACAAATATTTTATATTTAAAAAACTAATTTTCTTAAATATATATATAACATGCATTTGTGAGTATTGATATATACAAAATACACATTCACATACACACATATTATGTAAACACAACTTTTATTTTGGATCGCGATTCGTTTCACAGCCCTATAATAAACATTGATAATAATCAGAAATGTTTCAATGCCAAACCTTTGAACGGTGCATATTATTACAATTGACGTATGAATGTGCGTGCAGGAATGAGACACAGTGTGCATGTGGAGGACATGATTGGCTATCTGAAGCGCTGGAGCACGAAGGTTTCCGAGGATCCGTGTGAAGAGCCTGAAGGAGCAGATTTCAGCTCTACTGTGGAGCACATCCATGCAGTGTACCAATATCTGTATGCCGAGTGCACTAGTGTCCAGATCAGAGACCTGTTCCAGCACTCGCCCGCTGTCTTCATCGAGTATGACAGGTCAGATAAACACATATTAACCATATATGTTATTTAAGAAAGGGGTCATGACATATAAGAGGTCTTTGAACTATTAAAACATCCTGCAAGTTTCATAGCTTAAAACAAGATCCTCATTATAAACAAAGCATTTATTTAATCTAGCGTCATAAACAGCTCCTTTTGATATTGAGTGATCTGTGACATCACACGAGTGACATTTACATATGCCCGCCTCCAGAGCAACTGGTTATACATCATCGCTCCATACACACCGCCCAGTGGCGTTCAATTGTTTAACGGCTGACATTTGCCTACACTGGATGTGAGAGTTGCGTCAAAAGCAACAAAAGCCATTATAATGACTGGCGCTGTCTACACTGATACAGTATACAGATGTGTGTTGAGTTTCTGACGGACTCCACACACTTGAAGAAGATCTCAGCGTCAGAAACAAGTGGATGGTTTATTTTAATGGCGTCCCTGAGGATTATATGTTTGTTCGGAGCGTTTGACTGCAGATCGTCTTGTAAACGAGGCTCAGTGTAATGGAGAGTTCACAAAGAAAGGTTTGCTGACTGATGAAGCAGCGACTGTGAAGTAAAGGATTTCATTACGCTTTGTCTGTAAATGAGAGTTTAATTAAGATAATGTTTTAAAAACACTGACTCGTGTGCAATAGCGAGTGGGCGTCGATACGGTTTCCTATGCAATGACGTTAGCCAATCACAAAAGTGGGCATTTACTGACAAGCCTTAAAGGAGCCACGCATTAAAAACTGATCATTTCAGACGGAGGCTTAGAATTAAGCTTGAAAACATAGGCGTAATTCTATGGGGGGACAGGGGGACACGTCCTCCCCAATATTCAAAGAAGGACAATTTGTCCCCCGCAATATTTGATCATACTGTATGATTATGCGGGCAATATCGATGTGATTGCAAATACGTCTTTCTTTCCAGCTCCGAAAATATAAAATCCCGGCCGGTCCATTTCCCAAATCCATTCGACTTTGCCTTACACTATACATTAACAAAACCTATTTCTCCTGAAATCCATGTCATGTTTTCCCTATAGCTTTAGTAGCTCGTGCACCGTCAGTGAGTTAGGAAAAACCAAACAGAAGAAGAGTTAGGAGCGCGAAATCTGACAGACATTTGGCACATATCTATGAATGGTAAATATCCTGTATTTGGCTGACATAATCCATAACGACCAGGTGAATTTCACTAGAATTTCGAATTGTAGAATTTGTGAATTTCGACTGTAATACTATACAGCTTGTATGAATGGGACTCCCAAATAGGACCTACTGTATGAGCCTACATTGGCCTACAAACTGTATTTATTATAATATGTGGCTTGAGCACATCAGCGAGTTTATTTTTAAACTGAAGTTACTTTTGTTTAAATTTGTACAAAATAAACAACATTTTCCCTCATTAGTACATAACTGTTTTACTATCATTGCTCAAGACTTGATATTAGAATATTGTTATCCTGTAACAGTAATTTAATCAAAATGTTTATAGACACTATATGTTTATAGAAGAATATAAGAGAGAGATCACTGGCCGCTTTGTTGTCAATTCAGGCTTGTAATGCTGTAATCATTACGATCAGATGTAATAAAATTCCTTGTTGTGTTATACAATTACAAACATTCGGACTCTGACTTTTATTTTATTTTGATTAAAAAAATGTGTGCATGCGCCAACACAAAAAGTCCCACAGCTGTCCCCCCCCAATGTGTGATTGACAATTTCGCCCTTGCTTGAAAATAATTTTTCAGCATTTCTCACATTATCACAGTTTATTCGCTATAGTTTAGAAAATGGTAATAAAATCTGACAAGAACTCAGTTGATATTTCACTGGTTTTGTCCGTCCTTCTGTTAGACTCTCACACATGAATTATGTTGAATATCTGTCAGCTGTTAAATTTAACTACACAATTAGATAATACCAGTTTAGCTCAACCAATCACCAAGCAATGCTTCATGTTGTTCAGTCTGTGGTGTAAAAAGGTGCATTAGTTATTAAAGAAAAAACACTTCAGCAAAACATGATCAGGTCTGAATAATATTTGGTTTGACTGTATTTGGGGGTTTTTTGTGCAAAAAACTTCATTAACATTATAAGTGAACAACAAGGAACATATTCAAATAATAAAAAAATCCATGTCTTGACCCTTCAAAACCTGCATGTCTCACAGGAAGGAGGAGCGGTGCTCCGGGCGCTTCTATCATCTTAAAGAGGTTTGCTGGTGGGATCCAACGGGAATGTTCCAGAGATATAAGGAGTTGATCCGGCGCTCCGACAGTGGGATTCAGGAGCCCAGAGTCTTGGCACCATTTTATAATGCTTTGCAGGACATGAAGAGCATGTTCAAGGTTTGTTTAGGGTTGAAATTCCGGCCGATATTGATAAGCCGGAAATTATTGTCATGTTCTGGCTAAGAAATAGCCAATATTAAAGTTTTATACTATTTTGTCTAAATAAATGTAAAATTAAACACCTAAAAACTAAAATTTTGAATGTAGACATAACAACATTGAAGTGTAAAGTATGAAGAATTAATTTCCTTTTTTTTTAAATGTGCAAACTGTTATTAATGTATTAATGTTTTTAGAGATTAACTTTAAGTGAGAATTAGATTATATACATAGAGAAAATAAGCTTGTACAAGAAGATTTCCAATATTGATACAGATAAATAAATAACAAGAAAATATATAATATATGCAATGTGGAAAAAATTGACATAGTTGTGGAATCCAGTTGTAAAAATGGAATTTACTGTATAATTTGGCAATTTTGGATGAATCAGTCAAAAGTAAATCACTTTAATGTGATACACACAGAAATTGTCAAAATAAAAGTTCAGTTTACCTTGAAGAAATTATGACAGACGTATATTTCTTTTATACAGCAGAATGTAATAATGACAATAATTATAAAGTTCATTAAAACATTATTTTTAAGGAATATGAAACTTTTTCATGGATGTTTTAATTATACAGTGAGCTTTTGTTTTGTTTGGCAAAAAAATGAAAGAAATGAATGTACATTTTAAAATATCAATTTAGTTGATAATGTCTTATTCATTGCTTTAAAAACAGAATTGAGGGGGGGGGGGGGGGGATAAAACATTTCATGGGACACTATGATTGTTCATTTTAATAAATTATTAAATTGTAAACTTTTTGAAATCAATTCACTAGACATCCGTTATTAAAATTTAATTAAATCATTAAAATTTAATCAAAATTTAAACCAGAAATTTAGTGGAAAATACAACATTTCATAGGGCCCTATTATTGTTAAAATTAATTTAATAAATTATTAATTGTAAACTTTTTGAAGTCAATTCACTAGACATCCTTTTTTAAAATTTCATTAAATCATTAAATTGAATCAAAATTGAAACAAGACATTTTAGGGGAAAATAAAACATTTCATAGGGCCCTATTTTATTTTTATTTTTAACTTTAATAAATTTAAATAAATTGTAAACATTTTGAAGTAAATTCACTAGACATCCTTTATTAAAATTTCATTAAATCATTAAATTGAAATAAAATTTAAACGAGAAATTTGGGGGGAAAATCAATTTTAATAAATGATTAAATTTTAGAAATTCAATTTATTTAGACATCCATAATTTTTTTTTATTTTTTTTTTTATTACAATAACACAACATTGGTACTGGTATCTCATAACAGCTCGTACAGCCAAATATTATCTTACAATCTTTGGATATACATGTTCATATATATGCATATAAAATGATAACAAAAATAGAAATAATAGTTATAATACAACAGGGCATATCTGAGTCAAATAAAAAAGAGAGACATTTTATAGACCAAAAAAAAAAAAAAAAAGATATATCAGTCACTGAGCATCTGTAAGAAAGTTCCACAGAGAAGACCAAGTGTGCCAGAAAGCATCAGACCTTTGATGCAGATCATATGTTAGTTTCATCCATAATTTTTTAATATTAAAATAAAAAATGAAAATAGAATCCAGAAAATGCAAACAAAACAAGGGATTTGTAACACAACAAAAAGGGCCGACTGATGATTTATAAGGGACTGATTCAGGGACAGGTATGTTTTATTGGCCTGATTCTGAAATAAATGTATGTTAAGAAGTGTTGCTTGTCATTGCAGTCTCTGAGAGTGGAGCAGAACCCCTCGATGAAGCAGTACGTGTCCCTGCTGGAGGCCGTGTGCGAGTCCTCTCCTCTCGCCACAGGAGACCTGGTCCAGGACGTCTCCGTCATCTTCGCCAAACTGGGTATCAATCACATTATATTCTGCACAATCACCCATTAAACTGGCATTTGGACATTTCTGGGGCCGGTTGTATAAACATAGCCATTATGTTATGTTAGTGTGACCCACTAGCAGTTAGTCTGGGGATGTCAGTTTTACTTTTCGGTATTAAATTAGGCTAATCTACGTTTTTATGTAACTGATTTAAAAAAGCTATTAACAGTCTTAAAGAAAAAAAAATAACTAACTTGTAAGACTAGTCTTAGCGGTTTATGCAACCGGCCCCTGATCTCATTATTTTTTTATTATTATTATTATTTTTTCCCAAAAGCTTTTTTAGCATGACTGTGTAACACAATGTTGCCAAAGCATCAACAAATTATATATAAATAATAAAACAAACAAACAAATGAAACATATATGTATAGATCATGTCATTTGAAGTATTGTAAATAGATAGATAAATAAAAATAATCTATCTTAATAAATAAATAAATAATCTCTCTCTCTCTCTCTCTCTCTAAAAGCTGATAAGTGTAAGCTCCATGTTCAGGGAGAGCAGGACCAGGACTCGCAGCTGAACTCCACGTACTGCATGTCTCTGAAGGGTGAGATCTTACACCTCGTGTGTTTATTGAGCTGCTGATCTCCTGCTCTGGTCTCGTCTTAATCTGTTTTAATGTCTCAACAGAAATGGTGTCCCATAAAAGAGTTTTCCCCACCAAGACTAGCGGATGGGTCACGTTAGGTCGTAAGCCCATGATTGCGGACAGCGCACACTTGGAGAAGATCTTCAAATCGCACAGTTCGGTTTGTTTGCTGAACCTGCCGTCAGCAGCCAGGAGAGCCGCCAGCAGACCCAGGCAGGACGGTACGGGAACAAGCCTTTCTGGATATTATTGTAGAATGCAAACTTTGGCAATGACATTTAGCATGATTCTTGCGTCTTGCAAAATAACTTTTTACAGAGAGAACCAATGCTAAATTACCCATTGAGCTACTCTGTGTTTAGTGGCTTCCCAAAGTCAGTGATGATGGAAACTAGGGCTTTAAATCGAACGTTTCATCATGAACTTACAGTATTTGCTGATCCCTCAAAAGATTATGATTTGTTCAGATTCAGGGGCATGCGGTCGATATATCAAAATTTAATAATTTAAAAAATTATTTTTAGGGGATTTGTTTATACTAAATTATGTTTACGCTGTATTTATAATCCATTTATTCACTTTTTGAGCATAGACCTGAAAATTTAATTTCCAATTTAAACTGTGGAAAATCTTGAATGCTTTAAAGCACAGAAAAGTTTTAAAAAGTGAACTTAAGAAAAGTTACAGAATTTTACGTGTATTGTTATTAAAACTGCACAAAAATTCTATTTTAAATTTTTCAGCTTTTTCAAACTTTACAGAAAGAACCAGTGCGAAAATTACCCATTGAGCTCCTCCGTGTTTAAAGTCAGTGATGATGGAAACTAGGGCTTTAAAACGGACATTTCATCATGAACTTGAATGTATTTGCTGATCCCTCAAAAAATGTGTAATCGATATATCAATATTACGATGTTAAATGCCTTTTTTACACAACAGTTAGACCTTTAAGGCAAGACACTGCTGGCAAAACCAGTGTTTTTTCATCCACTGCTCAATTTTGAGCTGTTTTGCTTCCATAACCTTTCTTTTATTGCACTTTATCTATTAGCGTCTGTAGATTTTAGACTTTAAAGGCGGTGAGTTTCATTTTGAAATCTCCAATCCAGCAGTTTTACACACACCAAACTTTATTCATATATACACTGCCTTTCAAAAGTTAAATTTTTATTATTTTTAAGAGAAGTCTCTTATTTTCACCAAGTCTGCATTTATTTGATTAAAAATTCAAAAAAACTGTAAAATTGTAAAATATTAGTACAATTTAAACCAGCTGTTTTCTATTTTAATATATTTTAAAATGTAATTTATTCCTGTGATCAAAGCTGAATTTTCAGCATCATTACTGTCACATGATCCTTCAGAAATCAATCTGATATTATGATTTGCTGCTCGAGAAATGTTTATTATTATTATCAATGAACTACAACTATTTAAAGTCCCCCTGTTTTATCTTTTAAAACTCATCTTTGATCACCAAAATGACATTTAAACGTTTTTTCCTTGAAAAACAACGCCTTAAAATATCTTGAATGTAACTCGACACCCTTGCCTCATTTAGTATGCGCAGTTCTATGAATATGCAAATGAGCCCTGCCTCCACTCACTCACTCACTCAGAGATCCACTCGTTGACGATCACACGTTGATCTGATTGGTTACAAGGTAGTTTGTGACGTCAGAAACACCAGCGATTTCAAAGCGTGTTTTTGAGACTGTCTTTGGTTCACTGCAGTTTTAAGGAGAAAATACTCAGCAATGCTGTCGACTTATGAATTTACACATGATTTGTGTAAATTAACATATAAACCAGCTGGATTTTCACCACAGGGGGACTTTACGTTCGCATGCATTTTCACGTCTGTGCTCAAAAACAGGTTTTAACTGTGTAATGAATGTCCTGGATGTTGACGGCGGTGCCCTGCTCCTCTTGTCCTCAGGAAAGCCGGAGAAGGAGTTGTTCAGCGAGTGTGATCGGAAGTTATTCCTGCAGATCTGCGGCGTGGAAAAACTCTCTCGGTGCGTGACCACCGAAGCTCAGACCGAGCTCTACCGGCCGTGTCCCACACTACAGGCGCTGGTCCGACAGCTCGTTCCGTACATCCAGAGGTTTATCTTCCACCACGCTGATTTTGAAGACATGTACAGTGAGCTGAAGGATTGTGGGATTGCCAAACGCATCAGTTCGCTGAGTTTCGGACAGGTGCGGTTTACTCAGATCACTGGGATGGCTTGCTAGTTTAGTTTTACCTTTATTGTCATTGCATGGTATACAACAAAATTTGACATCTCTCATAGAAAATAGAAAAAACAAACTGTATTTTTTTTATTTTTTTTGCCAATATAGCTAAGCCTCTTCTAGTCATATATTAGGGGGCAGCCTTATTTGTTTCAAAACTGAAACTTTTGTGTGTGTGCAGGTTAGGAAGCTGTATAATCATTATCGGCTTGAGGTGCCGGACGAGGACCCAATCTTTGAGAGCGAGGATATTATATGTCTCCTGAAAGACAAAAAAGAGCTGTACATCCACGAGGATCATCTATCAGCCAGACTGGACATCTGCAGGTACAGCGTCCACCGCAATCTCATGCTTCTCAATCCTCATTAGGGATATACACCGATATGAACATTTTGGCCGATACCGATAACCGATAATTCTTTATATATGAAAGCCGATAATAATTTTTATATGAAAGCCGATAACCGATAATTCTATATATATATATGAAAGCCGATAACCGATAATTATTTGTATATGTATGAAAGCCGATAACGATAATTCTTTATATATATATGAAAGCCGATAACGATAATTCTTTATATATATATGAAAGCCGATAACCGATAATTATTTGTATATGTATGAAAGCCGATAACCGATAATTCTTTATATATATATGAAAGCCGATAACCGATAATTATTTTTATATGAAAGCCGATAACCGATAATTATTTTTATATGAAAGCCGATAACCGATAATTCTTTATATATATGAAAGCCGATAACGATAATTCTTTGTGTATGTATGAAAGCCGATAACCGATAATTCTTTATATATATCAAAGCCGATAACCGATATATTGGCCAATAAGTCTAAATCCAAATTTTTATATAATTTTTAAGAGCCAGATTACAAAAACAAAAGTCTCATGTCCCAATCACAGTTTGCATGATAATTTTATGTAGCTCATATGACAGATTTGCTCTGCACACTGTATTTTCTTTTTTTGAAGTGATTCAAATCAAATTTCAAGCAATTCAAAACCATCATGTTGAACAGAGCACATCTGAAGTGTCTCAGCTGAAGGAAATAATTCATTAATTATTGGCTTTAATATATCGGCCAAATTTTCTCATCAGGCCGATAATGATAACATTAAAAATTAACATATACCGTCCGATACCGATATGGTGGCCGATATATCGTGCATCCCTAATCCTCATGTGTGTGTGGTTCATCTGTCTTTGTTATTTTGCAGAGAACTGGTGAAATTGTTCACCATTGAAAAGACCTTTGCCAAAGAGCTGGAGCGCTTTCTCCAGGGCCTGGTTTCATGCATAAACGTGAGTATAGAGTTTAAAGCAGAGTCGGATCGTGATTAAAACGAGCCTGCAGGCCACACACACACACACACACACACACACAGACACACACACTAATGCTAGCTGTATTCCTCCAAGGTCACACTGCCCTTGTTTTCAAAAGCAAGATTGAGTGATTGAGAGCTAAAAGCTAAATTTATGACTTGAAAAACAGTAAATGCTGCATCTTAAGTGAAAAGCTAGAGATCTTACTGGTCCTCTGGGATAAAGAGGACGGTTTTCTCTGGTGTGATACGGACACTTTGAGTGCTTGAGATGGGAATTCAAAGTAGAACATTTATTTAATCAAAGTAGAACACATTTATTTAATCCAAAATAGCATGTTAAAATTAACATGGTCATGCCCTCCGGGCCATACATACATTTAATAAATAAGTTTCTTCAGCAGAGATTGGCAAGAGTGCAAACATTTATTTCAATTAATGTAACATTTAATAATTTTCTTTTTTTTATTCACATTTGTACCAAATGTATTCTTTGTGTTTGTGTTTGTTTCATATGGTTTGTCATGTGGTGCAGGCTATTATCATTAACTAAAACCATAAAACATTTATTCTACTTGAAATAAAATAAACATTAAATGAAAATGTATTTAAAAATATATATATATATATATTTAAATAATAAAAATATGAATATAACATTATATTTTTAAAAAATGTACTGTACTAAAATTGTATTTGTAAAACAACATGTCTAATTTTTGTTTGGTTTAAGTTGAAGCACTAAAATATAAAAACTAAAACTTATAAGTATATTAAATAGTTTTAATATGATAATAACTATATAGACATTTTAAAAAATGACAAAAACAACAAAATTACTAAAACTTTAAAATTAAAATAGAAATCAAAATATTAACAAAAACTATAATAGTGTCTCAGTGATGCTAAAATAAAAATAATAACCCACACCTTGAAAAACACGAGTGTACAATTTTATTTTCTAAAATATAATAATTTTTTCAAGATAATAATGCTTTTTTCTGCATGTTTCTTCCCTTCGATTTGGTTTACAAATGTTTTTATTAGTATTAATAAGCAGTAAATTAGTTTGCTATTTTTCTAATAGATAATAATCAGTTATTCCAAACTACTTAATTTCTTTTTTATATATTTTTTTATTTATATGTACGTCTAATTTTTTTAATATACATACTTTAATGTATTTTTTTTTCAATATTTTTATATGCTTACATATGGGTGTTTACTGTATATGTGTGTGTGTGTGTATATATATATATATATATATATATATATATATATATATATATATATATATATATATATATATATATATATGACTGTTATTAATTATATAAATTATTTAATTATAAACCCATATGTGACTAACTACAATCGAGTAATTGGCGTATCTTGTAATTATTTTGTTTAAAATTTCTTCTTGATTGACATCTCTCATACAACTCCCTCACATGAAACTTGTGTGTCATGTGACTCAGGACCGAGCTGATTTAAAGAGGTTTCTGGACCGGGAAAACGTTCAAGAACTCCCAGAAAACGAGGAGCCATGGGACGTCCCAGCGCCACAACCGGTGCAAGTGAGACCAGAAGCCATCGGTAATCAGATCTTCTGTCCCTGACCCGACTACAGGTTCCCCGGAGCCTTAGAGCATCCAGAAATTAACAGCTGTGTTGATCCCTTTGATTTTCTTCCCGCTTTAATCCGCGCCCTCATTTCATCACTCCTCGCGCACCACATGCACAGTGCGCGTATGCTAATGTGTGTTTGTTAGACATGAAAGCGTAGCTGTTGCCGGGCGAAGAGGAGAGACAGAGTTAATCACCAGGCCTGCGCATCGACACATCTCACCATTCGGGTTCAAATTCACATGTTTGCAGTTTGATTCAATATTGATTCATTTGGATATACAGGTGAAACTCGGAAAATTAGAATATCGTGCAAAAGTTATAATTTTGATGATTATGGCTTACAGCTTATGAAAAACCCAAATTCAAAATCTCAGAAAATTAGAATATTACATGAAATCAATGAAAAAAAGGATTTTAAATACAGAAATGTCGGCCCTCTGAAAAGTCTAATCATGCTTATGTATATAGTTATATATACTAAATATATTAGTTTCACCTTTTAATTTGAATTACCGAAATACATGAACTGTTGCACGATATTCTAATTTTTCGAGTTTCACCTGTTTTATATCAGGTACAGTACGTCACTAAAAAACTAATTTCGCTGTGGATTAGTATTACCTGGTGACCTCTAGTAATAATTGAGGAGGTTGTCTGTGATCTTAATCCTGTGCGAATCGACCACACTGCAAAAAATGCTGTTCTTATTTAGTATTTTTGCCTTTTTTCTAGTCCAAATATCTAAAAATTCTTAAATCAAGATGCATTTACTAGATGACATAATTTTGTGCTTTAACATTTGGACAAAAATCATGGACATGATTTGAAAAGGTTAAATAGTCCTGTAAACAATAGTCACACTTGTGCTCCTCGCGGTTAAAAATGAGCGCATTGGAAATAAATGAGACGAATTTCCTCTAGTGGAAGCGTTCGGTACTGCAGCCGAACAACATCTCACTGAAAGCTCATTTTTGAGATTTTAGATATTCTTGCAGTTTTAGAGTAAAACGTGTTTTTGAAAATATATATTTCATAATAAAATTGAAAATAGTATTTTTGTGCATTTTTCATAACAATAAACGTAAAATTCTGTAACTTTTTTTAAACTACTTTCACTCCAGCAATAATCTGCCGAGTCTCTTCTTTGAAAAGAGATTAAACTTCATTCTGTCGCTCTAAAGCATTCAAGATTCACGACTGTTAAAGTTGGCAGTTTAATTTTCAGGTCTATGCTCAAAAAGTGAATAAATGGATTATAAATACAGTGTAAATTTATATTTTAGATCCAGCCACAACTGTACGAACACATCATTTTGTGCTTTAAAATTGATGTTTAATATGGCATGTTTTGTGATGAAAGATCTGTGGTGTTTGTGCTTGTGTTTGCAGCTCGTCCATCAGAAGTCGTGCAGGAGGAGCAAATCCCCACGGATCTGAATAAAGAGGATCGGCTGGTTTGCTGGCCGCCTAAAGCTTCACTCAATAAAACAGGAGCACAAAGTTCAGGTAAAGACCGCATTTGAAGAGGAACCACTTTGCTTTTGACGCTGCATAAGATTTGAGATTTTGCATTGACGAAATTTAGTCTCATTCATGTTTCTTGTTAAGTTTATTTTATTTTTTAGATCAGTAAATCATGTGCATTGGCCTTAGACCACGTTTGTTCTTGTATATTTGCAGTGGTTGCAGTGAACGAGTTCATAAAGTAAAACGTGTTTTGGAAAATATCGATTTCATATAAAAATGTACAATTTTTGTGCATTTTTCATAAAATTCTGTAACTTTTTTTAAGTTCACTTTTTTAAACTTACCTCTTGCATATATATATATATATATATATATATATATATATATATATATATATTAGGGGTGTAACGGTTCACAAAATTCACGGTTCGGTTCGATACGATACACTTGTGTCACGGTTCGGTTCGGTACGGTTCGGTACGTTTCCGATACAGCAAAAAGAAAGAAATGCCAGAGAAATTTCCTTGATTTAATTTTTTTTATTATATTTTTATTAAAACTAACATCATAAAGTATGATATTTTTTTAACTTTGAGCAATGATGGAGCTATACTTGACTTTTCTTAGGAGCATATAAAACAAAACAGCTCCTTGGACAAAATTAAATGTAATATTATAGTAGTGTGGCGAACAGGACGGCCGAGGGACGTGAGAGAACGGCGCGAGCCTGGCCGGTGGTGCGATATTGCTAATGAGCAGCACCTGTGAAGCACACCGGTCTCGCATCTCTCACGGAGGAGCGGAAGCATAAAGGGGGAGCGACGACGTTGATGATCGAGAGAGGAACAGGCCTGTATTTTAGTTGTGTTTGGTTTTTGTATTTGTATTTTATTTTAGCCAGCAGTCGTCCGCGAGGGGCTGCAGA
The DNA here is from genome assembly GCA_026230005.1 of Gila orcuttii. Classification (NCBI taxonomy): domain Eukaryota; kingdom Metazoa; phylum Chordata; class Actinopteri; order Cypriniformes; family Leuciscidae; genus Gila; species Gila orcuttii. The sequence goes on along the minus strand of JAPDVR010000017.1, from coordinate 1,465,597 downwards.
CAGTTATGTTTATTTTCGGTAGCCAGCAGTCGTCCGCGAGGGGCTGCTGGCGGTATTTTGGTTTGTTTGTTTTATTTTAATAAAGTTTATTTGAATGTTCGCCGGTTCCCGCCTCCTTCTTCCCTGAACATTGTTACAAGTAGGTTTATTTTAGTTCAGATTAACATTTGAGGGCAGCAATTGTATTCATAATGTCAAAATAAAACCGACGTGATGTTACTTGAAAGCATTATAGCCTACTATTCCTGCCAAACTTCCATGGTTACAGTTAGTAGTGTTACTAAAGTAAATCCATGGTGAATATTGCTGATCTGTGGACACTGGATAGTTCATTCATGGCACAATGTTTCTTCCTGGTTTCCACGTCAGCGCTGTTTGGTCCGTTAATAACGGAGAAATGCGAATGTTTCTCACTAGATCTCGCAGCGATGTTATTACTTCAGTGGCGAAGTCAAATGCTTTCTTTACTGGATGTCTCAGCGCTGTGTAGTAACAGTGCTGCTTGAATAAGATCGGCTCGCGCTGCATTGGCCCAGACTGATAAACGGTCCGTCAACCACACAATAAACGAGTAGCTCAGTTTCGTTCCGCTTACATTACATTTGCCATTTGATGTTGGGCAATGTTGTGGTCACGCCAGCGTCTCTCACATTATAAGCGCGCTTGCCACGCGCGACGCGCCTACATTTGAAATAACGAAATTTTGGTCGGCAGGAAAAATGGTCCAACGAACCGTTCGGTTCAAAAATGCGTACCGAAAACCGAACCGAAAGCCTCGTACCGAACGGTTCAATACGAATACGTGTATCGTTACACCCCTAATATATATATATACATACATACATTTACATATGTTTATATTGAATTTCGCTCTCTTGGCCCCAATTTTGCCCTCTTGTTTTTTAAAGAACAAATTTCTTATGCACTTTGCTTTTGACGCTGCATAAGATTTGAGATTTTGAGTAGACAAAATTTAGTCTTATTCATGTTTCTTGTTAAGTTTATTTTATTTTTTAGATCAGTAAATCATGTGCATTGGCCTTAGACCACGTTTGTTCTTGTATGTTTGCAGTGTTTGCAGTGAATGAGCTCGTAACGCATCTGTGTTTTGTAGGTTCAGGCAGCCAAGCTTTGGAGGAGGTGATGAAGATGTGGCCTCCTCCCGCTCCTCCAGCCCAATCCCGAGTCGAGAGGAGCTCGTCCAACACCAGTGTGCATCAGCGAACCGCAGAAACTCCAGCGCATGGAGATCCAAGAGCTGAACATCAGCGTCAGCATCAACAGGCTCCCAGAGCGAGCGGCACCGTCCCACAACCCTCAGGTCTTGTGATTCAAAAAGCATTTTTTAGTTCATCGTAATGGTAACTTGGTAAAGGTTTTGGCACTTGCTGTGTGAACACAAAAAAAAAAAGGTTAAATGGTCTTGAAAAAAATAGTCATCACACTTGTGCTCCTAAAAAATGTCCCTATCATGGATTTGTTATTTTATCTCAGGGTTTCCTAAACACGGGTTTGTGAATTGATGAAAATCTAATAATTAATTAAATTATAAAATTGTTATTGATCAAATAAATTGATTAAATAAATACATTAAAAAAAAGAAAATATAGGGCTGCACAATTAATTTATATGAAATTGCATGAATGCAACAAGCACCAGGATCACTTCATTTTCATATTTGCCTAATTTTCAACATTTTGTGGACAAACCGTGCAGCACGTTCATAAATTCGTTTCACCCTGCAGTGAAGATTGCACGACAATAGTTATGAGAAACTTAATAAGAAAACAAAATGCTTCCTAAAAAATAATTTAATAGTTTATTAGTTTACATACATGTCATGTGACCATTAACCGACATCACAGAACCATGAACATGCACATGTGTCGTTAAATTATTGTAATATCAACCTAAAATCTCAAGAGGACTTAGTTACAAATTAAGTCAAAATGATTTATGGGTGCACATCATCATTGTGTTAATAATCTTGAATCAAAACTAGTTCCTCTTGCAGCATCTCTTCTCTGATGATGTGGGCGGGGCTATAACCTGTCACTCACATGACATCAGCCAATAGCAAACCACAACCATCCAATCAATTCCCCACAGACACAATCAAGCCCCGCCCTACATTTGTTCTTGTTCCAGAAGCGTTTCACCCGGATATATGACACAATAGAGAGTAAAAGAGCAGCGCAACTTCTGTTTTATGCCGACTTTAAAGAAAATATTTTAGCTAAAAGGGTTCAGCTGGCGAAAAAAGTTTGTGAATCGCTGTTTTAAACTTGTTTTTGTTCACACAGAGGAAAGAGAAGAGGATGTCAGTCCTCAGAGCGAAGGAGAGGAAACTCCAGCGGAGGAAAGCAGCGCCGCAGCAGATCCGCAGTACGTGTTTGCTTCATAACCTGTGTTTCATTCATAAAGCTTGATTAAAAACATCATTCGAAAGCTTGAACAGTTAAAATTCATCCTGTGAAAGCAGTTTTGAGGTTTCATGAAAATGCTATTTTAAAACCTTTTAGTGGCTCATTTAAAAAAAAAAATTGGAACACAACTTGTTTACACATTTGGCTTTGATTTTCAAGCAATTTCAGAGTCCAGAATTTTTTTGTTTTTGTTTTTTTGTTAAAGTTTTTGTATAATATTAAAGAATAGTTAATTTACACTTTCATTAAAAAGAGACACTGTGCTCTGATTGGTCGGCTGGAGCAGTGTGTTGTGATTGGTCGAGCGCTTCGAGTGTGTTTGGGAAATGTCCCGCCCCTTACCATAACCGCCAGTTTAACACACTACTGACTAACTCAACCAGGCCCCGCCCTTTATTCTGCGTATGAATTATTATAATGAGGAATATTGTGATGTGTTCGTTCCCGGAAGAAACTCAAGATACAATAGAGGCGTTTCAGGAGTTCAGAAACACTGACACTGATATAGAGAAGAACTGGAGCTTTATCATGATCAAACAGCAACAGTCAACAAGTGGATCTCTGAGTGAGTGAGTGGAGGCGGGGCTCATTTGCATATTCATAGAACCGCGTATACTACATGAGGCAAGGGTGTCGAGTTACATTCAAGATATTTTAAGGCATGAAGAAATTTTTTCAAGGAAAATGATTTTAGTGATCAGAGATGAGTTTTAAAGGTCGCATATTGTACAACTGTCTGAAGTTTTATTTTGATGTCCTAAAGAATATATATTTGTGGTATAAGTACCAAAAACCATCTCAATATATGTTTACAGCTCCTTTCTCAGGAGCTCTGCCAAGAACAGCTTGATTTTGGGCTGTCTACTTAATATTCATGAGCTTCTCTTCTGATTGGCCTGTTGTTTTCTGAGTGACCCACCATTGGTGGAGGAGGTTACTGAGTAGTTCTGACATCACATTTATACGGAAGTCACAACGGCTCGTGAAAAGGCACAGCTACTTTATGCATGTCTGTGGATCCACTGTTTTGAAACTTATATTTAAAAAGCTGATTAAGACACATTTATTTAAGGCTGTTTTTCTTTAATTGTTGTATTGCCCTAGTTGTTTCTGTTTATTTTACTGTAGCGCTTTGGGTTTAAGAAACGCGCATTACAAATAAAATTTATTATTATTATTATTATTAATGGTAGTTTCAGAACCCCTAGACCTCTGTTATCATGAAAAAAAAGCCAGAAAATTTCAGTTTTGACAATATGGGACCTTTAAGGCATCGGTTCCCAGCAGGGGGTCTCGGGCCACAAGGGGGCGCCAGCGAGCTCTTTGGGGGGTCGCGTCATATTTTGAAAAGTGTTGAACAGTGAGCATTAAAGCAGCAGTCCGTAACTTTTTTGTGTTTAAAATCGACTAAATATATGTAATGGGCGAGTACATCATGAATCCATTTTCCAAACCGTGTTTTTGTCTTCTCCTGAGTCACTATGGTACACCTATAATAAGTGTTTATATTGGGACTATTTTACACTGGTTCGGGTCACACCGCTGGTGTAACCCAGTGACTCGTCATAGACATAAACACAGAAGTAGCTCCGGCTACAATGTTCTTCCGCAAGACGCATTATTCTGTTAATAAACGCATGTTTAGTAATCGCTAGAGCGCCAAACGATCATATTACATTAGCGAATTATATTCACGATCCCTGGCTGACCAAAAAATGGGTTTTCAACGAGGTCCCAGACACCAGTCATTTTGTTATAGCCTCTTTAAATTATTTTTTTCCCTACACACCAGTGTGAATAATGATATTTTTGTTATTGCATTTCAAATAGGGCCAATTAATAGGCTACTCCTAGGCTTACGTTTTTAAATTAGAAACGGCCTACTGATGTTTTTGTTTTGTTACGCTATTATTTGTGCATAAACATATCTGGTTATAGTAATAAACATGCTGTTTGTTTAAAAACAAAACATTTTGTCATCCTTGCTGCAAGCTTACAAGAGCGACAATATCATTAAATGTGAAGGGGGCCTAAAATATTTTCTTGGGAAAAAGGGGGTCTCAGACAAAAAAAGGTTGGGAACCACTGCTTTAAGGGATACAATGATTGCCGCCTACAGGGGGACTTTTAAAAAAAGCATCATACATCCTCTTGAACACTTCTCTCTTCTCTCCAGAGGCCAGACTCCTCAGGCTCCTGAGATGGTGTTGAGCCGGTTTCAAGGCGCTGAAAGTCGACCTCGTCCTCCGATCTCGCTGGATAACGCGGTGTGGAGCAAATCCATGAGTCCTGAGGACGTGCTGGAGGATCTGGCGCTGGATTGCTCGATCCCTCAAACGCTGGTGCTCCCCTCAGACCAGGAGGACACGGCCTGCATCGGGCAGTGGGGGGAGCAGCTGGTGTTCTCCTTCCTCACACACTGGAGAGAGAACGGCGGCCGCTCGGGTCCCAGCGAGATCACATGGTTCAACGAGAGGGGCGAGAGCGGCCGCGCATGCGACTTCAAGCTGAGCTTCAACTCTGGTGAATACAGCTCATAAATACTGACAATACCGGAACACTTTACAATAAGGTTCATTAGTTAATGTGTTTACTAACATGAACAATACATTTGTTACTGTATTTATTAATCTTTGTTTATATTAGTTAAAAATAAAAATACAGCTGTTCATTGTTTGGTCATGTTAGTTTACAGTGCATTAACTAATGTTAACAAGATTTTAATAAAGTATTAGTAAATGTTGAAATTAATATTAATAAATGCTGAAGTATTGTTCATTCTTAGTATACTAACTAAGGTTGTTAACTAATGAACCATATTGTGAAGTGATACCTTTTTGTATTTTTAAGTCATTTTAAAGGCTTTTGTTCACTTGGATCTATTTTTATTACTACAATTTTTTATTCGATTAATCGATGGAATAATCAGTAGAATACTCGATTACTAAAATAATTGATAGTTACAGCTCTAGTGCTAAGTATATTGTACCTGTAATTAAATTGTAGTAAAGCATTACTTTAAGTGTATTTAGTGTGCAATTTTAAGTATATGCCTGTGCAGGGACTAATTACATGCTTGATTAGTGACTTTAAAGTGTACTTAATTTGTGTTACAAGTACATTACAAACTCACTACGAGTGTCTTTGAAACACAAGCAATATACCATAAGTGTATTATATTTGAGTATAAAGTATATGCTCAGTAATACCTTTGGCTTATTACAAATTGCACACTTTGTCTTCAATAACAAATGCACATTAATAAACAAATATTACTTAGCTATACTTTGTACAAAATACTATTTTATACTATAATGCATTTTGAAAGTATTCTTTCAGTGCATTGTTACAATGATCATTTCCAGCTAACAGTTAAAAATATAATAATAATATACTAAAATAATAATAATATATTTTATTTGTAAAGCACTTTTCATAGTTAAAAACAATCCCAAAGTGCTACAGAGTATAAACAAAGATAAAAAGCGGGAAGAAAAAAATAAAAAGTTAGCAAAAAGTAAAAAATGCTTGCTTAAAAAGTAAGGTTTTTAGTCCTTTCTTAAAAGAGTCTATTGCTTGAGGAGCCCTTAGGTTAATAATAATATAATAATATACAATTATTTTAAAGTGTGTTAAAAGTTGTGTTGTGAAAATAGTTAAAAGATGCTTCAACTGTGACCCTGGATCACAAAACAAGTCGCACGGGTTATAATATTTGTGTATTTATACATTGTGTGGGTCAAAATTATCGATTTTTTTTTTATGCCAAAAATCATTAGGATATTAAGTAAAGATCATGTTCCATGAAGATATTTTGTAAATTTCCTACCGTAAATATATAAAAAATATATTTTTGTGAGTGAATGCAGCACAATCGTGAACATAAATGCACAACTTTAAATCGATTTTCTCAATGTTTCGATTTTTTTTTTTTGCATCCTCAGATTCCAGATTTTCAAATAGTTGCATCTCAGCCAAATATTGCCCTATCATAACAAACCATACATCAATGGAAAGCTTATGTGTTCAGCTTTCAGATGATATATACTTCTCAATTTCAAAAATTGACCCTAATGACTGGTTTTGTGGTGCATGGTCACATATACTTTTAATATATTTAAAGATAGTATTTCTTGTGAGTATATTTGCAATGTACTATTGAAAAAGGGAATGTATTTCAAATACAATAAAGTATATTTTTTCCTCACCAGGGAAAAGCGAAGGTGAGCGCGAGATCTTCGTGGAGGTGAAGACGACGGTCCGCCGAGATCGGCACTTCATACACATGTCTGCGAACGAGCTGGATCTGGCGCTGAAGGAGAAAGAGCGATATCACATATATCGAGTTTACGGCGCTGGAGATGTTCGACACGTTCGTCTCTGTCGCATCAAGAATCTCGCTCAGCATCTGCATTCCAAGTCTTTAGAGCTGTTTTTATTTGTGTAGCCGGTTTTAGTCTCAGGTTTTAGAGTCTGGTCAAAGTTAATGTTTGTATTCTTGTATTTGACTACTAATGTTTGTACTGATATTATTTGAGAGATTCCACAGAATCACGTTTTGCTCCGTTCAATTGTTTGGTCATTTGAAGAACATACTTTTCTTTAAAAGTGTAACTTTACTGTTTGATTAATTCAGTAAATGAATAAAATGTTCTGAGAAAGAGCAGTTTTTGAGGTCTGGATGGATTCATTGGATAAACGTCTTTATGGATATAAAGGAAACCGTTTGGTGTTTAATAATGTATACGGTAATTAAGGACAAATGTGGCATTGCATACGAACCATAGATAAAACTAGGGAAAATAACCAGAACAAACTACAAAACATTATATAGAAATATGTGTATTATAACACCGTGGAGGAAAACTATAAAGCACAAAAAACATGTAAAAAAATAAAACACTGCTACATATATACATAATGTATATAACTAATATATATAGTCAATATAGGGTTGTGTACATTTATTCTATCGAAACTAATCTTGAGTGAAGTTCTGGTTGTTTACATGACATCATCAGATGTCAATGTTATAAAACGCTGATGTAATGTTGGAAATAAAGTGAATTCAGTCACAAAACGTTCGTTTAACAATAGCATATGCTTCACATTTGGCTGTTTTGGGGAGTCAAATAATAACATGCTTAGAAAGTTCTTTAATGGTTATATTTAGGTGTTGTTCTGACACTATAATCCAACGACTGATTGGGAACTGGCTGGGAAATTTTTGGATTGGCCCTTAGTTTGTAAAAGCAAAAAAATAAAAATGCATTTGCATTTACTGTCATTAATTAAATTCAATTCACATTTATTTGTATAGCGCATTTCACAATACACACATCTTTTAAAGCAGCTTTACAGAAAATGCATGAGTCCACATTACAATTTAGAGAGATCTGTTATCAAAGGAAACTGTCTTAAGTTATGTATTTCAGAAATGTACATGTATAAAATCACAGTTAGCTAAAAATGTATTAATTCAAACACTGCAATAATTTAATGCAGATACAAGAGCTCATTGAAGTAATGAATACTTATTACAACGAATAAACATTAAAATGCACTATATTATGCACTTAGCTTATGCGGTTAATAGAGGTAAATAAACCTAATACTTAAAAAAAATAAAACTATTATAAAATGCTCCTTTGAAACAGCCTCAGCGACTAATGGTGCTGTTTGCTGTGATTGGCTGATGCGCACAGTAGGCGGAGTGTACCAGGTGACGCAGGGAGCGTCCTGTGCTGCTATTGGCTGGCTCTCGCGGTGGGCGGGGTTTGATCAGCCCCGCTCGGAAGCTGTGATTTTTCCCCTCAGTATCAGTTGATCCTCGCCGGGTGAATATCGTCTGATTCTCCAACACAAATGCGGATAAAAGAGAGACACGACACTGCCATGAGAACAGACTCACATTATTATAATATTTCTGGATAGAAGCAGAAGCGCTGGTGTTTTGGACGGATTTCATGGTTTGGTGAGTACATTCCGCCTGATGTCAACAGTATTATTGCATTGCAGCAGTTGATACACTGATGCTCGATTATACGTTAATGACTGTCCTGCTCTGGAATGATGGGGTAATATGAATATGAATAATAATAATAATCGCTGCCAGACGACCTTAAACATCACTGCAGAATAATATCTTTATGCTGCTATGAAAATAATAATAATGGTGTTATTACTATAATTATTTTTTAAATTATATTTTATAAGCACTGATAGAATGAGCATGAGCAATAATAATAATAATAATACCTCTAGTATTTTTATTCACTTTGTTGAGCCAATTGGATGAATAATAATAATACATTCTAATAATATATAATAAATTATATTTATTATAATAAAAAATATTTTTGCAGTATGATTAATATAAATAAATAATAATAACCATAATTGAAAAAAACATAATTTATTTTTAAATAAAAAGTATTATCCAACTAACAAAAAAAGCATCGTAGGCTTTTTATAGTAGGCTATATTATATATATATATATATATATATATATATATATATATATATATATATATATATATATATAATCTGTACTTAATTTTTTTATTTGTTCTGGATATGCATGGATGATATTCCTTTTGTCCTGTTCACCATGTAAACGTATTCCCCCTTTAAGAAGAGCGAGTGTGTGTGTGAGAGAGAGAGGCTGCAGACTGCAGGCAGCACAGTGTGTGTGTGTGTGTGTGTGTGTGTGTGTGTGTGTGTGTGTGTGTGTGTGTTTCTCAGTGCGGATAGGATGAGTGTGCAGGTATCCGCAGGTCACCCAGAACTCAACACCGTTAAATGGAGTCTGTCAGAGACCGGATGAGAAATGAGCAGATCGACTCGGGGAATAAGAGTTCGGTTCAGATGCTGAACATCAGTGCAATTTACACTCACACTCACACACACACACACACACACACACGCAATCAGTTCTTCACATGCGTTTTCTTTCATATAGCTTACTAGGGGTGTAACAACAATATCGTGTCACAATATCGCAATCCAAAAATGCATCAATATATCGTATCGTTCAACCAAAATGAAAATTACTGAGTAAAAAAAAATTAAGTTTATAGGGTTTTCGTGTCACTACTACATTAAACTACTATAAATAATGTTGAATATGATGTATAATAATTCAATGGGGGAATATTTGTGGTAGGCTATCTGGTATCTGATAATGCCAAATGTCTGATGTTACCAGTAAAAAGTGGCCTACATTATTTTAAATATATCTAGTCAGTGACAGAGATCAAGCATATTCGTGTGAAATAATTCTGTATTTTCAGCTTCAGAATCATGAATATTTGTATTCTGGTGTCACTATTGTGCTGTGCTTTGGATTTCCAGCACCAAGTCCAAAATAAAGCAATAATAAAAAGCAAAATAAATATTAAAATGAATATTTTTATGGAGTAACCGTTTTATAAAAGCAATAAGCCCCTTGAAGCCGTGATTTACAGTGAGTGTAGAACAGCAGAGGGGTTGTTCGACTCGACGCGAGTAAAACCCCCTCAGCTGTTCTACACTCCATCGCCAAGCGATGTAGTTCCATAGAACTACATAGAGGTTGCGCAACACATGCAGCAACAAAGCATCACAAACGGCGGTTGCGCAGTAATACTGATGTAATGCGGTCACAGGCATGTGTGTGTGTGTGTGTGTGTGTGTCGAGTAATTTACAACGGCTTCGAACGCGGCTCAACCAATCAGAATCAAGGACCGGAACTATCCGTTTTATAACTATCCATTTACACCCAGTGTTACACCAAATTTACCATTTTGATGGAGTATCGCAATAATATAGTATCGGAAGTTCAGTATCAAGACATGAGGGTATCGTTACACCCGTATCAGATACGCAGACCGATTTGCACGATCACAGGACAACTGCGCTTTACTGCCGCACACACATCCATCCTACAATGTGACCCTTCGCAGGGAGTTTGATTGACAGGCGATCTGGCCAATCATAATCCGCCATAGAGAGCCTAAGCCCCTCCCCTCCGCTTCCGGCTCATGGGACCTTATTTCAGAAAAAAATATGGTAGTCAATGGCGAGAGACAACTTATCTTTTTTTCTGTCTGAACTGTGCCCTGAATTACACATATGATGTTTGTCAATTTAAAAGATAATTATGAAAGTCAAGAAAGTCACAGTTTGTCATAAAATAGAAGAGTAACATTTAGTTTTATGTGAAAATCGCTCAATGAACTACATCTCTCGTCTCACACTATGTACGTCACCGAGCTCGTGTGTGTGCAGTCTGGCACAAAACACACAGGCATGACGGCGTAACGTTACAATTATAACGTTAGACTATAGAAAACATGACAGACGTTAGCTTCAGTAAAGTTAGCTTCAGTAAAGTTAGCTTCAGTAAAGTTAGCTTCAGGAAAGTTAGCTTCAGGAAAGTTAGCTTCACTAAAGTTAGCTTCAGTAAAGTTAGCATCAGTAAAGTTAGCTTCAGTAAGGTTAGCATCAGTAAAGTTAGCTTCAGTAAAGTTAGCTTCAGTAAAGTTAGCTTCAGTAAAGTTAGCTTCAGGAAAGTTAGCTTCAGTAAAGTTAGCTTCAGGAAAGTTAGCTTCAGTAAAGTTAGCTTCAGTAAAGTTAGCTTCAGTAACGTTAGCTTCAGTAAAGTTAGCTTCAGTAAAGTTAGCTTCAGGAAAGTTAGCTTCAGGAAAGTTAGCTTCAGTAAGGTTAGCATCAGTAAAGTTAGCTTCAGTAAAGTTAGCTTCATTCATTGAGAGAAAAGGTATGACGTCACATGCGCTCCTTTTGGGTTTGTAGTCTTTGTAATTATGTATTTTCACAGTCTTATACCTCAACAGTTTTACATCAAACTGCCACTTTCTTGACTTTTAAATGTATCTTTTAAATTGACAAACATCATATGTGTAATTCAGGGCACAATATTTTCCAAAATAAGGTCCCATGGTGCACCGGAAGGGGAGGGGCTTAGGCTCCCTATTATTGACCGACAAAGCATTCAGGAGAGTTAGTAGATTAACGTTGGAGGATTTGAACTTGAGAAACGGAGTGTACTGACTTCTTTCCGCAGTTAAAACAACATTCCTTCTGATGTTCATTCATGTTTATTTGATGCTATAAATGAACTAGAAGGAAGAGATGATCGGTTCACGAGTGGCTTTAACTGAGGAGATCTGTCACGACACATTAAAGAGACACAAAACGGTATTTATTGTTTAAATTTCGTTAAAAAAATGACCAAATTTGAAAGTTGAGACTTTGTTTCATATCAGAAGTAAGCTGGTCTGTCCTGTCAGTGTGTGTCAGTGACTCTGCTCCGCGATGTGTTGTTCACTGTGAGAACATGTGTGGCGTGTCGGTCATAGCAACAGTAACTACAGGGGGCGGGACTTTGCGAACGGTCTATTGAATGCAATCATGTGCGATGGCTTTATTGTGTCTCTGGCTCTGCTTTCACTCTCCTGTGGCTTTAACACACGCTGAGAGAGTCACAGTTTATAATAATACCTCCTGTTCCTTTCTTCATTCACCATATAAACAATATTTTCCCAGCAGAGATTTGTGTCCAAGATGTTCATTCTTCATCAGTTTTTTATTATAAACAAACACCAATATTTGGATAATACTGTAGATTATATTTCCAATTATATTCTTTGAAGTGCCTTGGAGTAACATGTTAATGATGAATATAATAATAATCAATCAAGTACAACATTATTCAGGCACCAGATATAGCCTAATTTTTTATATTTTCTTACTAGTGTGTGCAGGACACTATAGTTCATTTATGTAAGTGAGGAGAGCAAAATAAAGTAAACTGTGACATATTATACCCAATAATTCTTCATACAGTGTAAAATTAATACAAATTTGTGACCAAAAATGATTGGGACACTTTGAGCTGATCATGTTTTGATGAAGTGTTTTTTCTTTAATTGCTAATGCACCTTTTTACACCACAGACTGAACAACATGAAGCATTGCTTGGTGATTGGTTGAGCTAAACTGGTATTATCTAATTGTGTAGTTAAATTTAACAGCTGACAGATATTCAACATAATTCATGTGTGAGAGTCTAACAGAAGGACGGACAAAACCAGTGAAATATCAACTGATTCTTGTCAGATTTTATTACCATTTTCTAAACTATAGCGAATAAACTGTGATAATGTGAGAAATGCTGAAGGAGTCTGGATATATTTTGGTTTGACTGTATATAAAAAGTATCACAATATTACCTTCCGATACAGCCATTATACCATGGTACTACCGCAGTGTTTCTGTAAGGGACTTTTGCAAGCCTTTTAATTTTAGTGTCTTATGTGATTGTACTGTCTTGGGAAATTGAAAAGTATAATCATGAAACATGTTGACTTTGAAGAGCTTGTGAAGCTTTGAGTGTCTGTTGCACATGAACTTGGCTTTGCTTCAAATCCTCTGTTAGCTTGACGGTATACTGATTCTCTTAGCGAGGGAAAATGTACTGCTCAGTTGATAAAATTATTAATGCATAATTTAAGATAACGAAACAGAGTCGACATTAGTTTTTTTGTTTTTTGATAGACCATAAATTAAAAAAAAACTGCATTTGTTGCATTTGTGTACAATTTCAGTGTTAGTAGTATCATTGAAATTTTTAATTTGTCTCGCACTCGTTTCTCATTGGTTGTTCAAACTGGTAGCCCCGCCCCCTAACGCACACCATTGGTTGAGTCAGTGTTGCTGGTCAGGATCTCGAAGAAACCGAACAATGGACCCTTTTCACAGACTGATGACACGTTTCCACAGTTAACATTGTAAACCTAGTTTTTCTTTATTATTATTAAATGGAATTTAGATTTATAACACTATACTTTGTGTTTTTCTCTTTGGCATTAAATTACAGAAAACTAGTTTAAGCGTTTTTTCACGCAGCTGGCGTATTTTTCCAATTGTTTTCAATGGGAGCGCCACGTTTTTTAAACGCCATGAGCGTAACGAGGCGCTGAGCGTGTATTTAACGCTCAAGCGATGAGCGCCCGACGCTTTTATACAGGTCGCCGTGAGTTGAAGAATGTTCAACTTTGAGTAAAACGCAGTGCTCATCACTGTCACTTTTTACCCAGCTGTCCAATCACAGTGGAGGAGGGGCGGGGCTAATACCACACCGACCAACCGTCACATCCTGCTTGTTCAACGTTAACAGATGACAACAACAAGCATAATAACGGAACAAAATAATTTAAAACAAGAGCCAGAGAAAATACGTTACATTGTATCAACATTTTAATATAGAATCAACACAGAAACAAAATATGTGTGAAATGAGATACTAGTAACACTTTCGCAGATATTCCGTATCATAACAAGCAAAGTTTCTCAACTGAAAAAAAAAAATGCTGCGCTGCCAAAACGCTCTCAAGCGCCACAGCTAGGCGTTTCCAGCTGGCTAAAAACGCTTTGGTGGAGACACGGCCTTAAACGCCATGAGCGTAACGAGGCGCTAAGCGTGTATAAAAACGCGGCGCTCCCATTGAAAACAATTGGAATTTTACGCCAGCTTAAGGCCGCGTGTCCACCAAAGTGTTTTTAGTCAGCTGAAAACGTCAGATGCTCTGCTGAAAACGCCTAGCTGTGGCGCTTGAGAGCGTTTTGGCAGCGCTGCGTTTTTTCAGTTGAGACGATTCGTTGCTATGATACAGAATATCCGCAGCACAGTTTACTTGTAACTGATTTCGCAGATAATTTGTTTCATACTAAAAAATTATTTTTCATCCATTTTGTTCGGTTAGCTCTGCTGGTTGACATCGTTGTACAGAAAGAATGTTGTGACAGTTGGTCAGTGTGGTATTAGTCCCGCCCCTCCTCCACTGTGATTGGACGGTTGGGTAAAAAGTGACAGTGATGAGCGCTGCGTTTTACCCAAAGTTGAACAGTTTTCAACTCTCGGGGACCAGTAAAAAACGCCGGGCGCTCAGCGCTTGAGTGTTAAATACACGCTCAGCGCCTCGTTACGCTCATGGCGTTTAAAAAACGTGGCGCTCCCATTGAAAACATTTGGAATTTTACGCCAGCTGCGTGAAAAAACGCTTTGTTGGACACACGGCCTAAGGGATAGTTCACCCAAAAATGAAAATTCTGTCATTAATTACTAACCCTCGTGTCGTTCAACACCCGTAAGACTTTCGTTCATCTTCCGAACACAAATTCTTTTAAATGAAATCTGAGAGTTTTTTGTCCCTTGATTGACAGCCTACGCAACTGAAACTTTGACGCATCAAAAAGTTCCTAAAGAGATCGTAAAACGAATCCATATGTATTGAGCGGTTTATATGATGAACAGATTGAATTTAGGCTTTTATTCATTCACATATAAACATTCATTAACTCACACATCAGTTGTGGTAAACGAAAGCTTGCCGTGCGAGAATCACTGTGGATTATTCTTGTGTTTCGCTGCACGCTTGAGCTTCTGTTTATGTGCGCTGATCAGTGTTAATCGTTAATAAAAGACCAATCAAATCTGTTTATGTCGTAGTTTCCGTTTCCTCACATTATTGCACAACTGTAACAACCTCTGCTTCTGAGAACTTGTGGAAACGTCCATAGCGCCACAAAATGTTACAATTTGTTTGTATACAAAATGTTTATATGTGACCCTGGACCACAAACCCAGTCACGAGTCGCACGTGTATATTCGTGGCAATAGCCAACAATACATAGTATGGGTCAAAATTATTGATTTTTATTTTATGCCAAAAATTATTAGGATATTAAGTAAAGATCATGTTCCATGAAGATATTTAGTAAATTTCCTACTGTAAATATATAAAATATTTATTTTTGTGAGTGAATGCAGCACAATCGTGAACATAAATGAACAACTTTAAAGGCGATTTTCTCAATGTTTAGATTTTTGTGCATCCTCAGATTCCAGATTTTCAATTAGTTGTATCTCGGCCAAATATTGTCCTATCCTAACAAACCATACATCAATGGAAAGCTTATTTATGTAGTTTTCAGATGATGTGTACATCTCAGTTGAAAAAAATTGACCCATGTGACTGGTTTTGTGGTGCAGGGTCGCAAAGGTCAAATATGATGTGACTTCTCTTTCAACAAAAGGTTATCGCATCTGATTGACATAAAGGCGTTTGATCGTCGCTTTTTAACCTCTGTCATGTGCCTCACGTGTAAAAGAGTACAGAAAGTCTTTCAGGGTTAGTGAGGAACACAAGCGTGTCTGTAGAGAGACAGAAGAACTGAGAGATTAAAGCCTCGCGTTTCATTCTCCTTTCCTTTCCTCTCATCTGCGGCTTCATAACATGAGGAATAAATGAGCCATTACTGTTTGAAGATTTTAAATGGTTGTGTACTGAAGTCTGTAGCAGAATGTGTGTTGAAATGCGTTCGGATATCAAGGTTTGAGATGATCTATATTTGCGTTTCTTTGCCTCGAGCAGCTTTGACCCGTGAGTCATTTACTGCACCATTCCGGCTTTATTCCCGGCATATCCTGCACTCTTTATGAAGTCCTGGTGTGAATATGTCAGACTTCCAGACTGAAGTCAGTTTAATAATAGTTATTAGTGGGAATTTGAATTTTGCTATATGTAACTGTTGATATGATACCTGAAGTCATCCCGTTTGTTGAGGAGAGTTATGAGTTATTATCTCATAAACTACCAGCTTTTTGCAACCCACATTCCAGTGCCCTGGCGAACACCCAGAACACCTCAGCATTGCGTTGGTGAGTTTTCACTCACATTATTCAGAAAATGTAAAAATCTCATGATGTTTTTGGTACATGCTGAAGTTGTGTGTCGTGACATGTAAGGTATAATGCAGGTGTACGATCATAAGAAAGCTGTTCCAGGATAATGGATGGATTTTGCATCATTAATTCTGTTATTTTACTGTTTATTAATGTGAAGCGGCTTTTAAACATTTTGCATTGTTTAAAGTGCTATAAAATAAATGTAAGTTGACTTCATCATGGCTGTTTAACCTGCACTTCTGATGCACTGGCAGAAACGAATAACCTTTGACGTCTATGCCTCTCGAGAGCTGCGATTCTGACATTATGTATTACTGTTTTCTAATTTAATAATAAGATTAGAACTAGTGATCGACCCAACCGATATATAAGCCAGACTAAGTAATTGGGGGTAATTGAACTATTTTGACATTATCAGCCAATGACTTGTGGCTGATTAGGTTAGCTCTTGAATCTGATTGGCTGAGTGTTTTCAAGCGTGCTGATATAAGCAAACAATAGCACTGGGATTTTTCACAGATTGGATCATTCCGCTTGTCTGTGTTTGTTGTGACAGACTGTCAGTGTGTGTATTAGTGCTGAGTCTTTTTCAGGAACTCTTTCTGCAGTTAACATCATTTCTCCAGTAGGTGGCGACAAATTACTTTTATGAGTGAGTCATTGAAACATTCACTCAACTGATTCATTCAAAAACAAGTGATTGAATCATTGGATTGTTAGGTGTGTTTGACTTGAAGCGGTGCTGTGTATACTGATCAGTGTATTACATGAAAGTACCTGTAATTATTATTATTAAATGCCAATCACATTACAAATAATAAACATATAGTCAAACACATAGTACACATTTTTTTAACAAATATAGACAACAAATAGTAAAAGAAAATATACAGTATGATATAAAAAATAACAATACAAGTAAAAAGAAAGGGGAAAAAAGAAAGAAAGAAAAGAATATAAACAGAAAAAGGAACAGGTATGAGATCATCATATAAATAGCATAAAAGCTTCACCTAGTGGGTTTGCTTTACTATTTTTCAACGTAAGTAGTAACTCAATATAATTTTTCATATCTATCTGAGATAACAAAAAGTTGGGTTTTCCTTTAGCCCATTTTTGTTTATGTATATGGTATTTCCCCATAATCAAACAAAGATTAACAATAAAGGCCACATTTGGTGGTAATCTTTGTCTATTGAAATAAAAAAATACAACGGCTCCTTATGCTTTTGAATCGCTCTCGCAGAACTTTAATGTCATACTGCATACATCGCTCTGCACAGCGCCGCTTTACGACGAACACACCAATTCATTCAGCTGATTTGATCAAAAACACTAATTCATTCCGGAATGAATCAAGTGACTGAGTCATCGAATCTTTCTCTTAACCAATTCAATCAAAAGACTGATTTATTTAGTCAGTGAGTCATTGAATCATTTATTCAACTGATTTTTTCAAAAACACTGATTCATTCAGGAATTAACAAAAAAATTACTGAGTCATTGAATCATTCTCTCATCCAATTCATTACAAAGACTGATTTTATTTGGTCATTGAATCAGTTATTCAACTGATTTGTTCAAAAACACTGATTCATTCCGGAATGAATCAAGTGACTGAGTCATCGAATCATTCTCTCAACCAATTCAATCAAAAAACAGTCCCAATGTGCATACTATCCACCCTAAATAGTATTGACAATTACTAATGTCACATACTATTTAGGACGGATAGTATGCAAATTGGGACTGGGCCTGATTTATTTAGTCAGTGAGTCATTGAATCATTGATTCAACTGATTTGTTCAAAAACACTGATTCATTCAGGAATTAACAAAAAAAATACTGAGTCATTGAATCACTCTCTCAACCAATTCATTACAAAGACTGATTTTATTTGGTCATTGAATCAGTTATTCAACTGATTTGTTCAAAAACACTGATTCATTCCGGAACGAATCAAGTGACTGAGTCATCAAATCATTCTCTCAACCAATTCAATCAAAAGACTGATTTATTTAGTCAGTGAGTCATTGAATCATTTATTCAACTGATTTGTTCAAAAACACTGATTCATTCAGGAATAAAAAAGTAACTGAGTCATTGGATCATTCTCTCAACCAATTCATTACAAAGACTGATTTATTCGTCATTGAATCATTTATTCAACTGATTTGTTAAAAAAACACTGATTGATCTGGGAATAAAACAAATGAGCAAGTCATATAATTCATTCAACCAATTTGTTCAAAACACTGATTCATTCAGTAAACACCACAAATAGACAAAGTAACTGGCTATATTTTGTTCAAAATGTAAGTTACTCATTATTAATTACTCATCAATTACTCACAATACAATTAATACTCATCATTTTTAGTTCAATAAACAAGTTAATATAAAATTACTTGCAATATTGACTGTTTTTGTTGTTTTACCAACGAAAATAGTTCTAAACAAAGATCAGACCAGAACTATTGTGTATCTCAAAGCAGCGGTGTCTTGTTTTGTTAATGATTCAGTGTTTCAAACGAATCGGTTGAATGAATGACTCAATGATTCACTCAGTAAGTGACTTGCCGCCACCTACTGGCGTTTTAGTTCTTGTTTAAAAGTATGCATTTTTCCAACATTTCTCATTTGTGTATTCAAAAATGTATTTAAAATCTTAATCTCATAACATTATTTATTGTGGTTGTAATTTTGCAGTGTACATTATTTCATATAATTGATAACAGCCCTGTAGTGCATATTGAATTTATCAAATGTAAGAATATGACATGAAAGATGACGCATACATTTAATAAGGTTAAATAATAAGGCCTGTATAAAGGTAAAGAACGGCCAAGGGTAAAAATCTAAAATATGCAGATATTAAAAGTTCACTGCGTGTATCATAATAATAAATTGCATTTATGACAGTGATATTTTGTTTTCTTTTTAAAGTAAACATGAAATATTACATGTATATGTAATTTAATGTGTATTTCCATCACAGGTTTGGTCTTAAATTTCATACAAGATGACATTAAAAAGGTCTTTATTAGTCTTAAATTTAACTTGTTTATATCTGTAGACACCATGAGAACTTCTACAACTAATGTTTTTCAATTTCAAAACTTATTTGAACTTATTTGACCATCTTGCTTCTACAAAAGCAGGTCAGGCCGATCTCTTCTTTAAAATTTAACGAAATTATAAATATTCAAGACAGGGCCAGTGAGGACCAGACGATTATAATACATTGCATAAGCCACAGCACAGAGCAAGACTCCTGAGACATGAAACCGTGGTGAGATTATCAGGTTAGATCAGGGTAAGTGAAATCCCTGTCTCTTATCTGCAGGATAATTACATCCAGAACGTAAAGCAGTCGCGAGTGTTTCTCAGTCCTCGGCTCACGAACTGAAATGTGTTTGCTTGTTGTTTGTGTTGCAGGTTTTCATCAGCTGTTCCCCGTCAGAATGAGCTCTTCTCCCGTCGTCCCCAGTGTGTCCGTCGATATCCTCGAGGAACTGCAGATCTTCGCAGCTCAAAACCTGGAGAAGGTCGAGGTCAACAAATACTATGAGGTCATACGAGAGCTCGGCAAGGGGACTTATGGGAAGGTGGACCTCGTCATCCATAAGAGCAGAGGTACAGCACAGTTCAAACCAGGGTTATTATCGTCAGCTGTTTTCAATACTTCAAATAAAATCCTATGAAATAATAAAATAAAGTCCCCCTCTGGTGAAAATCTTGCTTTTAATGTTGTTTATATGTCTATGTGGTGTTTTTAATATGCTGCAAATTCATAAGTCGACACCATGACATCACAAACTCCCTTGTCACCAATCAGATCAACGTGTGATCGTCAACGAGTGGATCTCTGGGCTCATTTGCATATTCATAGAACCGCGCATACTAAATGAGGCAAGGGTGTCGAGTTACATTCAAGATATTTTAAGGCATGAAGACATTATTTTCAAGGAAAAAAACTTTAAATATGTCATTTTGGTGATAAAAGACATATTAAGGGATAGAATTATTGACTGCAGGGGGACATTAACTGAAATATACATTACATTTACATTTATTCATTTAGCAGACGCTTTTATCCAAAGCGACTTAAAAATGAGAACAATAGAAGCAGTTAAACTAACAGTAAGACAACTATACGCAAGTGCTATGACCCCTCAGTTTAATTTAGCGCATTTAAAAAAAAAAAATGTTTAATAGTAGAATAGAAGAGAAGAGAAAGTGTTAGTATTACTGAATCAAGTGCTGCCGAAAAAGATACGTCTTCAGCAGTTTCTTGAAAGTGTCTACTGACTCAGAAGCTCTGGTTGAGTTAGGCAGATCATTCCACCAACAGGGAACAGTCATGGTAAAGGTCCGAGAAAGAGATTTTGTGCCTCTTTGAGATGGTACCACAAGACGACATTCGCTAGCAGAGCGTAAGTTTCTGGATGGCACATAAGTCTGAAGTAATGAGTTTAGGTAAGAGGGAGCAGTGCCAGTGGTTGTTCTGTAGGCAAACGTCAGTGCCTTGAATTTAATGCGAGCGGCAACTGGCAACCAGTGCAATTTTGTAAGGAGAGGAGTGACGTGTGCTCTCTTCGGCTCATTAAAGACTACTCTGGCTGCAGCATTCTGGATCAATTGTAGAGGTTTGACAGAGCAAGATGGAAGACCAGCCAGGAGAGCATTACAATAGTCCAGTCTGGATAGAACAAGCTCTTGGACAAGGAGTTGTGTAGCATGCTCTGTAAGGAAGGGCCTGATCCTCCCAATGTTGTGCAAGGCAAATTTGCAGGACCGGGCAGTTCTAGCAATGTGGTCTGTGAATTTCAACTGATCATCAATTACAACCCCAAGGTTCCTAGCTGACCTTGATGGAGTTATGGATGACGAGCCTAGCTGAATGGAGAAGTTGTGACGAAGTGTTGGGTTGGCCGGGACCACAAGTAGCTCTGTCTTCGCAAGGTTTAGTTGAAGGTGGTGGTCCTTCATCCAGCCAGAAATGTCTGTCAGGCAGGCTGAGATACGAGCAGCTACCGTCGGATCGTCAGGCTGGAATGAGAGGTAGAGTTGCGTGTCATCAGCGTAGCAATGATAGGAAAAGCCATGTTTCTGAATCACAGATCCTAGTGATGTCATGTAGATGGAGAAGAGGAGTGGTCCAAGCACTGAGCCCTGAGGCACCCCAGTAGCTAGATGTTGGGTCTTAGACACCACACCTCTCCACGACACCCTAAAGGACCTACCTGAGAGGTAAGACTCGAACCATTGGAGTGCAGTTCCCGAGATGCCCTTCATCTTGGAGGATCTGGTGGTTAACTGTGTCAAAAGCAGCAGACAGATCCAGCAGGATGAGGACTGAGGATTTGGAAGCTGCTCTTGCCAGTCTCAGAGCTTCAATTACTGAGAGCAGGGCAGTCTCAGTTGAGTGTCCGCTTTTGAAACCAGACTGATTGTTGTCCAAGAGGTTGTTCTGTGGAAGAAAGGAGGAGATCTGGTTGAAAACAACTCGTTCAAGTGTTTTCGCGACAAATGGAAGAATAGATACTGGTCTGTAACTAGTTAGATGTGCTGGATTTAGATTGGGTTTCTTAAGCAGTGGGGTTACTCGAGCCTGCTTAAAAGCTGTGGGAAAGGTACCAGTGTGAAGAGAGGTGTTTATGATGTGCGTGAGTGTGGGTACAACTGAGGAAGAAATGGCTTGAAGTAGATTAGTGGGGATAGGATCAAGCGGACAGGTAGTAGGGCGATTGGAAAGGAGGAGTTTAGAGACTTCCGCTTCTGAAAGTAGAGAGAAGGAGGGTAGAATGTGTGCGTTTGTTGGTAAAATGTGAGTGTCAGTTTGTGGATTGGTAAATTGGCCGCTGATGGTGGTTGTTTTATCTATGAAGAATGTGGCAAAATCGTCAGCTGTTAGGGTTGATGAAGGAGGAGGAGCAGGAGGGTTGAGAAGAGAGGAGAAGGTTTTGAAAAGCATGCGAGAGTCAGAAGGAAGTAAAATAGAATGTAAAAAAATTGTTTAAATTGAATGTAATTAAATAAATAAAATAAAAATATAGCTTTTATCCAAAGCGACTTACATTGCATTTCAAGGTACACATCTACATTCTTATCAGTTCTTGCTGATTGAACCCATGACCTCTACTGTTTGAGTGACAGGAAAGCATTAATAAACATCTTTAAAGCAACTTAATAAACATCATTACTCCAGTAGGTGTCGACAGATGACTTTATGAATTAGTCAGGGAATCATTCATTCAACCAATCCTTTTAGAAAACACGTATTCATTCCGAAAATGAAACGTGAGTCATTGAATCATTCAATTTAAGATCATTCAAAAACATTGATTCATTTGAGAAATAAACAACTGACTGTTTCATTGAATCATTTACTCAACCAATTAATTCAAAACACTAATTCAGTCAGAAACGAAACAAGTGACTGTAGGCTATAGTCATATAATCAAAAATATAATATTAAAAAAACTAAAATGAATGAAAATGACAAACACACACAACAAAATTAGTCAACTTAAAATGAAAACATAAAATCTAACTCACAATATTATTATAAAATAACACCGTTCCAAACCAACTTGATGAAATATTTAGGAATGATGTCGGATGAAAAAGATATTTGTGTAATTATTTTTGTCTTTGAATGTAAATTAGTTCATTGTTTTCAGTCTCATGGTCTAATTATAAATGCATTTGTGTTGTTTATGCGGTAAGGTTTATAGCAGGTGCAGTAATCTGAGGGGAACGATAAACCAATAAAGCTTTAATTCGCATGTTTTTCTCTCCTCAATCTACAGGAGCAAAGATGGCTCTGAAGTTTCTGAAGAAGAAGACAACCAAGCTGAAGAGTTTCTTGAGAGAGTACAGCATCTCGCTCTATCTTTCTCCATGTCCCTTCGTCATCAACATGTTTGGCATTGCGTTTGAAACGGAGGAGTACTATGTTTTTGCGCAGGAATACGCGCCGTCTGGAGACCTGTTTGATATCATTCCACCACAGGTAATCAGAATCATTTCACAATCAATAAAGCAACAGTTCTCACAAAACCAGGGGCTTTTCCACTGATTTCCAGGGGCGTTTTTTAACCCTTTTTTTTTTTTTTACCTTTGTAGGGGCAATGTTTATGGTTACCTTAAATGTCTGTGTTGTCTTTTATGTAAAATACTTCAATTTAACCAATTACTTCAATCAATCAGAATATTATAGACTGATACCAATAAAATGACACTGCAAACAGAAGCTGCATCGATCCTGTCATTTACAATACTGATTGTTTCAAAGCTTTACAGAGATAACAGGAAAATAATGCGACATTTGTCTAGAAATAAATAGCGTCACAGTCCAGCTAGAGTAAGTTCAGTGATGCTTCATTTTTGTTGTAAAAAAGTTATTAATTTAGTTCAATTATATTTATAGCCGCTCAGGGACAGTGATGTCATCATCCAGCTCAGTTCATAATGGCGTCAATGCAGCAGATCAATAATATTATTGAATATTAAATTAAATGATGGTGATGATGCTTGTTGTGTCGGTGTGTTATGATCTGTGTTCGTGAATCTTTTCTATTGCTCTGTTCTTTTTCTCTCCCTTTTTGTTCTGTTTGATCCCGGACGAGCCCCCAATAATTACGCCCCGTGTTCAGGGGAATATAGAAAACTCTAAAATTGGCCGTAATAAAATAAAATAAAGATGAATCACTCCCATTATTGATTATTACTCTGATTATTTCTTATGTTTGTTAACAAACAAGTATTCATTACTTCCATGAGCTCATTGTTTCCTGATTAAATTATTACATTTTTCGCTAACTGTGATTTTGTATTTGTACATTTCTGAAATGCATACCTAATGCTGCGTTCACACCAAACGTGAATAGAGCGTCAAATTCGCGTCCATCGCGTCCACTAGTTGGACGCTTGAACATTTTGAATCCATTCGTGCGTCCAGAGCGAATAGGACGCGCGTAAAAAGCAAAAGTTTGAAACGAAATTAATGCGTGTCTGAGGCGAAATCCGCTCCTTGTGGGAGGGGCCAGTGCTAGGCGGTTGTTTACGAGATGTCTGATGTTGATCGAGCTCATCGAGAGTCACCGCTCTGTATTTGCTCTGGAGAAAAGCGGTGTAGGGATCATCGTCGCCGTACTGGGGTCCACAGACCCTCCGGAGGCGTTCCCAGTTTACCAGTTCCTCCACGAGCTGCGCCTGGATGACGGCGTACTTCCGCCTGTCCCGCGCCCAGTTTGATGACCTGTTGTCCCGCATCGTAGCGAGGATCACCCTCGCCCTCACACACCTAATCTGTAATTTATTTTTGTTTTGATGATAAATGGAGCCAGCCTCCAAAAGTAATATCACCTGTCCTCTGATTTTTTTTTCACACGCAACACTGTCCAGACACGAACTATGTTCTTGCACTAAAGTATGTTGGTTGTCTTTACATTAGAATAATAATGTTTCATATAATCTAGATTAGATATGGAATAAATAGCATTCAATACAAAATTAATATGTCTCATACATTGAAATCAAGTTTTTATGTGATGAAATATTCACTTCACCACGTGACAACAGCAAGCAGGCTCCTGATTGGTTAACGCGGCGCGAACTGACGCCAAAGTTCAGATTTTTCTCAAACTCGAGCGTCAGACGTGCGAATGCACAAAAAGCACCAAATAAAATCACTCGCACGTAACGCGCATATCACGCCAGACGCTCAATTCACGTCCACCGCGCTAAAAGCCTCATTCACGCCGCAGGACCTCTAGACGCGCGTAAACACGTCTTTACATTGACTTACCATGGAAATCACTCGCGCCAGACGCTCTATTCGCGTTTGGTGTGAACGCAGCATTAGACAGTTTCCTCTGATAACAGATCTCTCTAAATTGTAATGTGAACTCATGCATTTTCTGTAAAGCTGCTTTGAAACGATGTGTATTGTGAAAAGCGCTACACAAATAAATGTGATTGGATGTTTGTGCACAGGTGGGTCTCCCGGAGCCGGTGGCGAAGCGCTGTGTCCATCAGGTGGGCATCGCTCTGGATTATCTCCACTCCAAGAAGCTGGTGCACAGAGACATCAAGCCCGAGAACATCCTAATCTTCGACAAGGAGTGTCGTAAAGTCAAGCTCTCGGACTTCGGCATGACTCGGCGTTCCGGTTCTCCGGTGAAACGCGTGAGCGGCACAATCCCGTACACGGCACCGGAGCTCTGCGACTCGTCGAAACACGAGGGATTCAGCGTGGACTACAGCACAGACGTGTGGGCCTTCGGAGTGCTTCTCTTCTGCATGCTCACCGGGAACTTCCCGTGGGAAAAGGCCATGCCTCCCGACTCGTTCTACGAGGAGTTTGTGCGCTGGCAGAGACGGCGAACGCATTCGGTTCCGTCTCAGTGGCGTCGTTTCACAGACGAAGCCCTTCGCATGTTCAGAAAGCTCCTGGCGTTGGAACAGGAACGCCGATGCTCCGTTAAGGAAGTATTCGCGCATTTCGGGCACCGTTGGATGCTAGACGGGAAAAGCGGCGAAAACCATCATCAGTCGGCGCAGAACTCTTCATCCGAGGAGGAGGAGCTGCTCGTGGACCGCATGAAGAAGCAGAGCTTGTCTCCGAAGGCTTCGAGGAGTATCGCTGTGGAGTCGGGATCGGCTCACCTCTTCACATCGGTGTCCACCAACAGCTCCGTCTCCTCCACTAACAGCTTCGAGCGCTCGGCCCGGGACAGTCCACCGAGCAGCCGGATCCTCGTCACCACGCCCATCGAGATCTGTGTGTGAGCGCACGCAAGACACGCGCGTATGAAACGGAGACGTGTATACAATATAGCGCTATTATATGGAAGCCCGTTTACGCCACAATTAAAAAATCGTGCTTTTGTGAATCTTAATGTTTAGGGATGCACGATATATCGGTATCGGCCGATACATGTTCATTTTCATTGTATTTTCAAGAAAATTTGGCCGATATATTAAAGCCGATAAATAGTGTATTATTTGTTATAGTGTATGAATTGCTTGTAATATGATTGAAATCACTTCAAAAAGGAACATACATTTTAGTGCGACATGTGCAGCGCAAGTCTCTCATATCGGCTACATAAAATTATATTGAAAACATTATTATAATTGTGTGATTGATTGGAACATGACGAGACTTTTGAAATTTTAATCAGGCTCTCAACATTTATATACAAATTTGTATTTAGATTTATCGGCCAATATATCGGTTATCGGCTTTCAAATATTAAGAATTATCGGTATCGGCCAAAATGTTCATATCGGTGCAACCCTATTAATTATGAGACAAAAAGGCATAATTATGATGTACTGATTCATAATTATGAAATAAAAAGTCGAATTTATTATGTTCTAAGTCATAATTATGAGATTAACAAAAATTAAAGTATGAATTAAAAAGTCAAAATGATGACATCATAATTATAATTTTTAAGTCATGATTGCGATGGTTTCACAGACAAGACTTAAGTCTTGTCTCAGACTAAAATGCAAGTTTGATCGGTTTTAACTGAAAGCGTATATTAAAATATGTCAGTGCCACTGTTTCGTCTCAAGATGCACATCAGAAATGTTTTTTTTTCTAGGGCAAGTTTAGCTACTTAAATGTCCTAATTGAACTTAAGTCTAATCCTGGCTTAATCTAAGTCCTGTCTGTGAAACCAGGCCTTTATGTCATATTTTCGACTTACTGTCATAATAATGACTTTTTAAGTCTTAATTTAGACTTTTTATGTCATAATTTCCATTTTTAATTAATTTTTACTTACTAATTCATAATTATGACATAAAAAATCGAAATTATGACATTCTATGTCATAACTATACCTTTTTATGTCATAATTAACAGTCAAAATTATGACAATCAAAGTCATTTATGACTATTATAATTATGAGATAAAAAGTTAGAATGACGGCTTATTTCATAATTTTGATTTGGTCAAAATTTTGATGTATGTCATAATTAGGACTTTTTAAGTCCGAATTTTGACTATTTAGGTCATAATTTCAAGTAGTCTCATAATTATGACTTTGTATGTAAGTTTGACATTTTATGTTAATTATGATTTACAAAAGACAGATTTTTTTTTTCTTATGGGCTTCCAGTCACGCGCGTTAATTCAGCTAAATTGAATGGGCGAAAATGTCAGTTGTTTATCGTCAGAAACTGCACACACAGAAGTCTCTTTCAAACCGAGCTTCTTTCTATTCGTTAACACGCCGAATTCACGTGACAAACTTGAAAATGAGCGAAATCTTTCGCCCTCACGCGAAATTCCCGATGACGTGGATTCCTTTTGAAATGACTGCATTTCGCCCGAGAAAATTCGTTGAACAACGATAAACGTGAACGCATCTTTAAACGCAAAAAAAGAAGACAAATTAAGGGGCTGTTTACACGACACTGTTAACTAGAGTTAGTTGTTTTCACGGATCCGTGTGATCCAGTTATCCGAGATAACGTTGTCGTCTGTACGAGAAAAACATTTCCATTATTAGTAAACTGTTGTCGTGTAAACAAACCCGTAGTTTGTGTTCGATGTCTGTTTGATTCTCCGGTCGCTCCACTAACATTCCTAACACGGATTTGCGTGTTTAGAAACAGTCTGCAAAGAAATGTAGCACTGAAACTGTGAAATACCGTGCAATTCACCAATAAACAAGTGGATCGAAAGCTTGAATCCACTTCCGGCTCGGGAAGAAATACGAGGGCTTCCCACAAATCTCTCTAAAGCAATATATGAAGCAAAAAAAGAAAGGAGAATATCTGGGATATTAATTCTTGTGAGGAATTCATCCAAATCATTTCTGTGAACAAGCAAACAGTGAGAACTGGGACGTTTATGAGAGCGGATGATGAACTTATAAATGTGTGTTCGAGATTTGACGCGTACGAATTAGATTTTTTGTTATTTAAATCCTGATTTACTTAATGTTCAGTGCGTGCAACAAACGAAAGGTTTTCCCGAGTTTTATGACACTGAACGTGTTGCAGATATTGCATGTGTTTATAAATTGACTTGTAGACTGTTGTTTTTAATTAATTGTTCTTAATTTATCAGCATTCCTAGTATTCAGAAATATATATTTTTTAAGTTGATGAACAAACATCAATATTTTTTATTTAATTTTAGTACTTTAGCACAGTTGTGCCAAACTTATTTTTAATGTGGCTGAGGGTCGGCTGCTTTGATGAACATTAATTGAAAATTATGGATGTTTATTCATGATGTTTTAGAGTATATCTCAGAGTTTGGCTGTGATTGCTTTATGATATTTCTGTTGCAAAAAAAAAAAAGAAGAAAACTACTAGTTTGTAGTGATGAACACAATATCCATTCATTTGACAGGTTGAAAAGACATTTTTTGCCTACTATGACATTTCTGTTTGGTGTTCCCCCTTTAAAGTATTATATTATATATTTTCTACATTGGTTTAAACTGAAATGCAAAACAAAGAGCGCAGATGTGCGCAAACAAACATAATAATAACTGCATGACGTTGATGAAAACATTGAAAACAAGTGTTTTAAGATTTGTGAGAATTGATGTAATGTGAATTTTTTTTGCCGTCACAATTTCTTGCATAATGTTTCAGAGTGAAAATTTTAGTAGATGACATAGGGCAAAACATCAAGCCAGCCAAATGAATCGTTTGTTTTGTTGTGGTGTTTGTATGCTGCTGCTGCTGTTGTTGTTGTTGTTGTTGTTGTTTATTTCTCACTGAGATCAAGAACTACCTGATAAAGCCTGTGCGTGTGAAACACATCTACTGAAACCCATCATTTTCAGATCCCCAGACATCAACAGTGTTGGCCCAGATCCGGCCCACATCCGGTACATGTGTATTCCTCGCGTGCCAGATGTGGGCCGGATCTGGGCCGGCACTGTTGATGTCTGGGTCAGGATGAAAGGGAAGTATTCATGAAAAGTTCCCAGCTAACAGGACGTCTCAGAACGTTCTCTCAAAGTTACGAACGAACATTCTTCCGGTAACATTAATAGAACGTTTGTTTAGCGTTATTTAAATGATTAGTTCACCTCAAAATGAAAATTTCCTAATAATTTACTCACCCCAATGCCATCCAAGATATCCATGTCTTTCTTTCCTCAGTGGAAGAGAAATTAAGTTTTTTGAGGAAAACATTTCTGGATTTTTCTTCGAATAATGGACTTCAATGACAACCAACATTTTGAAGTCCAAATCAATGCAGTTTCAAAGGTCTTTGAAGTGCTTTAACAGTCTGTACACGATCACAGCTGAGGAGGAGGGGCTTATCTAGCGAAACGATAGGTCATTTTCAAAAATAAATAAATATATATATACTTTTTAACTACAATTGTTCGGATTGAGCTGATCTGCAACGCGCCGGGAACTACATCACGTTGAAAGGTCAGGCTCGATGACTCGGGCGCCGGCGGAAGTACCGCCCCACTGTTTACAAAGCGACCAATAGAGCATCACAGTCCCGCCCACAGCTGGTGCCGGAAGTAAGAATTCAATACAATTTCTCCATTGACAGTTGGGGTATAAGCCATAAAAACGTAACCATACATGGTAGACTTAAAACCAGCTACGGCTGTACTAAGCGATTGTATATGCTCATATAAACGCCAAAAGTTTATGGGGCACTAACCTTGTTTTAAGATAAATGCCTTTTATTCGCGATGTCTTGGATAAGTACTTCATTACCCACAATCCTGAACAATTCACTTTCAATCCCACAGTGATGCATCTGATTGGTGGAAGTCGTGTAACTGTCTGGTTAAACCAGGGGTGTTCAAACTCGGTCCTGGAGGGCCACTGTCCTGCAGAGTTTAGTTCCAACTTGCCTCAACACTCCTGCTTGTAAGTTTTTAGCATGCCTTATGACCTTCAACAGCTAATCAAGACCTTGATTAGCTGTTTCAGGTGTGTTTAATTGGGGTTGGAGCTAAACTCTGCAGGACAGTGGCCCTCCAGGACCGAGTTTGGACACCCCTGGGTTAAACCTTTTACTACTATGGGTTAAACCAGCGTTTCTCAACCTCTCCTGCAGGGACCCCCTGACAGGACATGTTTTTGTTTTAACCCTGAAATGGCACACCTGATTCAATTAGTCAGCTGCACATTAAGCCTTTAATTAATTGAATCAGGTGTGCCATTTCAGGGTTAAAACAAAAACATGTCCTGTCAGGGGCAGGGGCGTCGGACTGGGGGTAAAACCAGTACTGATTACCAGGGCCCCAAGGGGAGAGAGGGCCCTTGAAAAGTCTGGAATATATTTTATTTGGAACATGGGGGCCCATCGGGACTGCCTATACATAGGGCCCAGGATCTTGTGCTACACCCCTGGTCAGGGGGTCCCTGCAGGAGAGGTTGAGAAACACTGGGTTAAACCCTTTCTTTTACTGTCTATGGCAGGGGTGTCCAAACTCGGTCCTGGAGGGCCACTGTCCTGCAGAGTTTAGTTCCAACTTGCCTCAACACACCTGCTTGTAAGTTTTTAGCATGCCTTATGACCTTCAACAGCTAATCAAGACCAAGACCTTGGACACCCCTGGTCTATGGTTAAACCCCGCGAAGGTCCGTGAAGACTGAAGATCGTGTAATGACGTAGGGCTAGTTCATTGGTCGCACGTCAGAGGCGCCCGCGCCATTGGATGTGCAGTTGCTGCAGCACAGCCTATGAGCGAGCCAGATGCTAAATGTGTTATCTGTGCAGCTGCAAATGCGTGAACTATATAAAATTCACTGGAGCAAAAAGTTCACGTGGCCGTCGTCAGATTTGGAAGTCGCTCAAAAGGCTCTTTCGCGGTTGTGGCTTCAGTCGACTTCAGTGAGGCGCGGTGGTTTATGGGATGAGTAGTTCCTTCGCTTGGAAATGAAAATATGTACACAGTCTTGTACCTTTGACTTTTTTTGGATTTTCTCTTCGTTTTTTCACTCGAAATGATATGTTGTATGCTTATGAGTTCAGCCGTAGCTGGTTATCCTCAGACATGCTCTAAAACTCTTTAGATACGGATTTTTCCAAAACTTCAATGGGAGAAATGAATGGGAAATTTACTTCCGGCACCAAAGCTCTCTCGGGCTGTGGGCGGGACTGTGATGCTCTATACAATTTGAACTATCCTCCTTCGCACGGTCGCTTAAAGTGTTACTGTTTTCTCTTACGCTTCACATCTGCATGAGCTTTCAACATGTAGCCTACTGGGAGTAAAAGCTTAGACATGTCACTCTACATCAGAAGTCTAGAAGAACATAAATATCATGTTCTTACATATCGTCGGCGTGCAACTCTGCTCAACTACACTTCCTGAACATGTTTTTATTTTAGTAACGAATAAAAGATCTGGAGATTTTGCGATCGGTCCCTCTTTGGTCACCCTGATTTTGCCAAGTAAGACACAATCCTGGATCAACATATTTTGTTGGGACTGGAATAACATTCCTGTCCCAAAACTTACCCTACCCATAACTTTTACCTAAAATCAGAGGGAAATGACTAACACTGATGTTGAAGCACCTTACCCTGGTTCTAAGCCTAAACTTGACATACACTGTAAACTTGTCCCTCTAATCTGATTGGTTGATTGGAAAGTTGTTCCAGGAATACGTGGTACTTGGTGAAATCACGTTCCCCGTCACGCTTTGTGCTGTGGGTCTTGATAGTTTTGATTTGGTTTTAGCTGTCGATAACAAACTCTGAAACCCGTCTAAACCCTGTCTTTGCAATACAAATGTCTTCCTGTAAGTTCAGATTTATTCAGAAATAAATCTCGACTAAAATGTGCACGTGTTTGTTTTTGCAGGTTTGAGTCTCTGGCAAAAAAAACATGTGAAAATACAGTAAAATGAGATGTATACATACAATTACCAGCCATATTAATTAATATGAGCAAATACAAATGAGTATGAGACAGCAACACGTTAGGCAAAATAAAAGAAGCCAGTTTATTACACTGACCAGCTCGGTTTAGTCAGTTCAAGATAAATACATTTTATGGTAAGAATGTGGACAACAACACAAAAGAACCCTGCTCAACCCTGAGATTAAGATCTAGAAACATTTGAGGAACACAACGCCAACAAAAATGTTTTTTGGTACATTTGGTGTGATGCTAAATCGTGAAAATTCATTCAAGTTACAAAAAAAGATTGCACATAAGTTTGGCACAAACAGAGTCAGTTCATCAGGCAGAGATTCCAGATTCCTCAAACTTTGGACAAAAATACTTGAAACATCTTCACTTTAACACACTACTTTCATTACAAATAAAAGAAGTGCTTCCCGGGTGAAAATCATAAATACACTGATTTGTCTTTAGCAAGGCAGCAACAAATTAAGAAACCCACTTTTAATATAAAAAATAAGTTTAGCATTTGACAAATGTTAAATGGAAATACTTATTGTTAAATGTCCAAATTAATGTTTTCTGAACTCAAAGATGAACAAAAACAAATGCATTAACTTTCCTATAGATCATCAAGATAATATGTCATTACTTATACTTATTATCTGCAAGAGATGGATATGGTCAAGGAGACGCATTTACGTGCACAGAACCAACAGGAATATCCACTGGCAGTGGGTGAAAAATGGATATTCAGATTTCTCTGAAACACTAATATTCAGCATTTCTTACAATAAAACATGTTTGTGAATCATACAATTAATGCAGCTGAAAATGCACATTAAATGTGGATTAACATTCAGAGAAGAAAGTGTGTAAATGTGACGCTAAACAGGAAGAATTGGATTAAACATCAGAATTTTGGCATTGAATTCAGAATTCATCTTCGACAAAAAACATCTTTTCCCATTTTTTTTTACACAAAGTGCCTTTCAAATTGCGTTTAACGCCCAGCCGTCGTCATGTTCTCCTTCACTTCAGCTTCTGGAAATGTGTTTTGTAAAGAACGAGTTTCCTGAAGGTCCGACAGGAACAGCGGTGGAGGTCAGAGGTCAAACACACGTTTCTGAAGGTCCGACAGGAACAGCGCTGGAGGTCAGAGGTCAAACACACTCTGTGGAGGACCAAGAGGCTTCAAATAAAACACTGTATTTTATGAAATGCATTAAAACATGCACACATTTGGATTCGAGCTGAATGAGAGAAGCATGAGGCACGGTTATTTTATTTTTACACTGGTAGTTTCAGTTTAGATTTAATAGGCTTAGCACTTATAATAAATGCCACTATAATTTGTTTGTTTTATACTTCTATTTTTCATACCTATTCTGTTCTGAATAGTGGTAACACTTTACAATAAGTTTTCATTGGTTAATATAAGTAATTACATTAGTTGACTCTTTCCCCGCCAGTGTTTTTAATTATTTTCACAGACCCAGGAATATTTCATTGTATGAATATCTAAACACAATATATCAAAAGAAAAAACAGACCCTCTTCTTTTCAACAAATAAAAGAAAGTGAAAGTGACATGTGATGGCCAAGTATGGTAACCCATACTTGGAATTTGACCTCTGCATTTAACCCATCAAAGTAAGTGCACACAAATTAGGAGCAGAGTAGTGAGTAGTGAACACACACACACTGCAAACGTGGTTACACACACCCAGAGCAGCGGGCAGCCTTGAGTGGCGCCCGGGGAGCGATTGGGTGTTATGTGCCTTGCTCAAGGACACCTCAGTCATATTCCTGCCGGTACTGGAATCGAACCAGCAACCTTTGGGTCACCAGTCCAACTATGTTACCATTGGGCCATGACTGTTACCATAAACCCAAGCTTCATGCATTCCTTTTTTATCAACACTTGAATGTGAGTTTCATTAAAAAGCATCATTTTGAGCATCGACATTTCATTCTGTAACATTTTGCAGTTTTGATTTATATGCCGTTTAATGTTGATGATCGCGTTATTTTACATATGCATATAATATCGCTTTTTTCTGCTGCTTCTTCTCCTGTGTTTTGATCAGGAGATTCTGCACTATTTCAGTAATGTGTAATAGCACCCCCTACAGTATAACAGTGAAAACTGGTGAGGAAAGAGTTAACATCAACTAACAACGAAACACTTCTAAAGCACGTTCATTTCAACATTTACTAAAGTTGTATCTGTTAATATTATTCAGTGGATCTGAGCTAATATGAACTAACAATGAACGGCTGAGTTTTAATTAACCAACAAATTAATACTGGTACATAAGTAGCACTCATTATTAATGCATTAATAAATGTCACCTAACAGGACTTTAGTGTAAAATGTTCCTTGAATACCATTAAATGGATTTGCTGGAGTGAGGAGAACGTCCTGGTTGCGTATGCAACCCTCCGTTCCCTGAAGGAGGGAACGGAGGACGTAGTCGACGTCGACTGAATGGGGATCACGCAAGGGAGCCAATCCTCTTTGAGTACGAGCCAATGGAATTGGCGTGCGTGATTCGCATCACAAACTCCGCCCCCGTGGCGCAGGTATAAATACGGAAGTGGATGCACGCACTAGTTTCTTTTTCGCTGAGAAGTCGAGCATAACCCGGAGTCAGCGGTGGTCCAGCAGTAGTGGCAAGGGACTACGTCCTCCGTTCCCTCCTTCAGGGAACGGTGGGTTGCATACGCAACCAGGACGTTCCCTTTCAGTCGATAATGTCAGACGTAGTCGACGTCGACTGAATGGGGATAACCATTGAGCACGCCACTAAAGCTGCCACCTTCCAGTGCCTAGACAAAAGCCTCCTGATGCCCCCGCAGGGCTTAGGCCAGGGAAGTCACTGCTGTTCCTACAGGACCACTGGGAAAGCGTTCCCCGTACATTGGAAGGAAGGGACGCTGCGGAAGCCACATCATACCCAGAGGGAGGTAACGTGGAGAATACACATATGAACTGGGTGGATGACCAGGCAGTATAACATATGGAATGTCACTGGGGTGGCTCCAGCCTAAGACGGGGGGAGACTCACCGGACAGTGACGGCAGAGAGACTCTGCCGAGGGAAGACACGGGCTCGCCGTAGGTAGCCGTATCGTGGAACAATACACATATGGGATAACCGTAGGGACCGCAACATATGGACCCAGCCTAACACAGGTTCCACACTGCTTACGAGCTCACGGTGAAACTGGCTTCATGAGAAGGGAGCCCACGGGAAGCAGCGGCTCAATAGGTGTCGCCCAGCCCCCAACTCTAAATCTGTCAGCAAAGCACTCTGTCAACGCCCAGGCGGAGCAAAACACTCATCATAGAGGAGCTCAACACCTAAGTGGACATGAGCATCTCGGAATCTTTCATCAAAAATAAGGCAACCACATCAGTGGGCCACTTTGCTTGGAAACAGCCTTCCCTCTCTGCTGATTCCTAACAGATAAGAGCTGGTCTGAGGTCTAAGGCTGCGTTCTGTACACATCTAACCGCTATGAAGCGGACGGACAGAGAAGCCAGAGCTGGGTCTGCCTCCTCCGGGCAGCGCTTGCAGGCTCACCACCTGATCTTATTACGGGAGAGGTAGGAACCTTGGGCACAATCCAGGCCGGGGTCTCAGCTTGTGAGTTAGCCGGTCCGAACTCCAGGCACAATACGTTGACCGAAAGTGAGCAAGTCCCTACCCTCTAGTAGAGACCATGCGAGCAGGAGAACTGATTTAACCGAATTTTTAACTCACTGCCTGCAGTGGCTCAGGGGCGGTCTCTGCAGTGCCGTTGCACCATAGATAAGGCCCAAGAGGATAAAGAGGGAAGCAAGGGTTTACATTACCTCGCTCCCTCCGTAACCTGACGACCAGGACGTGCTTCCCACGCTTCTGCATCATGATGTGCGTCAAGAATACAGAGGCAACATATTTTGAGGGTGGAGGAAAACAGCCTACTCCAACCCATCTTGCAGGAAAGAGAGCACTGAAATGATCGAAAGCTTTCAGGATCTCCTCACAGAGAGAAGACTCACTCAACGACTAGGTTCCACTTCTAATGCGCAAGCACACCCCTCTTCAGGGGGTGCTCGCAGAAGTGATGGTAACTATCACATGTCCCTGTGATAGCCACCTGAACCTCCGCGTTCAGATGTAAGACCGCCCGGAATCTCCAGGGGTAGAACGCGGGTGCCATCGTGCCCCGTCCCTGAAAAAGTGTTCAGGGGAAGTCAGGAAGGCTGTCGATGGGAACCAGGTCTTGGTTGGGCCAATAAGGGGCAACTATGAAGACCTGCTCCCTCCTGACTTGGCACCGTAGGTGCAAGCGACTGGCGCAAAGACAGGAGCACTGCTCAACACGACATGTTAAGATCACTGAGCTTCAGGAGTATTTCTGCTCAACACTGAGTGTGAAAGGATTCACTGAGCTTCAGGAGCATTTCTGCTCAACACCTGAGTGTGATGAATTCACTGAGCTGCAGGAGCATTGCTGCTCAACACCTGAGTGTGATGAACTTCACTGATTTTCAGGAGCATTT
Organism: Gila orcuttii; assembly: GCA_026230005.1. Lineage (NCBI taxonomy): Eukaryota > Metazoa > Chordata > Actinopteri > Cypriniformes > Leuciscidae > Gila > Gila orcuttii. The sequence continues at coordinate 1,428,992 of JAPDVR010000017.1, read as the reverse complement.
CTGTTCAACATGAAGTGTGATGAATTCACTGACTTGAGCAGGCGCCAGGCGACCCCGAGTCGTAGTCGCTTTTAGTAGGCTCACTGGGGAAACGCATTTCTGCGGGCCCCTAGGGCAGCTGAGAGCTAGTGTCTGTCCAAGGGTAGTCCGCTCGGACAACAACACTGACAAGGAGACGAAACCGGAGAGGCAACTGGGCGGGTCCGGAGTGGTCATGACCCAGCTGGACCCCAGGGGATGGAGTCTCCACTCACCCTGGCTCTAACTGTCGTGAGGCTCGTCGGCGGCACGACTGAGTAGAGCGGAAATAGTGGAACAAAGCATCCTCAGAAGTTTCAGACTCCAAGGAGGAGGTGACGGGTGAGTCGTGACATGCGAGGGAAGCTTAAGCAACGGTCGCAATGTCCAACAATTCAAGGCACGTATGCCCGTGTTGTCGAGGGTCGCCCAGGCCCCCGTTAAAACACGCCCTTTGTACATGGCCCCTCGGTTGATGAGGGTTTGGCAGCAGACCGGGGTGAACTGTAGTCACACAGGGTGGGCTGTTCTGCCACGGTCACCTCGGAACTCAATCGTGAAGCTAGTGCTGAAGCGGTCATCATATGGAGGAAGCCAACAGCTGCATCTACCACATGCCCCAGGAGTCTCTGAAAGTTCTTTCAGTGGGACCCTTTCTCACTTCAAACACCAGCTGAACACACTCTCATTGGAGAGACGTGTTGGACCGAGTCCATCTCCAAAACTGAAAAAGAGATACTCAACCCGTGGGCGAGATTACTCCCTCCCAGTTGACCTGAAGACCCAACGGGCTCTGGAGCACTCGAAGGGAAGGACTCTGTACTGATACTTCAACCTTCACACACAACACACAGGATGGCCTGCGGCGCAGAAGGTAGAGATCTGAAGCACATGTCTTTCAGGTCGGAGCTGCAGACCAATCTTGGGCCAAGATGGTCACGACCCACCACCTAGTAGCATGAAGAACGAGTTTACAACTAGCCTTCATACCGGCTGGAGGAGTGGCTATATCAAATCCTTCGCCAGCAGGAAAAGATAAGCATGCACAAGTCAGGAGCCCTGCTCAACACTAGGTGTGATGAATGTCACTGGATTTTCAGGAGCACGTCTGCTCAAAACCTAATGTGATGATTATCACTGATTTGAGCGGGATAGCCTAGCCTGAGGTGGGGCAGCAAAGTTGAGAGTGTGGTGTTAGTGTGCTGTGCAACACTTACCTGTCTCCACTAGCAGCAGGGGGCGCGTGAGAAGGCGGATGACCGGGTTCTCGAACGCACCAAGCTTCCTGCTGGCGACCAAGAGGGGGCTGAGGGGTGTAAGGCTAAACAGGGTCACACCCGCCAGACTGGCCCTTTTGGGACCCAGGGACAGATGAAATTGCTCTTTCTTTGAAGTGTGGGTACCGCTTGCTTTGCTTTTTTTTTTTTTTTTTTTTTTAGGGAGCCAGTGGGGGAACAGACACACACACACACAACAAAGACTCCACCCGGCTCTCACCCGGGGGGAGGGAGTGATCGTTTTTGCCAACTCCAAAAGCATCCTCATCCATCCCTGGGCGGGCTGCTTTCGCTGTTGCTTGCCACCTGGCTTGGCAGCGCCTGGAGCGGGCTGGGCGTCTCTCCTACGGCCGGCTCCCTGCTGAGGCCTGGGAGGAGGCTGCAGCGGAGGCCCAGCGGGAGCGGCGGCCGGGGAACACCCTCGGTGACGAGCAGGCGGAGGAACTGCCACCGGCGGCGGGGTGGAGGCAGCAGTGGGCCGCCGGGGCAGGATGTGCCGGATTACCTCCGTCTGCGCTTGGCCGGCAGAGAACTGTTGGAAGCAGTTCTCCGCCGCGTCGCCGACCAGCCCAACCTAGGAAATTGGGGAGAACAGGAACCGAACCTTGTCCGCATCCGCCATTATCAACCAGGCTGAGCCAACAATGGCGCTACCGGACCACTAAGGTGGACATCGCCAGACCGATCGCACACGCCACGACACTCGTGCCCCGGAGGGTGAGGTCGGGAGCGGTGCGGTGCTCACCTATGAGCGCACGGTCTGGGCTACCCTTGTGCATGCCATGGGTTCCCTGGCCTGACAGACCAGTAGCAGCACAATGGCACGCAAAAGGAAGCGGCTTGCCCAGAGGCTTTGTAAACTCTGCCCGTTGGAAAGGACGAGAATTCACAGGCCTTAGGGGGGGACGAGGATCCCCCCAAAAGGCAGCGGCCGCCAGACACAGGTGCACCTGTGTCATGACAGACCGCTCCAATGGAGGGACACCTCGCAACCCTTCACTGTTCCTCCATCAAGGGTAGTGAGGGGGAAAAGCTATTCAGGCAGTTTCTTGCAGAGAAAGATGCCGTTCACCACCTGATAAGCTCTCCATGCATTTCGGAAAAGAAAAACACTGGGGCGGCGAGCTGAGAACCAGCGCGGCCCGCCCCGAGATACTAATCCTCCAACCGAGACTGAACGGGACACGGTGGAGTTTCCACTCGAGCCCGGCAGCCCGTATCAGCATAGCTGACATTTATGGATCTGGCTCGGGCAATGTTACACTGCCATAGGGAGATAACACAGCCGAGTCGTCACCTCCAGAGGCCAGCTCAATCTCCGATGCTGCTATCGACATCTTATCCTCTGGGGGAACCCCCATTGAAACAGCTAATCGGTCCATTACAGAGGGACCAGCATGCTCAACAGGAATCCCATCGGCTGCGGTGTGATGGAGGAGTGAGGAGCCCACAGGGAATGGTTGCCGGGCGAGACATCCATCACTATCTTCTGATCACCCACCCCACACGGCACCCGGGGGCATGGTAATGGGGACTCGCGCTTCGCGGACGAAGGCGAGTCTCGATCTCAACACCGCGACAGTCATATTCCCGCAATGTGAACATGAGCCGTCCACAAAAGCTGAACACTGAACAGAGAACTGAAACAGTGAAGCACTCACTTTTCCACCCTCTAACCAGCCGTCAACACACACAAACATTTAGAATTTGTTGCTGTTAAAACAGCAGTTGAGAGCTCAAAGCTCGCGATCACCACTGCACTCGTGCTGTAGAACACCAGCACTGGGAGAGTCTTCCTGAAGAACACCGACACACTCACTCGTTGTAAACAACAGCACTCAGAGACATCAAACGATCGGCTCCGAAGCGAAAGGCAACTAGTGCGTGCATCCACTTCCGTATTTATACCCACGCCGCGGGGGCGGAGTGTGTGATGCGAATCACGCACGCCCATTCCATTGGCTCGTTCAATAGTACTTGAAGATGATAGGCTCCCTGGCGTGATCCCCATTCAGTCGACGTCATCGACTGAAAGGGAACTAAAATACGTTTATAGTGTTAATGATGTTTGTAAATGATTTGTTTAATGATATTTTACATTATTTTTTAAGTGACTTCCACTTATGTCTTTTTTTCTCTCAACAATGCAGTTTTGACAAATGATTTGTGTTAAAATATATAAATACAGACTATATAAAAAGAGAGGGAATCTAACTAAACATAACATCTCATGCATATACTTTTGATTTATGTGCATGTTTAATTGAGTATAAAGTGCAGATGTTGAGCTCAAACCTCTCTCTCCAGTGTCACCTGTTGATCTGACCATACGAGGATCCTTTAATGGACTTGTTCTAACGCATCAGAGGAAAACATTTACAAAAAGCACAACATTGAGCATCTTCATTTTAAAATACTCAATTAAAAATAAATACACAAATCTAATACTTAAAGTCCCCCTGTGGTGAAAATCCAGCGTTTAATGTTGTTTATATGTCTATGTGGTGTTTTTAATATGCTTTCAGACAAACCATGTGTAAATTCATAAGTCGACAGCATTGCTGAGTATTTTCTCCTTAAACTGCAGTGAACCAAAGACAGTCTCAAAAACACGGGTTGAAATCGCTGGTGTTTCTGACGTCACAAACTACCTTGTAACCAATCAGATCAACGTGTGATCGTCAACAAGTGGATCTCTGAGTGAGTGAGTGAGTGGAGGCGGGGCTCATTTGCATATTCATAGAACCGCGCATACTAAATGAGGCAAAGGTGTCGAGTTACATTCGAGATATTTTAAGGCATTTTTTAAGGATAAAAAGCGCTTAAATATGTCATTTTGGTGATCAATGATGAGTTTTAAGGGATACAATTATTGACTACAGGGGGACTTTAAATATTTTACATTGTCGTCTAGAAAAAGGTAGAAAAAAATTATACATATACCTTGTGCTTTCGGCATTTCATTGAAAAATTATCCTCATTTAATACACAACCTATAATAAAGATGAGGAAACACATCAATAAGACCTGAAGAGAATTAAGTGAACAGCAAAACAAACAAACAAAAACCCTTAGTTAACAGCAAATCATAATAAAAATCTCTAATGTAAGATTATCTTTCCCTGGTTTACAAGTTTAAATCCAACTCATAACACTTAATACAAAAAAATAAATAAACACATAATAAATATTTACATATAACTATTTACACACACATATATATATATATATATATATATATATATATATATATATATATATATATATATATATATACACACACACGCACATTATAAAAACAAAGAGTATAGATGCTCTGAAATCTCAGTGTTGTTCTGAATTCAATAACTGCTAAAACATCAACTGTTGTCTCCACTTTTCATCTAGAAATTACACATTTACATCATTTCCTTCATGCACGGGCAGATTCACACGCTTATTTCCCGTGTCTGTTTCACACTGTCTCCATGCGTGTCTGAGCACAGGTTTAAACATGTCTGCTGAACACACACACACACACACACACACGCAGCTCGCCATCAAACAATGCAATGCGTTAAATCCTGTTCTCCACGACATCACAACTGTGACTATATGAACATGCAACACTGTTGATGAAAAAAGACTAAAAAGTATCTTAAAAATAAAAACTTTACCGAAATACACCTATATTTTCTTCTTCTACAAAAAAAAAGAAAGGCAGCAAAAAATATTACAGACTGTTTTAACAAGCCTCCACGCCTGCGGTTGCCAGATCCTTTCTCCAAAAAAAGGAAACATTTTTTTCCCAGTGTTTTATTTATTAACTTTGCAATCTGGCAACCATGAGAATAAAGCGCAGATGTTTATTGCTCTGCATTGAGATATTCTGCTCAGTCTGTTCCTTCACAAGCTGTTAGTGATGTTTGACTAAATCTGCATAAACTGGAATAAATCCAAACATAATCTCGACTATATTGTTTGTGATTGTGGTTGTGGAATCAATGCACTCATGTAACGTCTGTGTGACAATAATGTCTATGTGGTGTTTTTAATATGCTTTAAGACAAACCATGTGTAAATTCATAAGTCGACAGCATTGCTGAGTATTTTCTCCTTAAAACTGCAGTGAACCAAAGACAGTCTCAAAAACGCGCTTTGAAATCGCTGGTGTTTCTGACGTCACAAACTACCTTGTAACCAATCAGATCAACGTGTGATCGCCAACGAGTGGATCTCTGAGCTGAGTGAGTGGAGGCGGGGCTCATTTGAATATTCATAGAACCACACATACTAAATGAGGTAAGGGTGTCGAGTTACATTCAAGATATTGTAAGGCATGAAGAATTTTTTTCTTCAAGGGAAAAAAAAGTTTAAATATGTAATTTTGGTGATCAAAGACGAGTTGTAAGGGATACAATTATTGACTACAGGGGCTACATTAAGACTAATTAAAAATTTGCTGGCAAAATCAACCCCACAACATGCGTGTATTGTGCAACATCGTCCTTGTCGTGTCTCTCACCTGACTGGACCGCACACATGTAGTGATACTTGTTCAGGCAGCCTTTGAAAACGCATCCCAACATTGCTCCCCAGTTTTGGCAAGTCGAACAAACCTGGAGAAACAAGCAATTGAGTGTCATTATCGCTGTGCGTTCGATCTTAAAGGGATAGTTCACCCAAAAATGAAAATTAGCCCATGATTTACTCACCCTCAAGCCATCCTAGGTGTTTATGACATTCTTCTTTCAGACGAATACAATCAGAGTTAAATAAAAAAATTTCCTGGCTCTTCCAAGCTTTATAATGGAGTTAATGGGTAGATTTTTTTAAGTCCATCAAAGTGTATCTATTCATGATTAAAGTGCTCCACAGGCTCTGGGGGGTTAATAAAGGCCTTCTGAAGTGAAACCATGCGTTCGTGTAAGAAAAATATCCATATTTTTCGGCGCAGACAGCCTTGTGGGCAAGTGCGCCGTTGTGCTTCGGCCGACCCGAGTTCGAGTCCTGGCTCGTGGACCTTTCCCAATCCCGTCCCCCTTCTCTCTCTCCCACCTCACTTCCTGTCTAACTACTGTCCTATCCTAATAAAAGGCAAAAACGCCAAAAAAGACATCTTTAAAAAAGGGAAAAAAAGAAAATATCCATATTTAATACTTTATCGACTAAAATAACTAGCTTCCAACAGATGGCTGTACGCAATGATTTACAGCAAAAGAGTAACCCTTGAACTTGACGCACAACGTAATAATGAACGCGGTCGCCCAGCGCTGTTTGTTTGAACCGCGAGAGGCATCAAAGCTTACGCTACTCCTACATCACACATTGTCAAGTGTTACTCTTTTGGCGTAGGTCGACTTGCGTATGGCCGTCTGCCGGAAGCTAGTTATTTTAGTCGATTAAGTTTTAAATATGGATATTTTTCTTACACGAACGCATCGCTTCACTTCAGAAGGCCTTTATTAAACCACCAGAGCCGTGTGGAGCACTTTAATCATGAATAGATGCGCGTTGATGGACTTCCAAAAAAATATACCCATTGACTCCCATTATAAAGCTTGGAAGAGCCACAACATTTTTTTAATATAACTCTGATTGTATTCGTCTGAAAGAAGAATGTCATATACACCTAGGATGACTTCAGTGTGAGTAAATCATGGGCTAATTTTCATTTTTGGGTGAACTATCCCTTTAAAGAATCCATGTATCCGAAATCTTACCGACACTTTCGCCAACCTGACGGCTTCCTCCAGCCCGTAGAGTTTCCCCCGAACCAGAAAGACGCCGGCAGCCCATACGGCACAGTCCTGGTGGAGCCAGTGTTCGTTAGCGTCAAGAGGAACCACAGGAGGGCTAAACCAATCAGTGGCGGCGTCCAGCTTAGGTTTCTTCACTGTTGGACTAGTACACGGTTCGTTCCATCTCGACACGCGGAAAGAGTTCGTCCAATTGCCTCTAGAAGCCGGATCCGAGTCACTATTATCCTCCTCCTCTAATGGATTGGGAATGACTTTAGAGGCCGATTTGTAGCCTTCAGGGAAATACGGTCCATGCAAGTCTCCAAGGTCGTTCGCGTTCGACGATCCCCCGCAGAGACAGCAAACTAGCACGTCGTTCCGCGAGCCGTCCACGCAAACTCGACCGTACTGCAGTCCCAGATTTGCAGGCATTATTCCAGAAACAATCCCAGCAGACGCCGAACACTTCCCACGCTTGTTCTCCGGATCGTTCACAACCGTACAGGTGGGAAAGTCCTTGAGATGCACGCGCACATACGGCGAAAAGCTCTCGTCCCGAACCTCCTTCTTCTCTTCCTTGTAGTTCAGACATTTAAGTTTAATTTCAGGTTCCTGCGGTTGGAAAAAGGATGTGTGGTCGACTTTGTGTTTCTTTCGTTTCCGCTTGCTAGCGTGAGATTTCTTCGCAGAAGTTGGACGTTTGTGAGCAGTCGTTTCTTTTTGCGGGATTTCAGGGCGACTGATTGGTACGGAATGACAGTTTCTTGTCTTTTTTTTTGCTGATTGGTAAAATGCATCTAAAGTCTTTGCAGAAGATGAGGTAGATCTTTCTTGGCATCTCCGTGAGCGTCTGATTTCTGTTTGTTCTTTCTGTAAATGCAATGCCGTCTTTTCTTCGGCATCATCATGCATCCTTTCCAGCAAAGTGGAGGACTTGTTTTTCTTGGACTTCCTCGCCTGAGGTTTTATTGCACGTACGCGACTTGATTTGTACCTGGTGGGTTGGATGTTTTGAACAATGGCTCCCATCCTTATGCCTCTCCGGGCTCTCGGAGGAAGTTTTTTCCTCTCGAATGTCTTCTTGGTGGCGAGCGAATACAAACCATTGCTTGTTTTGAACGCATCCATGTTTGTTTGATCTGCAGATTCACCGTTGATGGACTCGGTTGGTTTGTCGCAGGACAATTCTGTTGTGAGATCAGACTCCTTTTCTTCCTTTTGCTTCCCATCAACTGATTCTCCGCTCGTCAACACATTCTCCATTTGCTCTGCTGGAGTTGATTTGGGATCAGTCAACACATTCTCCATTTGCTCTGCTGGAGTTGATTCAGGATCAGTCAACACATTCTCCATTTGCTCTGCTGGAGTTGATTCGGGATCAGTCAACACATTCTCCATTTCCTCTGCTGGAGTTGATTCGGGATCAGTCAACACATTCTCCATTTGCTCTGCTGGAGTTGATTCGGGATCAGTTGATTCGGGATCATCAGTCAACACATTCCCAATTTGCTCTGCTGGAGTTGATTCGGGATCATCAGTCAACACATTCCCAATTTGCTCTGCTGGAGTTGATTCGGGATCAGTCAACACATTCCCAATTTGCTCTGCTGGAGTTGATTCGGGATCAGTTGATTCGGGATCAGTCAACACATTCCCAATTTGCTCTGCTGGAGTTGATTCGGGATCAGTTGATTCGGGATCAGTCAACATATTCCCAATTTGCTCTGCTGGAGTTGATTCGGGATCAGTTAACACATTCTCCATTGGCTCTTCTGAAGTTGATCTGGGATCAGTTGATTCGGGATCAGTCAACACATTCTCCATTTGCTCTCCTGAAGTTGATTTGGGATCAGTCAACACATTCTCCATTTCCTCTACTGGAGTTGATTCGGGACCATCAGTCAACACATTCTCCATTTCCCTTGTTGAAGTTGATTCGGGATCAGTCAACACATTCTCCATTTGCTCTTCTGAAGTTGATTCGGGATCAGTTGATTCGGGATCAGTCAACACATTCTCCATTTGCTCTCCTGAAGTTGATTTGGGATCAGTCAACACATTCTCCATTGGCTCTTCTGAAGTTGATTCGGGATCAGTCAACACATTCTCCATTTGCTCTTCTGAAGTTGATTCGGGATCAGTCAACACATTCTCCATTTGCTCTCCTGAAGTTGATTTGGGATCAGTCAACACATTCTCCATTGGCTCTCCTGAAGTTGATTTGGGATCAGTCAACACATTCTCCATTGGCTCTTCTGAAGTTGATTCGGGATCAGTCAACACATTCTCCATTTGCTCTTCTAAAGTTGATTCGGGATCAGTCAACACATTCTCCATTGGCTCTTCTGAAGTTGATTCGGGATCAGTCAACACATTCTCAATTTGCTTTGTTGAAGTCGATGCGGGATCAGTCAACAAATTCTCCATTTGCTCTTCTGAAGTTGATTCGGGATCAGTTGATTCGGGGTCAGTCAACACATTCTCAATTTGCTCTACTGAAGCTGATTCGGGATCTAATGGACAAATGAAGTCTTGGTTTAACGACACGGCGAAGCTCGCGGCTCCCGGTTCGTTTGGTAAAATGACCGGCTCCTTGGATCTGGAGATGAGAAAGACGAGCTCCGGGTTTGCATTCGGACACAATCCCTCTGGATCCGTGCCGTTGTCCTCCGGGAATCTTCCCTCGAAGGGTCCGACGTTCCACAGGGCATTAGCAGCTCCATTCTGATGTTCGTCTACGCTGATGGGAAACCTACACTCGCCGGGATCAGCTTGTAAAGACTTGAGCGTTTCCAAAGATAGGTTTTCCATATCCGGAGGTTGTTGAAGATAGCAGAACGCTGCTACATTCTCCACAACTTGAGCCGGCGACATGAAGCCGAACGGCTCGCAAGATGCTAATCCAACCGGAACGGAAACTTGCTGGAGACAGTGTTGATCCACATCCACCGGGAGTCCCGTGTCTTCCGCGTCTTTCCCGGGATCATAGGCACGAAGGAACGCCGAAGGAACCCCATAAACCGGGGAATGCTCTGAGAAGACATGCGACCGGCTCAGATACGATAGCATGACGGTCGTGTTGGAAAACACATCGTCCGGTTGGATCTGCTCTGTGGGAAGCGGATCAGAGTCATTCTCGGGAAGAATCGTTCCGTTGCTGGTCCCAGGATTTACGAACCAGCCCGGTGTCTGCATGACACGCAAGGCATCGATGGGATTCGCTTTTAACAGGCATTCCTCTCTGTTCCGCGTCAGATCGAAGATGTTGGGAAGGACAGACAGATCCTGAGGCTGTAAACCATCGGAGTTGCTGGGAGGCTCTTCCATATCAACTGGGAGAAGAAACAGAACTGTCAGTTTTATTTGAAGGGATAGTTCACCAAAAAATGAAAATTCTGTCATAATTTACTTGCCCTCATGTCATTCCAAATAGGGATGCATACTATGAAAATTGATCGATAACCGATATATTGGCCGATAAATCTAAATTCAATTTTATATATAATTTTTGAGAGCCTGATTACAAAAACAAAAGTCTCATGTCTCAATCAGACAATTATAATGATGTTCTCATTATAATTTTATGTAGCCTATATGACAATATGTTGCACTTAAAGGGGTCATATAATGGTACATGCACTTTTAAAAGTTGATTGTACTGAAATGTGTGTTGACAGTGCCTGTACACAACCATCATATAATGATAAAAATCCATCCAGTGTTTTTGTTTTAATCTCCTTATATGTTTTCCCCTGCCTCAAATTGAGCCGTTCGTTTTTGTGACGTAGATAAAACGGACGCCCCTCCCACAATTGTTGATTGACAGCAGCGTTTCAACACAGCCCCGCCCTGAGCGAGCTGTCCTCATAGTCTGTCATTGTTTACACTGGAGCAGAATGGCGTCTTGCGATTGTGGTGTTCTGTTCTTGGATGTAATAACGAACACAACAGTCATTTTGATGTTCCTAAATCCGAACCGCTGAAGACGCAGTGGCTGAGTTTGTTTACGATGGGAATATTCCCCACGATCAACGTCAATGCGTTCATGTTTGCGCGAATCATTTCACATCAGACTGCTTTATAAACGAGGAGGGTCAGTATGGTTTTGCTAAGAAGCTGCTCCTGAAAAAGGAATCGATACCAACTATACGTGTTCCTGCTGCACCTCCAGAAGAAGTGAGTGTAACGTTTCATTAACCTTTAAATATTAATCTTTGCAAACCGCTTGCAGGCTTCACGATGAATGTGGCTAATGTTTACACTCAGGGTGCATTACGGCATGTATTCTATGTAATGTTACGACGTTCTCAATATAATTAATAATCCCACGTTTATAATGAACAACGCGTTATGGTTATTGTGTTATTAAAAACTGTACGCACAGAACAGAGGGGGCGGAGTGAGCAAAGCTCATTATCATTTAAAGGCATATGCACTGAAACGGCGTGCTGAAAACAGAGCTGTTTTTGAGCAGGTAAAATGAGTGTTTTCTTAAAATACTAATGAGAATTTTTAATAAAAGTATATTACAAAGTTTTTATTTTGACCCTAAAGATTCATATTAACTTGTACAAAAATGGCATTATATGACCCCTTTAACTCTATTTTCCTTTTTTAAGTGATTTCAATCATATTTCAAGCAATTCAAAACCATCATGTTGAACAGTCGAATCTGAAGTGTCTCAGCTAAAAGAAATAATCCATTATTTATCAGCTTTGATATATAGGCAAAATGTTCTTATCAGGCCGATAACATTAAAAAATGATCATATATCGGCCGATACCAATATGGTGGCTGATATATCGTATATACCTAGTTCCAAACCCATAAGACTTTTGTTCACCTTTGGAACACAAATGAAGATATTTTTTATGAGAGATTTCTGTCCCTACATTCATAAGTTTATTCATAAAATAAATCCATATGAATAGACTTAAAGTAACACTATGTAGTTTTTCAACCTTCATTATATATTTCCAAGACCCATGTGATGGTACATTGACTTACAATAGGTTGAATGACACGTCTGCCATAGCCTGACAGTGTCTGTATCGCTTTTACTGGCACTATGTAACTTCGGGTTTCGGGTATGAACCCGAGCACAAAAAAAACTACAAAATTCGACTGCTTTACGGCATACGTCACTTCCCCCACTTCCTCAGATTCTGACGTGAGAGCCCAACTAGCTTTTGATACCCGTCTGTATGTTGTTGTCATGACATGACCGAAGCAACAACTAAAAGGAAGAAGGCAAAGGTTTTGTCAGAGGAGACTAAAAGAAGAAAAAGGGAGAGTGACAAATTAAAAGACCGGACGAGGATCACTATTGGAGGGAGAGCAAGACAGTTTGAAGACGGTGAGAGTGCGCGTGCGACCGGCTCTCTCTGCTCGTTCTTGTAACATGCACCCTGTCACAAGCGCAGCAGTCAGTCATCTATAAAGTGTTTATACATTTATAAATAAATCAGGGAGTCAGGGAGCTGACTATCGCGTGAAATGTAAAAGGCTGAATAACATGGCCTGGCCATGTTACGGAATGGTCCTCCATTTATCTTCACGAATCAAGTAATGCTAGTAGAGTAGCGAATTATCAGTCTGGTAGCTACACTAACATTCTAGTTTACGATGGTTATAATAAATCTTTCAGGATAACTATCCTAATGTCTGCAGGCTGATAGTAATTTTTGTTTATTTATTTTTCTGGTGAAAGTGTCTTGCCTCAGGATATAATGCAAATCGATTTTCAAATTTATCATACTTGAATGCTCCGTGTTTATATGTGAAAAAAATCGAAATTAAATCTGTTCATCATATAAAGTGATCGAGTCTCTTCAGAAGACTTGGATTAGACCGTCCGATTCATCTGGATTTATTACAGTCTCTTTATGAACGTTTGGATCAGAGGTTTGGGTGAATAGACTTTCAATTTAATTTAAAATATCTTCATTTGTGTTCCAAAGATGAGCGAAAGTCTTAAGGGTTTGGAACGACATGAGAAACGACCTGAAAAAATGACGACAGAATAATAATTTTTAGGTGAACTATCTCTTTAAAAACAATGCTATTTGACCAATGTGTTTTACAACAATAAAACGCAAAAGCTGTTGATGATAGCTGTTGATAATAATAATGAAAACTTGCCAGCGATATATTAAAAGACGGATCTTTAGTACATCATACTTTTCCTGCATACGCAAAATACTAACATAATATAAACTATTTAAGCAATCTTCACTGCATTACTGTTCATATCGTCATAAACTGTATTATTGCACTATATAGCTAATCTAAACTGCTTGATTGTTTATTTTGTTACAAAAAAGCTGATCCGCTAAATGCGACTAGAACGCATGAAGATATTAAAGGGGTGGTGAAACACAATTTCACTTTTCTAACTTTAGCTAGTGTGTAATGTTGCTGTTTGAGCATAAACAACATCTGCAAAGTTACAGCGCTCAAAGTTCAAAGGAAAGGGAGATATTTGCTTTTAAAAAATTCAATTTCTAAGGACTACAGCAAACGACTGGTTTTGGACTACACAACATTCCTCCGGAGTTGCAGACGTCAGCAAATCCCATTATTTACATAAACCCCTCCTCCGAGAATACTTAAGCGGGGCGAGGCCATTTTATATTGCTGTTTTGGAGATGAGTTGTCGCAATGCCGTCGAAACGTTGCTGTTATTTTCATCCGGATTGCAGGTCCACTTTGTTCAGCCTTCCTAGGGACGAGGGAGTTAGGGATCAATGGTTAAAATTTATTTTTAACTCGGTCCCTCATAATTATGACCCAAATCTCGCTCTCTGTGCTGCACATGTTACGGAGGAAAGCTTCCACAATCTTCGCGAGTTCAATGCAGGATTCGTACAACGGCTTCTCCTGAAAGATGGAGCAGTTCCAACTTTAAAAACAGAAGCTTTTGTTTACGGGCCACAACCTGTAAGTATGATTTATTTTTCGTCGATGTATTTTCCTGTAGTAGTTTGTATTGTTAATTGTACGTTGTAGCAAGGAAATAAACAAATGACAACGCTGTTTGGCTCTGCTGGTTTGTTAAATGCTCATTCATACTTAACGTTATCCGACAAACACCTAACGTTACAAACTTTTTTTAATCTCAACAGCGAACTTGGGATTAGTGTAAATTATTCTTTGATTAGAGCTTTTATGTTTATCTACAGTCATGCTAAACATGGTTCTGTGTTTGATTTGGCAGCCGATGTTTAGTGTTCGTTTTGGGTAAATAGTTCTGGCGACAGATATTTGTCTACAATCGTTCTAAAAATACAAAAGTAACGGTGCCATACAGTCAGAAACTATCACTACAGATCCGCAGTCTTTACTCAAAAAAATCCCTTTGAGGACTGTAGTATAATTTGTTAGAACGATTATATGAAATTCTTGTTTATGAAGCTTATTTTTTTGTAATTCTACAATAATTAGTACAATTAAATCTAAAAAGTAATGACAGAACAAAAAACAAACCTTTCTGAAACGTCGTTTAACGGCCGTTCTTGAACAGGTTCTGCTCGATCATCTTCACTAACGTTCTCTGGGTCCGATTGGTTTTATTGACGCCATTGTTTATAATACACCAAAGCACAAAGTACCGGTGAAGGTAAGGGGCGTGACGTTTCCGGAAAACGTTTACTAGACGGTTAGTGAATGACAACACACTGGGCCAGCTAACCAATCTGAGCCCATTGTGTAGTTTTGAGGGACTGGCTTCATAGAACCCGGAAACCATCCGTTTTTACAAGGAGGGGAAGAGCAGTGTAGAATAAAGGTAAAATATATGAAAAATAATGCAATTTTTAAAAAACGAAGCATGAACACATGTTACAGTGCACCCCACAAACACAATCAAGCCTTCGAAAAAATGCGTTTTATCACCCCTTTAAGATATTTTGAACATAAACATTATTTATTCAGTAAAGCTACTTTGAAACAATGTGCATTGTGAAAAGTGTTATACAAATAAATTTGTCTTGACTTTAAAAATAAAGATAATAATAATATTAAAAAACAAAAACAAAGATCAGTTAGACTCTCCACAGCTGGTGCTATGCTGGAGAAATAGTTTTTTAATTTGGATCAAATAAATTATGTTAAAGTTCCCCTAAATAATCAACACACTACTTAATATCAGATATAAACCACATTAAATTTATGCAATCAGTGTTGGTGACGTTTGCACAACAGTGGAAATATTAAGCAAGAGTTTTTGTGCATGGAAGAGCATTGCTTAGAAAAGACAAGCAGGCATAATAAAAGTAATGTGTTGCACAACAGCAGTCACATACATTTAAATAATACCACATTACCAAATTATGTTTTGATTTTTTTTTACATTATTACTTCATCAGAATGGGAGAAAACCTGCCAATAGCCATGTATGAACACACATGCAAAAATAAAAACAAAAAACTGTATATATATATATATATATATATATATATATATATATATATATATATATATATATATATATATGTACACACACACACACACTAATGCAAAACTTAATGAAAGTAATTATGTCTGAAAGCAACTGAGGAGTATTTGCTTTATTTATCCAGCCAGATTTTAAATATATGTATTCTTGATAACTTAAACACTGTATTAATTTAAAATAACATGATTTTTTTCTCTAATATTTGTATGTAATATAGAAATAAATAGTGCATCATTAAGATGTAAATATAGTCTAGTACCATGAAATCCCCTCAAATTACAAAATATTAAAGAAAAACCTTTTTCTGAAACAAAATATAGTAAGCATTACACTATTAAAAGTTAGATTAATTGTCTTTGACCTGTTTGCTGAATACCAATGGGTTAATATATACCACGGTGAAGTATTACTATAGTACTTTGTGAAGATATTTACAAAATATTTCAAAGAATAACAAGAAATACTTTCTGTACTTCAGATCAGTGTCCGATACTTTATAATACTCTTTTGTACTCCCGTATTTGATGTAAAACCGTAATCTCACGATGAGGCCTTGCAAATGAAGCCCTGCTTTATTTAATCCACTCACATTTAAGCACTTTAATAAGTTTATTTAGATTTGGATGTGTTATTTTATTCCGTTTATCAGTCCTGGTTCACTGCGACTGTGATTCTGTGCCGCTTTTCCGTGTTATGCTAACGTTAGCATAGCATGCTGTTAGCATTCGCGCTAACATTTATTCTGGCGACGATTAAAAAAACGCGCCCAACAAACGCGTGTCGTAATGAAACCCATTGAAACCTTGATGAATCGATCATAGATTAGACGCTACGAACGCGCTCATAGCCTCGCGTTATAACGCGCCGCGAGCGAAACAAAGAGAGCGCGTGCAGAGAGACTCACACACACACTCACCAGTTTCTTCAGCACAGCAGTGTAAACTCCATCACACTGACACTACACACACTCCTTCAACAGCAGAACAGAGTGTGTTTGAGTTGGACTGAATAACGCATGAAACTGGAGCTTCTCGTACTTTAGTTGAGGCTGCGCTGCTGTCAGTCATGATGCGCCATTGCGCATGCGCAGCGCTGTGGGACTGTAGTGCGTTGAGCTCAATGTGGTTATTATGCGACATAAGTTGTTCATGTTCATTCAATATGGAAGACCATTTCCACCACGTGAGAAAACAAATCATGCATAATTATGAGATGAAATCACAACTATGACATCAAAAGTCTAAATTATGACATACTAGTCATGTTAAAAATTACTTTCTAAGTCATATCTATCTTTTTATCTCAAATATGACTTAGTATGTCATTTTTTCGACTTTTGTCATAATTAAGATTTACAAAAGCATGACTTTATGTGATGATATATTATGGGGCTTCCATTTAAGTGTGTGTAAACACACTCATTCACAGACCCTAACACACATTATCTTTCGGGAATAATTTCTCAGCCAAAATGGATTAATTGGCACATCATGCAACCAATTTGCTTAATTTTAATTGACTGACAGCCCTAATTGTCATATACCTTCATTACACATATACAAATAGATGGCTTATAATAATTATAAAAATGGAAAATAAATAAATGACACATTAATCAGTGAGAAAGAGGGTGCAAAAATATTTATTGCTAATAAACCTGTCGTCAGTTCGTGTACATTTGCAGTATATTTACAATAATGTATAGATGAATGGAAATGTGAGACAAAAAATTCATAATATTTAAATAAATACAAAGAACTGCCACTGAACAAACACTACAGACTTTATCAGCTTGAAGAAACAAGAAAACTCCCATTCTCACAAGTGGACTGTTATTAATTCATAACGCCAGTCTAATACAACCATGTTTTTATACTTTAGTGCGTCTTACAGTCATTATTGGTCCTTTATTGAAGACATTCGGAGTTAATAATGCAAGCGTTGACGAATCTCGAGCACATCTAGCATCATACGCATGATTACTCTACCGCTCGTTAGCATCGAGTCGTTACGTAGTGACTTATCCACACACACTAAAGAGTTAAAACAGTAGCTCACACAGTCGTGTTTAGTGTACACATGATAGATGCTTCATTAAAAACAAAGTATTTACATTAAGACATGGCGATGAAAACCAACAAAACAAAATGTCACAGTAACTGAAGTGCATGAAATTCAGACTATAGACATAAAACTCAAACTTCATACCATGTTTAATATAGGCTGTGATCAGTGTGTCTCTAAGTGATTAATTACTGGGCTAAAATACGGTGTTTTATTAACGTGCAGCCGGTCGACCAATCAGAAGTCCTTCGTGTCCTTCGTGTCCTCGAACAAGTGGAGTCTTTGTTCAGCCGTCAATCCTTCTTTCAGACTCTGAGGACGGATGAAAAGAGAAAATACTCAGATTTAATGTTTCGAAACATTTTGTGCAAGTCAATAAATGTCACATTCAATGGTTTACAAAAAGTCAATAAATGGCAGTTTTCCAAAGCAACCCAAAAAAACATGATTATTGACTTATTTTCATGCTTTTTCTAGGGCTGCCAGCTAACAGTGCTATCACCGCTAGTCGACTAGAGCAAAAATTATATCAGTCGTTTAGTCGCAGAATTAAAAAAACATGAAAAAGTGTCGAGTTGTAACGGACAGATTGTTACAAACAATCGCCATTCATTTATCGACATCAAATATGGCTAATATCACTTGAAACGTAAGTAGCAGCAACTTTACAAGTCTAATGTTAACTAGATAAATGTGTGCTATTATTAGTGTTTACTGCATTATTACAGGCGCGATTACTCGCATTTCACTTAAAATACTCCGTCATACAGATAATCATAAGAGTAATGCAAACTGTAAAGGGTCTACTTTTATTTTTGTAAACTCACAACAACACAAAACGTACTTTAGTAAAATAATGGCGCTTTGTGTCGATCTTGAACTTGAGCGCATCACATAAATGAACCGAAACTCAGCGTATATTTGCTTCACAGACATGAGAAATATTTCTATAGAAAGCTTGACATTTTTTACATTTCAATGAACAGATTCCAATGGAAAATGAATATTCTCCGATTATGTAATCTGTATGAAACGAGCATATAGGCGAGTCGGCATCGTGACTTACTCTCTGCAGCCGAAAACACAGAAAACATTATCAATAAATTATTATTCAAATGTTTAGACTGTCTCATTCTGTTTTTTTTTCACAAAACTTTTATAATCATTAGGTGTTGCAAGCTTTATGTTCGAATTTGAGCGTTGACTAGGCTATACGTATTTTATATAGGCAATTAAAGGCGCATTACTATGATTTATGGCTTATTAATATAAACGCGTGATTAGTCGGCTAATGGCTTAAATGAACGACTACTAGTCGACTAGAGACATCTTTAGTGGAGGGCAGCCCTAGCGTTTACTATTGCATTAAACCAAAATCCCCCGTGAGCCTCGAACACCAGCATGCCGTGACCCGCGCCAGCTCTCTCTGCCGGAGACACGACTCCATGAGGCCGTGAGATGACGTGAACAGCCCTTCATGCATGATGGGAGAACTAAAGCGATCTGTTTGTTTGGCAATGCAGGAATCTGAACACAAAAAAGTGGCCTATGAAAAGTGTTTTAGAAACGGGTTGGGGAGCAGCGGGAGCAAAAACTGAGCAATAAACCGTAAAAATAAATAATAATAAAAGATTAAAATGAATAAAATTTCGATATAAACGGAATAAAATAAATATTAGATTTAAATAAAATTTTATATTAATAAAATAAATAATAAAAATAGATTGTAAAAGTTAAATAAAAAAAATTAAAATACACAAGGGGAAAGATTAAAATAAATTTTAAAAAAAATGTGATATAAAGGAATAACAAATAGGTTCAAACAAATTAGGTTCAAATAAATGTTATATTAATTAATTAATAAATAAAAAAAATATTTAAATGTTAAATTAAACATTTAAAAGTTAAAAATATAGTTGATATATTTGAGATAAAGGAATAAAATAAGAAATATATGAATAATTGAATAAAATAAATAAAAATAGATACAAATTAATTATAAAAGTTAAATAAATAAACATATATATTATTTTTATTTATTTTAATCTATTTATTATTTATTAATAAATAATAATGGTTAATATAATTAATATATATATATAATTA
This sequence comes from Gila orcuttii, assembly GCA_026230005.1. Taxonomy (NCBI): domain Eukaryota; kingdom Metazoa; phylum Chordata; class Actinopteri; order Cypriniformes; family Leuciscidae; genus Gila; species Gila orcuttii. The sequence continues at coordinate 1,409,351 of JAPDVR010000017.1, read as the reverse complement.
TTTATTATATTATTTATTTTAATCTTTTTTTTATTGTTTATTTTTGTATATTATACTATACTACACTATATATAGTATAATATACAAAAATAAACAATACACAGTGCAGTAATATAGAGTACATTTTTAACAAATTAAACTAAATACTTTACAAATAATATAACACATACTTATAAAATGTCTTTCTGACAGTATAGATTGGGTCTTTATACATTAATATTTATGGGTGTCCGTCGCATCTAAAAGATTGAAAAGCCCTGATCTAAGCGTTCGGTCCCTTTCCAGGACATTTACCTAAAATCAGAAGTCAAACGGTCTTCGGGTTTAGTCTTTAGCTGTCCCAGGACATGTCACGACTCACAGACTGGGAACAGAGGGAAAAACGGAGGAGAACACACACACACACACACACACACACACACACACACGGAACTGTGTGTTAGAGAGGGGAATGTGCAAAAGTCATGTGTCTTACCGCTACCTACCAGGCTTTCTCCTGTTCAACAAAACACACAGCACACAAAGAGTTCAGTTTCCCAGCGGTACAAGCACAACTACACTTTACATGAGATACACGTGCTGTCCTGCAGGGGGCGTGAGCGGCGCAGGGGCTTTCAAACCCATGCAGAAGAAATCAATAGCAAAAATAAGTAATAAGAAAAAGAAATCAACGGTAATAATAATTGATAAAAATTTGATATAAATAAATACAAAAATAACAAATATTTGAATAAAATAAATAAAGATTAAAATCCAAATTTGATATAAATCAATAGAATACATTTTTTTTATGAAAGATGATAAAAAAATAAAATAAAAATAATAAGATTAATTATTTATTTTTTAATTAAAACACAAAAATGAAAGTTTGATTAAAATAAAAATATATTTTTTTATATAAATGAACAGAATAAATATTTGAGTGAAATAAAAATGTTGTAAAAAATAAATAAATAAATAGATTAAAATACATATATAATAAAAATGTTTAAAGAAATAAAACTAATTAAAATACAAAGTGCAAGAGAGTTGTGGAAATGAAGCAAAGATAAATAAATAAGAACAAAATAGATAAAAATATCAATACTAAACAGATTAAAATAAATAAAAAATGGACTAAAATACAAATTTGGCATTAATAAATTAATAAAATAAATATTTAATTAAAATATAAATGTGTTATTAAAAAATAAATAATTAAAATTAATTATAAAAGTGTAATAAAAATAAGGAAATATAAAAAGCTATAATATTTAAAATATTATAATATATATTACAGTATAAATTGGGTCTGTATGTATTAAAATGTACAGCTTAAAGATAAAGATTGGGGTTTGCGGATTGAAAACCCCTGAGCGAACTATAACTCGCTATAGCTAACCTGAGAGTCACGTGTCTGAGACTCACCTTTGACCTCAGGGTGCGCTCGGAGCGTTTGGCTGCCGCGGCCGCCATCTTTAAGATATCAGGATTACTCTTGGACTTCATGATATCTGAAAGGACAGACAGTTATGATGGTTCGTAACACACACTAACATGCGTTCATACGCACGATGCATTTCAGTAGTAAGTTAGCAGGGTAAGTTACTCTGAAAAGTTATTAATTACTGGTTACCAATTACATCATCAGTGTAATTAGATTACTGTACTAATTACTCTTTCTAAAAAGTTATTAATTACTTATTACTTTCTAAATCCCATATCAACCTCCCCCAGCTGAAAACTACACGGATCGACATGAAACTGCTCTTTTAATTCTTGCAAATAAATACTATAAAGTTGCATGAATTATGCTTAAACATTTTAAAGGGAGAAGGTTACATAATAAACATACTTATTAACATCAGACAGTATATTTTGACTATTGTTTTATATAGAATTGTTCTAGTTTTTATACCAGTCCGATCTCATGACATTTCGTACGTTTTTTTTTTTTTTTGTATGAATTTGTACGAGTCGTATGATTTAGCCACCTCTTAAAATGCATAGGAATCTATACATATTATTTAGCTCAATTACACACACACACACACACACACACACACACACACACACACACACACACGAATTGCTGGGAGTCTACAGCTAAGTAACTGTAATGTAATCCCTCACTTTACTTTCTCGAGGGAAAAGTAACTCATTACGGAGTACCGTACCGTAACCGGCGTGCTCCACGTCCTCCAGCGCCGGGTCCCCCAGTGCATTGTGGGCCAGCTGGAGCTGCTCGCGCAGCCGGCACAGGTCGCGCTCCGCTTTGGCCCGTACGATGCTCAGCTCCGTGTAGATGTCCTTGTATTTATCCGTTGCATATTTCTTATCCTATGACGAGACGTGGCACAGGTTATTAATATTAATACAGTAGTGGGTTCCTTCTGATCAAATTTAAGGACATAAAACAATATAAGGCGAAAAATATATCCTAATGTGATTATTAAACTTCAAAAGGCTTTAATTGAATTAAATGTGAAGGTGAAAACACGGCACTCATGCTTTCAGAGCCGTTTGCAATCAATGAATAATGTGCATTTATGCCAATAGATTGTTGATGAATTATGGCAATGTTTACTTCATGGTATTTATGTTGTAAGATTTTTAAATGTGTGGCTCTTAGTAATAAAGCACTGGCATTTCAAAATAAAAGTCCTTCTGTATTTTGGGCTCGTTTATAATTAAAAGTGCCTTTTTTGGGGTTATTGTAGTATTTTATGGCCGTACGATGCTCAGCTCTGTCTAGATGTGCTTGTATTTATCCTACGCATATTTTTAATCCTATGACGAGACGTGGCACAGGTTATTAATACAGAACTGTGTTCCTTCTGATCAAATTTAAGGACATAAATATCTTAAATGGTATAACAGAAGTCTTAATTGAGGTCTTAAATTTGGGGACAAAAATAGATGTTGTATTTAAATGTATTGCTATATCAGCTTTACAGGCAGCTTAAGATTCAACAAACATTTTATAAAATTACATTTTTGAAGACAGACTTAGCAATTTTGTATATAGGCCTTCAAGTCTATAAAATAATTTTGAAATAAACTTGTGATTGTTGTCAAAGTTTCTCCGGGTCGATCTTACAAAATAAGGCCTTCAAGGTGAAAAAATGAACAGGATTTGCGATTATATATTATATTATTATTATTTGTGAACAAGAATGTGATTATTAAACTTCAAAATGCTTTTGAATTTGCAATCAATGAATAATGTGCATTTATGCCAATAGATTGTTGATGAATTATGACAATGTTTACTTCATGGTGTTTATATTGTAGATGGAGATGCATATTTGATCTCGTCTTTTTAAATGTGTGACTAGTAGTAAAGCAAAGACATTTCAAAATAAGAGTCCTGCTGTATTTCGGGTTTGTTTATAATTAAAAGTCCTGCCTTTTTTGGGGTTATTATTGGATTTTTGGTCACACAATAAACTTCACAATTATTATTATTATTAAGAACATCATTCAACATTTAATATATAGATTTTACTAGTTTTAGCACAATAATCTGTTTATTGCCTTTGAACATATCCTATTAGCAAAATCCAATATCTATTGACCTCTGAATTAAAAGTATTTATATATTAGTACATAAACCAATTTCAATACATGACACTGCTGTTCAAAAGTTTGGGATCGGTAAGATTTTTTTATGTTTTTATAAGTCTCTTCTGCTCACTAAGCCTGCATTTATTTAATTAAAAATACCACACACAAAAAACAACAACAGTAATATTGTGAAATATTATAACAATTTAAAAACTGTTTTCTATGTGAATATATTAGTAAAGTGTAATTTATTCCTGTGATCAAAGCTGAATTTTCAGCATCACTCCAGTCTTCAGTGTCACATGATCCTTCAGAAATCAGTATAATATGATGATTTGATGCTCAAGAAACATTTATTATTATTATCAATGTTGAAAACAATAGTGTACAATTTCTTTTCAGAAAAGGACTTGATCAATTTAATGCATCCTTGCTGAATAAAAGTATTCATTTCTTTTATCCCCCCCCCAAAAAAACCCAAATTATTACTGACGGTAGTGTATAATGTTACAAAAGCTTCCTATTTCAGATAAATGCTGTTCTTTTGAACTTTCTATAAATCAAACCCTGAATTTATTTATTTATATATAAATATATATATAAAAAATCCGATTTTTTTTTTCCCAATTATTTTGAGACTGCAGCGCTGTATCTGTATGGAATTAATTTTATTTGTGCAGGTCTTAAAAAGTCAGAGTGTGATTTGATAAACTCTACAGATATCCCGTACAAACCCCTAAACCTGTCACTTTGGATAAAAGCGTCTGCTAAATGCATAAATGTAAATAAATGCAAAGGCGCAGCTCTTACTCTTTGGGCAGTTTGCAGCTCATCTTTTAAAGAGTTGATCTCCTGCTTCAGATACTGCACTTCTGACTCTTTCACCCTCAACATTACCTGTGAAACACAAGCATGAGGTTTTCATTCTCGAGAAAGCTGCTGTTGGGAAAGCTGTAGATATAAAGGTAAAGCATCAGACCTCGAGCTCGTACAGCTCCTTCCCCTGCATGCCTCCCCCAGCGTCTCCTCCGTCCTCACTCGTCATCGAGCGCATCTTCGTGATCTCAGCGGCCAGACGGTTGTTCAACTCCTTCATAACACACACAAACAGCTTTGAGCAACAGAAACGCCACAGACTGGGAGACAAAAGTTGGAATTCTGTGCATCAAGGGTCTCATTTATCACAAAACAGAGCGTACGCCACTTCACACGCATTAGTTGTGATTTATAAAAACAAACTTGACGGGAGAATGTGTAAGTACATTTGTAAGTAAACTCTTGAGACATGCGTATATATGACATATGAGGCGACACAGGGAAAAACACGTTAATATTCATTATAAGTCCTAATCATAAACAGAGTGCATGTTCACAATGCATCAAATAATTCTGATATACACATTTAGATTAAATATGCCATTCTCATTAATGGAGTTAAGCACTTAAATTACATCAAATCATCACGAGAAGATACAACTTTTTTTATATTCTAATAAATATAAATATCTGTAGTGGATGCGCTGCACTCGAACACTTTTCTCGTGGCATACTGTGTTTTAATGATAATAGCAGAACTCATGGACTGAGGAAATATTTTCATGCAAATAATGATCAATAATGCACAATCTGTTTCCATTGGAAATATAAAGAAATTGTGAAAAATAAAATTTGGCCAGTGGAAAAGATTGAGAAAAACTTTCTCTGAAATGTATTTTATACTCATTTATTTATTTAGTCAAAAACAAGGCGAGGATCGGCTACTAAATGATTTTTGTTGCAATGTAATGTGACGCACATCCGTATCTCATAATGTTTTGTACCGTTAAACATGGTATCACGTGCATGAATATGCATATGCAAATGATATGCAGATGAGGATTTGCATAGTAAAACGAGGCGTTGTAAGCTCATATATGGTTATTTCGGGGAGGATCTCAATCTTCCTCTGACTGGGTTTATAAAGGGCATTTTGCGCAGGTTCTGGCGTACGCACACTTTTATAAGTCTGAATATTTTTGGCGTACAACATTTTTGCCATTCGGGCGCACGTACACTTTAAGTGAGAATCCTACGCAGAGTTTTATAAATGAGAGCCCTCAAGTGGATTTATTTGCTTTAAAGTCATAGTTCACCCAAAAATTTAAATTAGCCCATGATTTACTCACCCTCAAGTCATCCTAGGTGTATATGACATTCTTCTTTCAGACGAATACAATCAGAAAAATTCTGGCTCTTCCAAGCTTTATAATGGCAGTGAATGGTTGTTTCTGTTTTGCAATCCATTATAGTGCATCTATCCATCATAAAAGTCCATCTGTCCATCATAAAAGTGCATTTATCCGTCATAAAAGTGCATCTGTCCATCATAAAAGTGCATCTGTCCATCATTAAAGTGCATCTATCAATCATAAAAGTGCATCTGTCCATCATAAAAGTGCATCTGTCCATCATAAAAGTGCATCTATCCATCATAAAAGTGCATCTATTTATCATAAAAGTGCATCTATCCATCATAAAAGTGCATCTATCCATCATAAAAGTGCATCTATCCATCATAAAAGTGCATCTGTCCATCATAAAAGTGCATCTATCCATCATAAAAGTGCATCTATTTATCATAAAAGTGCATCTATCCATCATAAAAGTGCATCTATCAATCATAAAAGTGCATCTGTCCATCATAAAAGTGCATCTATTTATCATAAAAGTGCATCTATCAATCATAAAAGTGCATCTATCAATCATAAAAGTGCATCTATCCATCATAAAAGTGCATCTATTTATCATAAAAGTGCATCTATCCATCATAAAAGTGCATCTATCAATCATAAAAGTGCATCTATCAATCATAAAAGTGTATCTGTCCATAAAAGTGCATCTATCCATCATAAAAGTGCATCTATCCATCATAAAAGTGCATCTGTCCATCATAAAAGTGCATCTGTCCATCATAAAAGTGCATCTGTCCATCATAAAAGTGCATCTGTCCATCATAAAAGTGCATCTATCCATAATAAAAGTGCATCTATCCATAATAAAAGTGCATCTATTTATCATAAAAGTGCATCTGTCCATCATAAAAGTGCATCTGTCCATCATAAAAGTGCATCTATCCATAATAAAAGTGCATCTATTTATCATAAAAGTGCATCTATCCATCATAAAAGTGCATCTATCCATCATAAAAGTGCATCTATCCATCATAAAAGTGCATCTGTCCATCATAAAAGTGCGTCTGTCCATCATAAAAGTGCATCTATTTATCATTAAAGTGCATCTATCCATCATAAAAGTGCATCTATCCATCATAAAAGTGCATCTGTCCGTCATAAAAGTGCATCTGTCCGTCATAAAAGTGCATCTGTCCATCATAAAAGTGCATCTGTCCATCATAAAAGTGCATCTGTCCGTCATAAAAATGCATTTGTCCGTCATAAAAGTGCATCTGTCCATCATAAAAGTGCATCTGTCCATCATAAAAGTGCATCTATTTATCATAAAAGTGCATCTATCCATCATAAAAGTGCATCTATTTATCATAAAAGTGCATCTGTCCATCATAAAAGTGCATCTATCCGTCATAAAAGTGCATCTATCCATCATAAAAGTGCATCTGTCCATCATAAAAGTGCATCTATCCGTCATAAAAGTGCATCTATCATTAAAGTGCATCTATCATCATAAAAGTGCATCTATCATTAAAGTGCATCTGTCCGTCATAAAAGTGCATCTGTCCGTCATAAAAGTGCATCTGTCCATCATAAAAGTGCATCTGTCCGTCATAAAAGTGCATCTGTCCGTCATAAAAGTGTATCTGTCCATCATAAAAGTGCATCTGTCCATCATAAAAGTGCATCTGTCCGTCATAAAAATGCATTTGTCCGTCATAAAAGTGCATCTGTCCATCATAAAAGTGCATCTGTCCATCATAAAAGTGCATCTATTTATCATAAAAGTGCATCTATCCATCATAAAAGTGCATCTATTTATCATAAAAGTGCATCTGTCCGTCAAAAAAGTGCATCTATCCGTCATAAAAGTGCATCTATTTATCATAAAAGTGCATCTATCCATCATAAAAGTGCATCTATTTATCATAAAAGTGCATCTATCCGTCAAAAAAGTGCATCTGTCCATCATAAAAGTGCATCTATCCATCATAAAAGTGCATCTATCATTAAAGTGCATCTGTCCATCATAAAAGTGCATCTATCCATCATAAAAGTGCATCTATCATTAAAGTGCATCTGTCCATCATAAAAGTGCATCTGTCCATCATAAAAGTGCATTTATCCGTCATAAAAGTGCATCTGTCCATCATAAAAGTTCATCTATCCATCATAAAAGTGCATCTGTCCATCATAAATGTGCATTTATCCGTCATAAAAGTGCATCTATCAGTCATAAATGTGCATCTATCATTAAAGTGCATCTATCATTAAAGTGCATCTATCCATCATAAAAGTGCATCTGTCCATCATAAAAGTGCATTTATCCGTCATAAAAGTGCATCTGTCCATCATAAAAGTGCATCTGTCCATCATAAAAGTTCATCTATCCATCATAAAAGTGCATCTGTCCATCATAAAAGTGCATTTATCCGTCATAAAAGTGCATCTGTCCATCATAAAAGTGCATCTGTCCATCATAAAAGTTCATCTATCCATCATAAAAGTGCATCTGTCCATCATAAAAGTGCATTTATCCGTCATAAAAGTGCATCTGTCCATCATAAAAGTTCATCTGTCCATCATAAAAGTGCATCTGTCCATTATTAAAGTGCAACTGTCCATCATAAAAGTGCATCTATCCGTCATAAAAGTGCATCTATCATCATAAAAGTGCATCTGTCCATCATAAAAGTGCATTTATCCATCATAAAAGTGCATCTGTCCATCATAAAAGTTCATCTGTCCATCATAAAAGTGCATTTATCGTCATAAAAGTGCATCTATCCATCATAAAAGTGCATCTGTCCATCATAAAAGTGCATCTGTCCATCATAAAAGTGCATCTATCCGTCATAAAAGTGCATCTATCCATCATAAAAGTGCATCTGTCCATCATAAAAGTGCATCTGTCCATCATAAAAGTGCATCTATCCGTCATAAAAGTGCATCTATCCATCATAAAAGTGCATCTATCCATCATAAAAGTGCATCTGTCCATCATAAAAGTGCAACTGTCCATCATAAAAGTGCATTTATCCGTCATAAAAGTGCATTTATCCATCATAAAAGTGCATCAATCATTAAAGTGCATCTATCCATCATAAAAGTGCATCTATCCGTCATAAAAGTGCATCTATCCATCATAAAAGTGCATCTGTCCATCATAAAAGTGCATTTATCCGTCATAAAAGTGCATCTGTCCATCATAAAAGTGCATCTGTCCATCATAAAAGTGCATTTATCCGTCATAAAAGTGCATCTGTCCATCATAAAAGTGCATCTATCCATCATAAAAGTGCTCCAGTGGTTAATAAAGGCCTTCTAAAGCAAAGCGATGAGTTTGCTTATAAAAATCCATATTAACACGTTACAAAGTAAAATTCTAGCTTCCGGCCAATATAAAGCTTGGAAGAACCAGGACATTTTTTAATATAACTCCGATTGTGTTTGTCTGAGGAATGTCATATACACCTAGGATGAGGGTGAGTAAATCATGGGCTAATTTTCATTTTTGGGTGAACTATGCCTTTAAGGTCCTCAGCAATATGACCAAAATCTCTCTATACAGTCGTTACCTGGTTGTGTGCATTGAGCTCCTGGTTCTCCCGCTGGCACTGTCGGAGCGCCTGCCTCTCGGCCTCCAGCGCTTGGGCCAGATGAGCGTTCTCTAAACACTTCTGAGAGTATTGCTCTGATAACACCTCGATCTCCCTCTGGTACGACATCAGCTCCTCCCTACAACACAAGTCAAGTCATCTTCATTTATACAGCGCTTTTAACAATATAGACTGTTTTACAGCAGCTTTACAGTGATAACAGGAGATTACAGTAACAGAGATTGTTTTGGCTTTACAGCAGATCTAGAATAAAGTTATTGTCCAGATAAAGTTAGTTTTGATTGATTCATTTTCGTTGCAAAGATCATTAGTTATTAACTTAGTGGCCGCTAACACACACCGTTCTAACAGAAACTTTTTTCATTTGCACACAACAGTGTTTGGTGCTCGAGAACACAAACTGAAACAGGTTTCAAAGTGCAAGAGTTGAAAAATTGTGTAAAACGTTATCTCCACATAAACTTCAAAAACGCGAATCTGTGAAAAGGCTGCCGGTGCGCATATGCGTATCACGTGTTTATGAGTTAATAGGTATGAGCGTTTGAATATATATGTGTGCAGGCGTGTAGTCTCTCTTTACAAATTTACCACCAAATTACTTGTCTGGCCTAAAAAACTAATAAAACAGAATTTTTTTGTCGCTTCTGCATATCCTTGTGAACTGGAATCATTAACGTTTGACAACACACACACACTTCTCCTGTCAGTTTAAAGCGATGATAAAAGAGCAAGGCCTGTAAGTCTAGACAGAAGTACAGCCAAGAGCTCGAGGCAGATTACGTGCATGTAGACAAAGAAAGAAACTGTGCAATCACTGCAGATTTGGCATCTTGTCTGCATTGCCCCAGGACACACTTGGCAGTGGAGGCGCCCATGCAGTCGGGATCTGGGCACTTACATTTACATTTATTCATTTAGCTGACGCTTTTATCCAAAGCGACTTACAATTGCTATATATGTCAGAGGTCGCACGCCTCTGGAGCAACTAGGGGTTCAGTGTCTTGTTCAGGGACACAATGGTGTCTCACAGTGGATTCAAACCCGGGTCTCTCACACCAAAGGCATGTGTCTTATCCACTGCGCCATCACCACCCCCTATTTCACCACCCCCACTTAAAACCTTTATCAGGGTTCCTACAGATACTGTATAATCAAATCCAGGACCTTTTCAAGCACTACTCTTTTTTTTTTCCAAGGAAAAAATCAGAGATCAGAGATCACTACAATCAGAGATTTCATTTATCAAACAAAAACTTTTTTTGTTATCTTTTAAATTTTAAAAAAGGTAAATAGATAAATAAAAATAAACTAGTAAACAACATGCGATGACTGCGGTAACTTTAACCATTGAAAGGATACTATGACAAAGAGGTTGCTTTCCTTATTCAAACTGATTTTTTCTTTTTCTTCCATGAATATATGATTGACTTGAAGAATAAAAGCTGTATCATACTTGGATATTTATATGAGCAATATCACACTCATAGCCATGTGTATGCCTGTATATCAGACAGATTGCAGCTTCAATTTTGTGTGAAAAGATTGTTTTATCAATACATTTGCCATATATTTTATTTCAATGATTCAAGCACTTGGCAAGTACTTCTTCATAAAAATGACTCTTTTCAAGGGTTTTCCAGGACTTAAATTTCAAAAAGTCAAATTCAAGTACTTTAAGCACCTGTACCTGAATCCTGCTTTATTCACTCCAATATAGATGAAATGCATCACAAATGCACAAGTATAAAGCGAAGTGGAAGGGTGTGGCATCGTAATCTTGTCTCAAACGGCAATAAAATCCGAAGAGACCAGAGACTGGTTCTTTATTTCTCAAAAGAATGCAAAGGTGCGGCTAAAACTGCATAAAGGAACAACAACTGACTCGTGCTGTTTGTGGATTTCCTCGATGTCTGCATTTTCAGTGTTGTTGTTGGCCTTGCGCGCTTTGTCCAACTCCCGCTCCAGCTCCGTCCGATGTGCGTTCTTCATCGCTTCGATAGCTGATCAAATAAAAACAGTATTAAAATGCTGCGTATAAGTCTTAATTTGCATAAAACATTTGTTTGTTTTTGACAAACAAGCATCCATATGACTCTGGCATGAGGAACATGATGGATATTCATTTGATAAAGTCCCCCTGTGGAGAAAATCCAGCTTTTAATGTTGTTTATATGTCTATGTGGTGTTTTTAATATGCTTTAAGACAAACCATGTGTAAATTCATAAGTCGACAGCATTGCTGAGTATTTTCTCCTTAAAGAACAAGTTCAGTATTTTACACTTAAAGCCCTGTTTTAAGATCGTTTCTGATGAAATAGAACGGTTAAGATTGAAATTTGAGTGGTCTGGGGTGTTCACTGATATGCTCACACAAAAATCGCTGCAGAAGATGCTTTCCAACAGGTGTTTTACAATTCGTTGTAAAACTGTGGACCTATTTTTCCAAACGCCTCAAAACCGGACATTCTTCCGTTGAGAGCTTGAATAATAGACTCTCCAGCCCAGTTGGTGGCGATAATACACCTTTGCCAATGTTTGCATAGCGTCGCCTACAATACCGCGACTGGAAGACTACAGAAAGAATACAAACAACCCCGTTTCTGTTTCCGGCGGCGGAGTTATAACGTACCTCACAGAACATCCAATACAAGTCAATGGAGTTGGACAAAAACTACGATAAAACCTGTTGGAAAGCATCTTTTGCAGCGATTTTTGTGTGAGCATATCAGTGAACACCCCAGACCACTCGGTGAGTTTCACGTCTTTGTAAACTAAAGTTTAATGCATTTTATGAATGATTGTTCCAGTTGCACCTATGAAACCATTGTGGAGGTGGGGGGGGTGCTACCAAAGAAACCGAAAATTCTCGGGACAGCAGCATGTGTCCAAATTTCAATCTTAACCGTTCTATTTCATCAGAAACGATCTTAAAACAGGGCTTTAAGTGTAAAATACCGAACTTGTCCTTTAAAACTGCAGTGAACCAAAGACCGTCTCAAAAACACGGTTTGAAATCGCTGGTGTTTCTGACGTCACAAACAACCTTGTAACAATTCAGATCAACGTGTGATCGTCAACGAGTGGATCTCTGAATGTGTGAGTGAGTCGAGTGATATTCATAGAACTGTATACTAAATGAGGCAAGGGTGTCGAGTTACATTCAAGATATTTTAAAGCATGAACAATTTTTTCAAGGAAAAAACGCTTAAATGTATCATTTAGGTGATCAAAGATGAGTTTTAAGGGATAAAATGATTGACCACAGGGAGACTTTAAAAACTTGTTATATTCGGCATCGAGTATATATTATCTGATTCCAGTTACTTTTACACACAAGTTGGGTTAATTTCATGGAGTTACACTATGCAGTACACCGATCCCAGTCATTTTCATTTGTGGATAATGTAAGATACTAAGGTAGTGTTAAGTATTGAGGGTCCGTTTCAAATAGAATGACCCGTTTGCTCTTGTCCCGTTTCTTCAGTACTAACCAGATATAGTGGCTGCGGTCTCCTCGGCCAGCAGTCTCTCCTTATCCTCCTGCAGTTTCTCCAGTTCCCGCTGGTGCTTTTTCTGCAGCTCATCGATTACCTTCTGGTGAGACTCTTCCATGGCAGCGAAGCCTCGTTCACACGTAGCCTGTGGGGAAATGTAGGAAGCAGCATTTAGTGCACCTCGTTTTGGATCAACTCAAGTCCACTTCTACTTCATTTGACCAGGACAACACTTACACAGACGACGGAGATTAGCGATGTGTGGACAGAACGGTGTCCACACAAAGCCAGACATTAATAACCTACGATGACATGAAGGGACACAGAGGCCAGTGAGAGATGGCTCGGCAAACGTAACATAAATTTGTGATTTATCTGAGACTGTGTTCAAACAGCGGTCCCAAAAGATTGGACACTTTAGCCAAACCTAATGCACGAATGTCATTGGATCAGATGCAAAATATCAAATGAAAAGCTATTTATGAAAGACAGCATGAGAACAGTTTATATACAAGCTTGTTTCTGCCACGGATTAAAAAAATAAAAGGTAATTTCGACTTTTTGATATCACAAAGCAGACTTTATTTTATTTTATTTATAACGTCAGAATTTGTGAGATACAAACGCAGAATTTGTGAGATACAAACGCAGAATTGCGCAATACAAATGCGGAATTGCAAATCAGAATTGCGCTAGATAACTTAGAATTACACGAGATAAACTCTGAATACATAAGTTTATAATTCTGAGGAAAAACATCAGAATTGAGATTAAACTCGCAATTACGAGTTTATAACTTGCAATCGTGAGATATATACTTTTGTAAGAAAAAAGTCAGAATTGTGTTACCTTTTTCATTTATTCCATGGTGAAAACAAGCTTTCCTACACTAAGCAAAATGCTTAATTTGTGATTAAGCAGTCAATATACTGTTCAAACTTGAGATAAATGTATCTGAACACAATGTGGATGTCAAACATAGGTGATCATGTTGATAGTTAATGATTCTCTACACCTGTGAGAACTGCCTTCATAGATGCACTAAAATCACCTTGACACCAATTGATTAAATGTTATTGCAAAAATGGCTCAGAAAAATTTGCATTTGTTTGCAAATACTTCATTTGAGATTTCAACTTCAAATGCAATGAAATTCAAACATTTGTGGCTTAAATGTCCAAGTATGTTTTGGGATCACTCTATATGTTCTTGTTTGAAGATATTACGTGTTTTGATTTTAATTTCCCGGGGCTACATCTGAAAAACAACTCGAATGTTCAAATCCAAAAAACTCAGCTTTCACATATCTGCACGATTTGCCACTTTTAGGATTACAGCTACTACAAAACAGAGTTGATTTCAGTACATGAGATTTCCAACCATGCAAACCCAACGCACTTCCGCTGTCTTTTCAATGGCCCTGATCTCTGTACTCAAGTTGAGCTCTGATCAGACGAGCGAATGAAGCAGTTGTTTTTGCAAGGTCCTGGGACACAACCAGCTCTTCCTGTCTCCATATCACAACAGCACCTGTACTTGTTTATTCACCAGTCTCTCTGGGTGGAAAATCTCATTTCCTCTTTCGTCAGGACAAACATGAGTCCAGTATCACATACAGATGACAAATTTAGTACGACTGAGTTTTTGTGCAATTATAAATTCAACGTCTATAATCTTTTTTAGTACAAAATTATATCCAGTCTAAATTTAAAAAGAATTGTAGTAAAGGAATAAGAAAATATTCCTGCAACCTAAAGCACAACTAAAAAAAACTGAACTGTCATTATTCATTGTTTTACAATTAATAGAGAGAAAAATAGTTATCAATAATGAGACAAAAGTACCAAGTACAGACTGTCAAATTTGACAACTGCACTATTGTCAATTCTCTTTACGAGCTTATGAAACTGGCCTCATTTTTATAATTTGTCTATGAGTGTAAAATGATCTAATCAGGAACAGACTTGAGCTCTGGTCTTTAAAGCCACATCACACTGACAAAACAAAAAAAACTACTGCAATTATTGCTAGTTTGTATGTTTTTAAATCAGCAATCAAGTAACAACAAACTAGCTGTTTATTTGTCAGTACTGGTAATTTTTTATTGTAAGATGGTGCACTAATCCAATAGTTTATAAAATGTATGAAATCAAATCAAATAAATCTGATTTTTTATAATACTGTATAATGAAATTTAATTGTATCGGTCTTCAGAGTCAATTCTTTCACAAAACATTCACATTTTAAATCATAGACTGTTATTTTAAAATAAAATATTTTAGTTGTCATGCATTATTATTAATTAGGTTAAGCAGCTGGCATTTTGCAGTCATCAAAGACGAGCAGCGATTTATAAAGAACTAGTCTTGCAAAGACTGTTAAATCAAGCAAAGAGCTTAAGTATGAAAACAAGAACCAAGTCAACCAGGTGAACCACATCTACGAGGTTTTAAGAATTCGGTGATGTAGAGTATAGTTATGCATTCAGCTATGCATTCTCAGATACATCTGACGAACTGATTCTTGATTGCTCTCCATTGGGATCAATAAGCTAGAAACTGTTTCTTCAATGAGAGTTTTCTTATATTTCCCCCTGACCCACACTCCTGACGCTAAAGCGTACATGCACACCTAAGGTTAATAGCCATGCCTCACTGGTGATAGATATTAGGCTAGAGACCAAAGCACCACAAAGCAGGGTTAGTATGAGAAAAGGAAGGGAAAGGATCAGGTTGCCACATGAAGTCATTACAGACGGAGAACAGCAAGGACACGGATCTCCTTGACCTTTAAGTTTTCCAAGTCTTTCTGGTATTTCAGACGCAGTAATGTTGCATTGTCTTGTTGATTCATTTCCTCAGTCAATTCGGACACCCGGGACACAAGCTTCTCGATCCGTTCTTTGAGGGAACTCCTGGTTGGCTCGCCATCCACAGGTCCGACGGCGTCCGTGAGCTCTTCCATCTCTCGATCGAAGCGGGCTTGTAAGTCGTTACACTCAATCTCATGCTTCTTCTTAAGGTTCTCCATGCACTCGGTCAGGGAGTCGATCTCTTTCACGTTCTCCTCGGATCTCAGCTTCAGCGTCTCACCTGCTTTGGCCACTTCCAGTCTCAGCTTCTCTGCTTCTTGCTCGTACTCCTCCTTTAATTCTCGCAGCTCCTTTTTATGCTTCGCCATTGTGTCCTGAAGCTGAATGGTCCCGTCCAGGGAGTCAATCGGTTCTCCTTCGATCTGAATGTGGGTTACTGCCATTAAATCGCCACTTTTGGGACTCTGGACGCTTGAAGAAACTTGCTTGTCCTCTAGTTCAGACTGAAGTTGTGCTCTCAAATCAGCAAGGTCTAAATGTCTCATAGCTGGGAAGATCTTTAGAACTACAAAGTACATGGTTATGTCCATTACGGCCTCACGAATGTACTCGGACCAGCATCTTTGCACGTCGCAGTTCGAAAGACTCAAAGCCAACGACTGTATCTGCTCATTTGTTCGTTCCCTAAGAGCTGAAGCGGTTTGATTCAATAACACCACTTTCTTCTGAACGACTTCAGTGAGACTCTTTATAACGCAGGGATTGGTGGCATCATCAAACAAAAGATTCAAAACATCACGCAATTGTCTAGCGCTTTCATCTGTGCAAGTTGCATGTGTTTTATTACTTTCACGTTCTTTGAGGTTGGAGAGATTATGCATAAGAAGCAGCATTTTATTATCCGCTAGCATACGCTGAATCACAGTTCTTACGGTTTCTAGGGTTTCCTCGTCCTCTAAACCACCTAAAACTTTATGTAGAATCTTTCTCTCAAACATCATTCCTGCCTGATTCTCGTCCAAAATGTTGGCGCTGGACAAATCACATTCTGTAGTTGCCTTACTGCCAATTATCATGTCAAGTACATGATTAAGAGACTTAGACTTTCTTTTGAACTCTTCCGCGACTTTCTCAATTACATCTTCCCTTTGCATCGACTCTTCGCACTCGCTTCCTGTTCCCGGTTCACTAGCAAACGTCGCCTTCGCTTTCAACGTTCTAACTTCCTCCTGCGAATCTACAAGCATCTGATTAAACATCCCCACAGTCTCTTCGTGTTTTGTAAGGAGCTCTGTATTCTGGGACTGAAGTTCTCGACAGACATGCTCAGCGTTTTGAAGCTTCTTCTCTTTCTGTGAAAGCTCGAATTGAAGGACCTCCAATTGGCACTTGAGTTCGTCTTTCTCCAAATCTGACTCTTTATCGCCTTTTTCGCTTTCTGCCATCTGAAATCCAAGACCCCTAAGAGTGGCTTCTTTTAATTGCAATCTTTTCTCTGTATCTTTCAAATTATTACCAAGCGCCTCCAATTTATTAAGAGCCTCTTGCAGCTTCTGCGATTTCTCATCGAGTTCTCGTTCGTACACGTTTTTATCTGCGGTCCCTTTGTCTTCCCGCTCCTGGTTCACGTTTGCTTGCGGATATTGCGGATTGCTACGTAATCTACAAAGCTCAGCTTTCAGCCTGTCTATTTCTCGATCTGCTTCTCTCAACTGGTTTACAATTTCCTGATAGCGCTGATGCAAAGCTACGTTTTCATTTGCAAGCAACTCCACCTGCTGTGACAGATCTTTACTGGTCATTTCAGGATGGTCTGGTCTAAAGCAACCGGATGCACACGGATTCTCCGTTTTCTGCTGGACTTTTCCCAACATGTCCTCCATGGTGACCAAACGAGCTTCATAGTCTCGGATACAATCTCCAGCTCTTTCCAAGCTTTTCCTCATCGTCTCACTCTCAATTTCCTGTTGATTCTTGAGGCTTTCCAACAGTTTTTGGCATTGCATCATTTCACCTACTGACCTACTTTCCTGTCCTTGAGGAGATTCAACCCAAATGTATTCGCTATGCATGTGCAAGAGCTTTATCAGCTCCCTTAATGTCAGAGGCTCATTTGCGTCTATCAAGCCCTCAAGCTCTCTAATCTTTCCCTCTCTATCCTGAACTATGAAACTGACCGTTTTTTGAATGGAGTTTGAGGGACAGACCTCGGAGATGGGAGTGTTTTTGGTGTCAGAAAGGCAAGGTTCCTTTGTGGGCCAGTGTGAGAGAGAAAGGCCAAGCTGTGCTTGCATGTTGCGCTTTTTCAGTTCTTGCAGCTGCAGGAGCTCTTTGGTTTCCTGGTACTTCTTTGTTAAGCTCTGAGCTTGAGAACTAACCAGTTCAGTCCTCTTCATCAGGGGCTCTGTCTCAAGACTCAAAGGGGAATCCAGCTTGGAAAAGGGGACCAGACAGTTGATTAACAGTCAGCATTGGTCAATAAGTCAATCTAGATTATTAATCAACAATTATTCATAAGTTTTTAAGGGAAATTTACTTCATTACATCTGTTTCTAATCAATCTATTGAGGTTAAATTCATTCAGCTTCTTTCATGGAATGATGCACATTAGTGGCAAAAAATTAATGGCAAAAGGTTAGTAAATCAAAACAATGCATGCATATTAAGAGGTTACAGAGTTGTTTCATGGGGTAAGTGGCGCAAAATTAGTGCGAGGTAAGAATGCCAGAACGGTTACATGCCATCCAGTTATAAGCCTGCAGTTCTTTTGTGGAACAATGTCACCTGACTATTAAACAACCACTAATGTCTGTTTATAGCAAACCTTTTGATTAAAAGGTGAATCAAATACATTAAAGACTAGATGAAATGTTCATGGACAGATATTGAACAGAGCATCACCATTTGAGTGTACTTGATATGCAAAACGATGCCATGTTTAAGATAAAATCACCCCATATTTGCTTTTAATATAAAAGCTTTAACTTTGCAATGAAAACGTACATTAGAAAAATATCGAACTGTGAAGCCATTTAATCCCAAACAAGTCAATAAAAGATGGCTGTAAGCCATTTTGAGTCCAAATTAAGCTCAGAAAACAATACAACAATATTCTGAACAAAACTAAAGACAAACACACACACACACAAACGAAACGCACACATACATACTCTATAGCATATATTGAAAAAGTCAAGAATAAGGTTAAAAATGAGATGAACGAATGGTTAAATATGAAAAAACATATCATGCACATATGCCCTTAATAGGCATCTTTTCATATGCCAATGTTTATGTAGCACCTGTCAGCAAAAGATGTATTTTTAAATCATTTTCAAAGCCCTTCAGACATACTGATACTCATTGCATTTGATCTGACACTGAAAACTCTTATTTGCCCAATCTTAAACTATTGCATAAATCATAGTAAAACATTTCAATTAAATCTTCAAAATAATAATCCTTAATTTCAAATGTGCATCGAGTATGAATGTATCTGGAGGGCACAGTAAGTTCTGAGTAAGTTTTCATGCCGTCATTGCATAATGATTAATTCACTTACAATTAATGTTAATAATTTCTATGTTGTACATGCAATAGAGTTTGCATGAAATTGAAATGTTTAATGTCATTTTGCTCGAACATGGCAAGAGGAATCTTATGTAGAGGCAAAAAAAGAGAATAAAAAAACAAATCTGTTCGTTTACATGCAACTGTCTCTAGACATGCAAAGCACGCGTTTGCAGCTTCGATGATAAAGATGGAAGCCATGTGTTTGTTTTTCACCTAATAATGATACACAACGTGCTCAATGGACAAAAAAAAAAACAGTCAATAGCTGGAAGGGATACATTATTGAAATCAAGTGACATACCGGTGAAATGTAACCGGCACGGATCTGGTGTTCCTGCTCAAAGGCGTGTTTAAGCTGGCCCTCCAGCTCCAGCTTGTGCCGATTGGAGTCCATTAACTGCTGGTGGCAGCTCTCCAACTGAACCTTCAGCTCTTCAACCTAACAACGGACACACCACAAAGAGAAGTTATGATTTAAAACTAGGGGTAGGAATCTTTTGATACCTCATGATTCGATTCAAATCAATTCTTGAGGTCACGATTGAATCATATTTCGATTCGATATGTGCATAGACTTGATTGTAGTTTACTGTTACGTGCTACTTTTCTTATTTGACAGCGGTAGACAGTTTAATAGGTTTAGAAGGGAAAAAATCCTACTGAATTTAATGTGAACCATGAAATTTATTTAGTTTTTCTTCCCATTTTAGTCCCAATATAATTAACCCAATATTATAAAATAAATGCCATTTAAGCTGACTACAATCATTCTACACATTTTTCTGTAATAAAGCAAGGCAGGCAATTTTATTTTAGATATTAAAAATAGGAACAAAGAAGCAGATTACAAACAATAGGACAAATAAAATAGAAAAAATATACAAATTAAATAAACTTTTAAAGTTTATCAGGTACAGTAGCATAGGTTTATTTAACATAGTAACGTAGTAAGAAATAGGCCTGTATAATCTTCACTGTATGAATTAAATATAAATTGATTCATATTGAAGATAAAAAAAATAGGTTTATTTTATTAACATTAATGGCAACAGTTTATGAGGCTGCATTCCCTTTAAGAATGAATGCACCGATCTAATATACTGTTATACATCCGATTTTCTCCCAATTGTTTTTGTTCGCGTAACTTTAATTACTGCGAAGTTAAAGAAGTCTAACACTTTAAAAAATTGATTTTTTACATTTGTGAATCGATACAAATCGGTACCCTTTCCACACCATTTTTAATTTATTTGAAACCACACCATATTTCAACATTGCATGTTTGTGCATTGTATTCTGCATGCCCGTACCCCTTTCTTGTAGCTCTCCACGAGTTTCTCCAGCTCTGATGTGTCTCTGCTCGGGTGAGATGAAGGCAGAGGCACCCTCCTCTCGTCCCTGATGGGCGTCTTCTCCACCTGCTGCCAGCGCTGCTCGATCTCATCCTCCACCCTCTGCTGTCGCTCCCCCGAAGGGGGCGGAGCCTCGACCATGACCACGCCCACACCCTCGCCAGAGGTCACGCCTACACCCGCAGGCTCCGCCTTCCCATCGAAGGCCGAGCCGGTGACGCTCTCGTACCTCCGGCGCCGCTCCTCCCGCCTCTTGTTCCGCTCACTCAGCTCCGCCTGGAAGGAGTCGGACTCGTTCGCTCTCTGCTGGGCCAGAGCCTGAGCGATGGGACGAAACTCGGCCCAGTCAAAGGTTTTAGACCGTCCTTCTCGTCTTCGTTCTCTCGCCCGGCTCTTCTTCAATCCGGGTTCTCGCTCCACTGACGCTTCAGAGGACGGGGACTCCGCGGTGAGGTCCGGCCGGGAGAGACCATCAAACGAGCCTTGCTCGACCGTCAGGCTGGAAAGATTTTTTAAGCAAAATGTAAATGTTTTAAAGCAGGGTTCGTAAAGATACTGTAAAAAAAAGTATCTTTTCATACACTACTTTTTGGGGTTTTCAAGGACTACTATCAGGGATCGCACTTATCAAACAATATCTTTAGTACTTTTTAAGGATTTAAAAAAACTTTTTTTAAAGCAGGGTTCGTACAGATACTGTAAAACAAATTTGAGGACTTTTCATACACTACTTTTTTGGTTTTCAAGGACTACTATCAGGGATCGCACTTATCGAACAATATCTTTAGTATTTTTTTAGGCACAAATCACAGATATAAGGTATCCAAAATACAACTTACAATGTATTTAATATATATTAAATAAGTTATTTATTAACTTTTTATTATTGTTCAATAAAAAATATTTTATATTATAATGTTGGTGTAAAAAAAGACGAGAAAAAAAGTTTGATGGGGGTTTAAATGCAGTGTTAATTTTGCGTGAAAATATTGTATTTGTGGGTTTTTTTCCCCGATAAAATTAAATATATATTGTATTTTAATAAGTCAAGCACTTTTCAAGTACCTTTTTGTAAATATGGCTGTTTTCAAGGGTTTTCCAGGACTTCATTTTCAAAAAGTCAAATTCAAGTACTTTAAGCACCGTGTACGAACCCTGTTAAAGACAAAAAATGTTCTGGTTGACTGCATCATGTGTAGAAACACACCTAGCAACATCTGGTGCAGTGGACGGCCGCACGTTCTTCATGACTGCTTGGATCCAGTTTCGCCGTATTCCTGCGGTCATGGCAGAGAGCGTGTGCACCGCCTCATGAGTCTGAAAAATTGAGCACATAAAAGATTAGAAGAGCCTGCTGATTCATTAATATTTCGAAACCTTTGAGAAGAATGTAAAGAACCAAACATGCTCAGGCAAACAACTGGACTATCTGTCTCTGCAGTGCTTGTACGCCAGTACTTAGTTACACAACCAAGGACAACTACTAAAAATGTCTTTATAACATGATGAGCTAAATAAAATTAAAATAAAAGTCCATAAAATGAAATAAAATAGAAAGTCCAAAAAATTTTATAAAATAGAAAGTCCATAAAACAAAGTTTAAGTAATGAAATAAATATTTCATTAAATAAACCAAAAAGTCCATCAAAAAAAAAATATATATAAAGTCTATAAAACAAAAAGTTAATAAAATAAAAAGTCCATAAAATAAAATATAAAGTCCATGAAACAAAAGTTAATCAAATAAAAAGTCCAAAAATAAAATAGAAAGTCCATAAAACAAAAGGTCCATATAAATATAAAGATAATGTTTAGACAGACTTACTTGAATCTGGAAACCATAGTTGCGTTGAGCTTGATACTCTGTAACATTATAGCACGTACTGAGGTCAATCTCTCCATCGAGATCAGACGCCTGTTGACATTAAAAAAACATTCATTCAGTGAGAGAAATGTCATCAAGTTCAGCAATCAGGCTGATTTTCAAAATAAAATAACTCTAAAGAGAATGAAAAAATAAATCCGGAATAAACCACCAGTGTGCGCACTGAACTTACAAACACAAATAATGCTGTGAATTACCTCTTCTGCAATAGAATCCTTGTAGTATCGAAGACTGTGATCTGTCAGCACAAACCAATACTTCTTCCACTAAAACAGAAAAGCATAAAATGACAGATAAGACACTAGAATAGACAACATAATACATGTAGAGATAATTACACAGAGCCCTTGGTCACAGACAATCCTGCATCAGTCTGGCTTTTAAGACATTTATCCTTCTTAAAAGAGTGCGTGGGAAAAGTTGAGAGGCTCTATCCTTTCAACTTCGACCTATTGAAGCCGTGCAATCAAAGTGTGCAATGGCCTTTACAGCATCAGGGCATGCTTTGAGTCGGGGCGTTTGAGCTGAATAACTGATCAAAACTGCTTCCCATCTTCAGTAAATAAAGATGACGCATTTAAAGCTAAGAACTTGCTCAAATTAAATAATTCACACTGCAAAATTATAGGTGCAATAAATAATGTAATGAGATCAAGGTTTTAAATAGTTTTTTGAAAATATAAATAAGAAATGTTGGGAAAAAATGCAATGATACTTTTATACATTAAACCACCAGTAGGTGGCGGTAAAGGTCCTTGCACACTGAGTACGAAATTTTCGTATACGTTTTTTTGTTGTAGTATTTGTCATTCGGTGGCTCTGATTTGTCAAAACACCATTTAAAATACTTGCTACGGATACGAAAATTGCAGAAAATCGAACCCGATCCATTATTTTTTATGACGGATGAAAGTTTTGGAGGCGGTGTGTAAATGTGATTGACACAAAGTGAGGTCGTATTTATTTTTTAACATGCAAACATTTCGGACGAGAATTTCTGAGTCAGTGTGCAAGGACCTTAAGTCTCTTAATGAGCGAGTCATTGAATCATTCATTCAACCAATTCATTCCAAACGCTGAATCATTCAGTAACAAAACAAGTGTTGCTTCGAGATGCGCAATAGTTCTGCTGTGAACTATTTTCGTCGGTGAAATAGAAGAATGGATAATTTTGTGTCTAAAATGAAAGTAATTTAATATTAACTACTTGTTTATTGAACTATAAAATCAATGTAACATTTGTAATCAAGATAATATTCAGAAAAACAGCTATCATATGTTCCTTGGTCATGTTGTTACTTAACTATATCATACGTTATAAATAAAAAAAACTCATCTAATAATCATCTAAAAAATCAGCTAAAAAACAAAATGTCATTATTGTCTGGGCACATAGACCAGGCTATTCCGTTTTATTTATCCATAAAACATACATTTTTATTTTTAGATGTGTTGTCCAATGACTTATTTGCATTATTTTATTTCTTTATGGTAATGTTTATTTATGATAAAGAAATTTGGCCATCGAAGTGTAAAATGTACTAACTAACTAATCGTACACTGGTTTACTATAGGCTACTGCACTGTATGGATTTTAATGATACTTTTGTTTTTGTAATCAGGCTTTCAATTTGTTTTATAAAAATTTGGATTTAGATATATTGGCCAATATATCAGTTATCGGCTTTCAAATATAAAGAATTATCGGTTTCATATCGGTGCAAACCTAATAATACTAAAATATTTTAATATTGGGGGGAAAAAAGACTCATGACTTAGTCGAAAGAGGTTTTTAAGAAATGTTATCAAATAAAAAAAGTAATATTTGCAATGTTTTTAAAAAAATATAAATAGAAGTATATACCACAGGTAAAATCACTGTTTACACATTGTGAATGTTCATTTATCAGCCAGCAGTATTTAATTTCTCAACACTACGCATTCTGTGAGATCTAATCAATTTTTGTTTATTGTTTATTGAAACACAAGCTTACCTGGCCTTGTTCATCAAGTTTCACCATCCAACCTTTCTTGAAGTTCAGCAGGTCTGGCTGTGATGAAGAGGGAAACAGTCATGAATATAAACAGAGAAAGAGCAGAGCTGTTTGTGTCAGATAATAGTACGAGATCCCACAAGTCTGCATGCATGAGGAGTCGAGCAAACATCAGGTGTGCAGAGCGAAGACTCACTTTTACACAATCTCAAAAAGAGTTTTCTGCACTTTGGTTCTTTTACACTCTTGGGTGAGAGAGAGAGAGATGCAAGTCAGGGTGTTTTTCTGAACTAATTGACCGTTCGCAAAGTCCCGCCCCCTTTAGTTACTGTTGCTATGACCGACACGCCACACATGTTCTCACAGTGAACAACACATCGCGGAGCAGAGTCACTGACACACACTGACAGGACAGACCAGCTTACTTCTGATATGAAACAAAGTCTCAACTTTCAAATTTGGTCATTTTTTTAACGAAATTTAAACAATAAATACCGTTTTGTGTCTCTTTAATGTGTCGTGACAGATCTCCTCAGTTAAAGCCACTCGTGAACCGATCATCTCTTCCTTCTAGTTCATTTATAGCATCAAATAAACATGAATGAACATCAGAAGGAATGTTGTTTTAACTGCGGAAAGAAGTCAGTACACTCCGTTTCTCAAGTTCAAATCCTCCAACGTTAATCTACTAACTCTCCTGAATGCTTTGTCGGTCAATAATGGCTGAAAAATAAACACACACTCGAAGTATCTCTTGAAGAACTCAAGTGCTCCACACAAAAGCAACAACAAAACAGGCATTTGTGTATTGAGACACAATACTCACTCACTCACACCGTGTGTAAATTCATAAGTCAAAGTATTTTCTCCTTAAAACTGCAGTGAACCAAAGACAGTCTCAAAAACACGCTTTGAAATCGCTGGTGTTTCTGACGTCACAAACGACCTTGTAACCAATCAGATCAACGTGTGATCGACAACCAGTGGATCTCTGAGTGAGTGAGTGAGTGAGTGGAGGCGGGGCTCATTTGCATATTCATAGAACCGCGTATTCTAAATGAGGCAAGAGTGTCGAGTTACATTCAAGATATTTTAAGGCATGAAGAATTTTTTAGAGGAAACAACACTTCAATATGTAATTTTGGTGATAAAAGACGAGTTTTAAGGGATAAAATGATTGACTACAGGGGGACTTTAAAATTTTGTAATTTTATTGCGTGTTTTAGTTGGTCATCACAAACTGGTTTTTATTTAGTCTTTTCATTTTTGTCAGTGAAAGAATTTTGATGAAAAATGTGACAAAATGTATTCATCAATGAAATTAACAACGCATAACATGACATTTTACAACCTCAACTAACTTTACCACATCAAAAAAATGGTCGAATTATCAGTTTTAAAAAACTTTTTGCATTTTGGTCTTTTGACAAAAGCTTCAATTTATTAATAAGGAGTAAAACAGTTGTTAAATTTTTTCTCTTTAAGAAATAATAGCCTGTCAAAGCTTTTTAAATAAATTAATAGGTAGATCAATTGATAGGTATTGACCTTTAAATTAGTTTGTAGCCTGTCCAATCTATAAAATATATTAAATATACAATATATTTAACGTTTGCAAAGAGCGTTTTGGACAGTAGTGATCTTCGTCGAACTCTAAAGTCTCTGTAAATCGAGATGTTCTTTTATATCATGCTGACTAAAATATTCCAAAACAGTAGTCCATCTTTTCCTTCAAAACATGTAAAATCCTGCTGCAGTTCTCTTTAACCTCTGAACCTCAGAGAACAACAGAGCAATTGTGAGGGTTTGGAAGAGATTCACCTCTCTCTCTCTCTCTCTCTCTCTCTCTCTCTCTCTCTCTCTCTCTCACACACACACACACACACAATGTTCTCTGACTTTAGAAGTGGCAGGACACACTTTATATAACCTTTGTTTTCTATAGCGCCTTTAACTGTACATCTCAAAGCGCTTTAAAGAAACAAATAAAACAGCAAAAATACACCCTATAAAATAATCCACAATATAAAATTAAAGCAACAAAATACACTATATAAAATAATGCACAATGAGATATTTATACAAATATTAAAAGCTATCGTAATTTATTTTATTTTTATTTATTTTTTTGCTTGCCATATCTCGATCTGTAACTAAATCGGTAACTAACAAGGCATTACAATAATCAATAGGGGAAAACACAAAAGTGTTAATCAACCTCTCAGCAACAAGGAAAGTTGATCCATTAACTTTCCATTAATACCAACACCTTCTATTACTCCTAAAACTACATGTACTGCGTTAGACTAAACTGGGAAGGGTCATAGCACTTACTATTGTTCTATTGTTAGTTTAACTGATGGATAAAAGCGTCTGCTAAATGATTAAATGTAAATGTGAAACACAGCATTGGATCTGGCAATATTTCAAAGATGGAAGAAAGAGGTTTTAACAGTATTCTGGACAGTAAGTGGACTTTCAGACTTTTAGTCTGACATGTTTTTTGTCCACGACAAGTCAAAATCGCGTAATCTGACACAGTGACTATCGTAACAGTTTTTAAACAACTGTGTAATCTGAACCAGGCATAAGTGGACTCTCAGTGTCCAGCCAGAAACGGGAGGTTTGTCTCACGGTCATGACGGATTCGGTGGTCCGGCGGTCCAGTGATTTGGCTCTTCTCAGAGGAGGAAGGCTGGAGTGATAGAAGTCCACGCCCTGCGTCGGGTCCATCTTCTGCTCCTGAACCACAGGAAGTAAAAACAGCAGGTTCACACTTTCAGAGGTTTTAGACAACGGCAACATCACATGTTAAGCAATTACCCAGAAAACTAGAGATGCACTGATATTAAAAGTGTGTCGATGCCTATAAGTCAATAATTATTAGGAATGCACTGATATATAAAAATTTTTGGCCGATACCGATAACTTTATATTTGGAAAGCCGATAACCGATATATTGGCCAATAAATCTAAATACATTTTTTATTTTTATCATTTTTGAGAGCCTGATTACAAAATAAGTGTCTCATGTCCCAATCACACTATTTCAATGATGTTCTCATAATTGTATGTAGCCGATATGAAAGATGTTGCACTGAACTCTATTTTCCTTTTTTGAAGTGATTCCAATCATATTTCAAGCAATTCAAAACCATCATGTTGAACTGTGCGCATCTGAAGAGTCTCAGCTGAAGGAAATAATACATTATTTATCAGCTTCAATATATCGGCCAAATGTTCTTATCGGGACGATAACGATAACATTAAAAATTATCATATATCGTCCGATACCGATATGGTGGCCGATATATTGTGCATCCCTAAGAATTAGTACAATAATTACAGCAATTATTATGTTATGTCTGAAAACTAATAAATGTCTCTTCTGCTCACCAAGGCTGCATCTATTTGGTCAAAAATACAGTAAAATATTATTATAATGTAAATCACTGTTTTCTATGTGAAAATATAGTAAAGTGTAAATTATTCCTGTGATCAAAGCTGAATTTTCAGCATCATTACTCCAGTCTTCAGTGTCACATGATCCTTCAGAAATCAGTATAATATGATGATTTGATGCTCAAGAAACATTTATGATTATTATCAGTGTTGAAAACAGTTCATATTTTTGTGGAAACTGTGATATTTTATTTTTCAGGATTCTTTGATTGATTGATTGATTGATTTGATTGATTTTATTTTATTTGTCCTCGAGAGTAAATTTGTTTCCACCATCGATGCGTATGATACAAAACACATAACATACTGAAAAACATAACATATAACCTCTACAAAACAAAACAAAAACAAAAAGAGAGCATACTTGACGTATCACTGATTCCCTATGTATTTAGGGCTTTGATGAATAGAAAGTTCAATAGAACAGCATTTATTTTAAATAAAATCTTTTGTAACATTACAAATGTCTTTACTGTCACTTTTTATCAAATTAATGTGTCCTTGATGAATAAAAGTATTATTTTTTTATTGTACTGACCCCAAACTTTTGAACAGTTGCATTTAAAATAAAATGGTAAAAGCTTATATTTTCCAAAAGATGAGTCTTACTAATTTAACATTTTATAGCTTAACTTAAAGTGAGCATTAAATGATGGCAAAGTTAATCTAAATGTAAAAATATGGGAAACAAGCATGCACAATAAAATGTTAAATATTTATCTAATGTTAACAGATAATGATAACCGATATGGCTCTGATATATGCATCCCTAAAAATACCCCATTAAAAACTGTTATTTGTTAAAGTGTTACACCAGATGTTGAAAGCATAGTTTTATTCAAGAGTGTGTGGAAATGTTTATCATTCGCTGAAGATGTTTTGCCTTGTATCTGAGCAGCTTGCCTGGATATAAATGCGTAATTATGTCCATGTGCCCTAGAATAAAATCTGACAGACCTCCACAAGCGAGAAGCTTCATAAACAGCTCTTCAATCGCCTTGAGAATGAGGCAGAAAATACCAGTATCGCATCCAAACCCTGAACTGACCTTGAAAGCAGCAAAAACAATAACGAACTTGGGCTTTCAGCCTCATTTTACATTCAGCTCCAGTCTTCTGTTACACTGACAAATGCCTTCGCTTGCAACAATAATCTGTGTTATTTTTCAGAGCAGTTTGGCCTGTAAAACAAGTGGTGTGTGTGCTCCTTCAGTGATCACACACACACGCAGCGAACGGAAGATACCATCACTGAAAAATGTCTCAAAAACAAGAGGCTTGATCAAAATCTCTATTGCTCACATTGTTGAAAACCACTGAACCTGCATGAGTGGAAACAAAAGGTGAGCTTTTACTAGTGTGTGTGTGTGTGTGTGTGTGTGTGTGAGAGAGAGAGAGAGAGAGAGAAAGAAAGAAAGAAAGAAAGAAAGAAAGAGAGAGAGAGTGTGTGTGAGATAGAGTGTGTGAGTGCGTGTGAGAGAGAGAGAGAGAGAGAGAGAGAGAGAGAGAGAGTGAGTGTGTGTGTGTGAGCATGTATTTGTGAGGGCGCGTGTCTGTGTGAGTGAGTGAGAGCTTGTGAGTGTGTGTGTGTGTGTACGCGCGCGCGTCTATGAGTGAGTGAGTGAGTGAGAGCTTGTGTGTGCGCGTGTGTGTGTGTGTGTGTGTTTGTGTGTGCGTGCGTGCGTGCGTGTGTATGAGTGACTGAGTGAGCGTGCGTGTGAGCGTGTGTGTGTGT
The DNA here is from genome assembly GCA_026230005.1 of Gila orcuttii. Lineage (NCBI taxonomy): Eukaryota > Metazoa > Chordata > Actinopteri > Cypriniformes > Leuciscidae > Gila > Gila orcuttii. The sequence goes on along the minus strand of JAPDVR010000017.1, from coordinate 1,379,711 downwards.
GTGTGTGTGTGTGTGTGTGTGTGAGATGAATCTGGACGAGCAGCATTGGGATGAAATAAGAAATAATTCTTTAAGGGAAGGTGAGAATCAGGAATAAAGTGCCCGACGAGACACTGCAGCTCCAGCCGTGACGACAGAGGCTCTGAAGAATAGCAACTATTTGTTTTTGTCTAAGCGAGATTATTCGGCCCCAGGCTTGAGACTGAGGAAAGAAAATAACCGTCAGTGGGATCAGAGCACATGATGGAAACTGGGAATTAATTGAGACAAAAGATCATGCGTGCAAGAGCAGAAAAACAGCAGGAAGTTCATAACCAAAAAATCATTAGGTCATATTTTGTTTTTGATTATTAAACTCTAAGTTTCCAAGTGTGCGCCACTTTCATATCCAATGAAATTTGAAATGAATTTTGAGATCTTTTTGCGCTTTTTCATATTCTGGGTTGAAGTTTTTCATCGAGTTAACGTCACAGGATCTGATGTTTTCCTTACACCTACAGAACATGATGACTCATCAGTGCCTCATAATTATTCATGAGACTGCGTGTCCATATCCTATGAGAAGACGCCTCGCTTAATTATTCATGACAGCATGTGTTGATTTCCTATGACATCACATTCAGGAAGTGAGTGTTTGTTTTTGCTTTGTAAGATTTTCTGTGTCGCATATGTTCTCTTCCATAAACACAGAGTTTTGCACGGTTCTAAAAACACTGCTTATTAAAAAATAAAAGCAAAATAAGCCTGAACAGTTATGTAGACGAAATACTCAGAGGCACTCATGTGGTAAAGTAAATAGCCTTTAATGAACTGGGATAAATCATTAAAACCAGTTAAAAGTAGATCTACGCGTTTTGGCAACACAGCCTTCTTCAGGACACATATCAATTGCTCAAACAAGTAAAAAAAGAGAGAAAAGGAGAAAAAAAGAAAAAAAAAAGAGAAAGAAAAAAGAGAAAAGGAGAAAAAAGAAAAGAAAAAAGATAAAAAGGAGAAAAATGAAAAAAAGGAGAAAAAAGAGCACAGAATCACTGCATCGGTGAGCGTTACCTGGCGTGTGAAGCGTCTGGTTTCACTGCGTCCCTGTCGGCCTCCAGCGCTCGACTCCTCATCCATGCGCTCGGCGTTCTCCAGCTCCAGCGCCTCCAGCTTCTCGATCACATTCGCCCGCCCGCTCACACTGCAGAAACACCAGCACATCTCAACACACACCCTCAGGCTACGGACACAGTAATCTGGATTAGAGATGCACTGAATCCAGATTTTTGGGGTTCGGCCGAATACCGAATCCACTAGTTAAGATTCTGCCGAATCCGAAACCAACTCTCATCCTCAGTCCATTAACACAGTAAACACATTAATGAAGTAAACAACGTCCACAGCAGTGCATTTTACATTTTATTTTAACTGTAAAAAAAGAAAAAAAAATCTAATCAATATCCAAAATATTAGCCTTTCAGATTTATAATCTCGTGTGTGATCCGAGGCCCAGTGTGTGTGATCCGAGGCCCAGTGTGTGTGATCCGAGGCCGAGTGTGTGTGATCCGAGGCCCAGTGTGTGTGATCCGAGGCCCAGTGTGTGTGATCCGAGGCCCAGTGTGTGTGATCCGAGGCCCAGTGTGTGTGATCCGAGGCCCAGTGTGTGTGATCCGAGGCCGAGTGTGTGTGATCCGAGGCCCAGTGCGTGTGATCCGAGGCCCAGTGTGTGTGATCCGAGGCCGAGTGTGTGTGATCCGAGGCCCAGTGTGTGTGATCCGAGGCCCAGTGTGTGTGATCCGAGGCCGAGTGTGTGTTATCCGAGGCCGAGTGTGTGTGATCCGAGGCCCAGTGTGTGTGATCCGAGGCCGAGTGTGTGTGATCCGAGGCCCAGTGTGTGTGATCCGAGGCCCAGTGTGTGTGATCCGAGGCCGAGTGTGTGTGATCCGAGGCCCAGTGTGTGTGATCCGAGGCCCAGTGTGTGTGATCCGAGGCCGAGTGTGTGTGATCCGAGGCCCAGTGTGTGTGATCCGAGGCCCAGTGTGTGTGATCCGAGGCCCAGTGTGTGTGATCCGAGGCCCAGTGTGTGTGATCCGAGGCCCAGTGTGTGTGATCCGAGGCCCAGTGTGTGTGATCCGAGGCCGAGTGTGTGTGATCCGAGGCCGAGTGTGTGTGATCCGAGGCCCAGTGTGTGTGATCCGAGGCCCAGTGTGTGTGATCCGAGGCCCAGTGTGTGTGATCCGAGGCCCAGTGTGTGTGATCCGAGGCCGAGTGTGTGTGATCCGAGGCTCAGTGTGTGTGATCCGAGGCCCAGTGTGTGTGATCCGAGGCCCAGTGTGTGTGATCCGAGGCCGAGTGTGTGTGATCCGAGGCCCAGTGTGTGTGATCCGAGGCCGAGTGTGTGTGATCCGAGGCCGAGTGTGTGTGATCCGAGGCCGAGTGTGTGTGATCCGAGGCCCAGTGCGTGTGATCCGAGGCCCAGTGTGTGTGATCCGAGGCCCAGTGTGTGTGATCCGAGGCCCAGTGTGTGTGATCCGAGGCCGAGTGTGTGTGATCCGAGGCCCAGTGTGTGTGATCCGAGGCCCAGTGTGTGTGATCCGAGGCCGAGTGTGTGTGATCCGAGGCCCAGTGTGTGTGATCCGAGGCCCAGTGTGTGTGATCCGAGGCCCAGTGTGTGTTCGGTGTAGGGCTAGCAAAGCTGGTAATAGTCGTCGGGTTAACACGTTTAGCTGTACCTGAAGTCGCTGCATTTTGGCTGCTGTCTGTAGATTCCTTCATGCACAACTCGTATTTTTCCCAGATGTTTCATACGCAATTTTTTAACAGTGGTGATGTTGTGTGTTGTTTAGTGTCTGTGCCACCACGAGACACATCGGCATTGCAAATTGAGCATATAGCTTGACTTGAATCGCCTTCTTTTGACTGAAAGTACCGCCAAACAACACTTTTTCTGCTCACGAGTTCAATTTTAATTGCATTCGAACGGTCCACCAACGTAAACACCTTCCCGTCATCAGCGGCGGCGTGACGGTGACCGGCGTAGCGCAAGCCTAGGGTTCGGTGGGAAAACATTCTAAGGTTCGGCAGAAACCGAACCCCGTCAAGAGGAAGCCCAATATTCGGCGCATCCCTAATCCGGATACGTTTAAAAACGCTCTCCGTCACACTAGCGTTTCCAGGCGTTGCAGTGCGGATGAGAAATATCCCAGCATTCACTGATGGTCCAGATCGCTCTCGGTCACCATTATACAGGTGAAACTGGAAAAATTATAATATCGTGCAACAGTTCATGTATTTCAGTAATTCAAATGAAAAGGTGAAACTCAGTGTTTCCCCTACCATTGTTTTGGGGGGGCGGCCCGCCCCCGCAAAACGACCCCCCGCCCCCCCTAAAATGCTGACGAAATACAGTCATAAAAAAGGAATTTAGTGTAAAACGCGGAATTTCACGGAATTTGTAAATTTGAGGAAAAAATAGAAAGCAGTTCAGTACACTTGAAATCAAATCGCGATGTAGACTAGTGTGTGTGAATATTAAAACACAAAGACTATTTAAATACGAATCCTGCATGTTCTGTGTGAATGAATGGTGCCCCGACGCGCAGTTTAATTTACCACACACACACTGAAGCACGTGTGACGCTTGCGCTGTTATTTGGCCTATATGAAGACACAAATGCATGAACTTCCTCTCCAGGCTCTAGATCCACTCTGAAAGTCACTTCGTGATCATTTCACCGCTTCATTTGAGAAAAACTATCATCATGACAAACACACAGAACCTCAAAAGGTCTTCACGGCAACCCGTCAAAATAAAAGTTCGGTTTAACTTGACAGAAATATATTACTGTTGTACATTAGAATTTAGATATATCCCAATGTAATAATACACTAACACTAATCCAAATAAATTATCATCAAAACTGAAATTTTTAAGGAATAATCCATGTTTTAATTTGAACAGTTAGGCTAAAGCTCATTGTGCAGCCAGTTATTTGACAAAAAGTTTATTTAATTTCATATGATTAAAATTGATGATAAATGCTAAAATTTGTGTTTTATGTCTTCATTTTATTACCAGAAAAAACACAACACAGAATTAGTGTGACTTTTTTTTCCATATATATATATATAAAAAAAAAATGTTGTATAAGTTTAATGATTCATAGTACATGATTTCAATTAATAATAAAAAACAAATACACCACGTATCCGTAACACGCCCGCTCCGCAACACTAGCAGTCCCCCCCCCCCCCCTGAAAAAAAATCCTAGGGGAAACACTGAAACTAATATATTTAGTATATATAACTATATACATATGCATGATTATACTTTTCAGAGGGCCGACATTTCTGTATTTTAATTTTTTTTTTTTTATTGATATCATGTAATATTCACATTTTCTGAGATTTTGAATTTGGGGTTTTCATAAGCTGTACGCCATAATCATCAAAATTATAACATTTTGACTTTTGTTTGCTTAAATACTTGGTGCTGCTATGAGAATCCTGGAAATTTGCCCTGTTTATGGTAATATTAGTTCTTTGCTCTTTTTTTTTGAATGACTGCATTATTAAACAATTACCTGAAATATTTAAAACAATGTTTACTAAACTGAGAAATGCTTCCAAGGCTACATGGCATTATTTTAATTTAATTAGTTATTTGATTTTTCCTTAAAGTAAAGGAGTGTGTTCAAAAACAAAAATGGCTGTAACATTATGAACACAAAATAAACAATATAAAATATTACAATAATATTTTATATTACAATCACCGTAATATTGTGAAATAATATTCCAATGTAAATCAGCTGTTTTCTATGGAGTAATGATAATATATGAAACTCAGCTTTGATCACAGGAATAAATTACACTTTACTATATATTCACAGTCTTCAGTGTCACATGATCCTTCAGAAATCATTCTAATATGATGATTTGATGTTTAAGAAACATATATGATTATTATCAATGTTGAAAACCGTTCATATTTTTGTGGAAATCGTGATGCATTTTATTTTTCAGGATTGTTTGATGAATATAAAGTTCAAAAGAACAGCATTTATTTGAAATAGAATCTTTTCTAACATTATAAATGTCTTCACTGTCACTTTTGACCAATTTAATGTATCCTTGCTTTAATAATAAAAGTATTAATTTCCTTATTGAAAAATGATTTAATTGCAGTGTATATAATGATGTACAGTATATAAAATTATATATTCCTTCGGAAGGGGTTTAAATGTGTCTCCTGGTTTTGATGACCCCACATATGCAAACATTTCTCGAACTACAGACATGAATTCAGTGCAAAAAATGATGTCAGAAAATATTAAATAACTTTTTTCAAATGTTGCCCTTATTTGGGATATGCACCACATTGTCAGCCCTCCTTAAAAGGAAACAAGAAAGCCAGTCAGAGAGGTATTTCTGTCACATGACTGACTGCTCACAGTCTCATTGGCTACTGGGTAAAAAGGGGCACAATTCCCATAAACCCAAATTAAACCATAGAGAGCGTTTGGTTCTGTCTGTATGAATTCTTCAGCTCGTCAGGGAAAAGTGAGCCGTCTTAATGAGAAGTACGTCAGAGATGCTGTTCGAGACCTCAAAGGGTTCATGGGAGAAAAAACAGCAAATTTTCAATGTCTTGTAATCTTGCTTTGGAAAAACTGGGTTAATTAGAGGAAAAGCAGATGAATTTGATAAAATATGGACGGCTTTTTACAATTTCTTACGTACATAATGTGGAAGATTAAATAATGTTGACGGTCTTTTGTGAGTTAAAAAAAATTTAATAACTTATGTTAAGTGATTTATTTGTTCATTCAATCATTTGTCCTATTATAATTTGAATTTATTACATGTTAATGTTTTTTGTTTCTTTATTTTGTGTAGTTTTATTGTACATTTTTACTTTTTTGTTTATTTAAATACTTGATCCCTTCAGACGCTGTTTATTTAATTGTCCTGTTACTGGTGATTTTCCAAATGGTAACTTTAATGTGTGGCATCATTTTAATTTAATTTGATAATATGGATATTTATTTTAAAGGAGTGTGTTGAAAAGCAAAAAACACTCAAATATTCAAATAAAATAAACAAAATATAAATTGTATATAATACATTTGAGTAATTTACAATAAAATAATATTATAATAATAATGATTTTATGGTTGATTTAATGATTTTTAAAATGCTTGTGCTGCATTTATTTGTTTAAGAATACAGTAATAATTTTTCAGTATTTTACATTGTTCCTTAGGACATTATTAAAAAAGCAAAGCAGCAATAATGTTTACTGAAGGTGTTTACCGTCAACATTAATGATATAATGCTCTCCATTATTCCATCTCATAAGCATGTTGCTAAACCCTTTTTTGGCCTAAAAAGGTGCATGTGGTTTTATCCCGCAGCTCTCCAGCCGCTTCCCTCGCGGCTCAAAATTACCCGAAGCCCTAAAATTATACTTTACATTTTTGTATTTTTTGATAATATTTTTAATGCAATTTTTTGGGGGAGATTTTTTATTTCTTTTTTACCTTTAAATTAATAGACTTAATCAATAAATAATCAATAACTAGTAATTTAAGCACATTCCTCACGTTCTTTCAACTTAAATTCAAAACAATTTCATGCCTAAACTTTTTAATTCAGCTCAAAATATCTTACATTGGGAGTCTTTTTTCATTGAGTCTTTGAAAAAAATAATATAAGATGATATTTCATGACTCTAGATGGCCTTATAGCTCTATATGGAGTAAATGAGCTGTTCCTCTGGGTCCCAAAGTCAGTTTCTCTTCAGAATGCATTCAGATACACATGTAGACATTATAAAATAATTTTTTGGAAGGTTTTTGCATTTTTAGTTTTCTATGTGAACTGAAGCATTCCTCGCATTCCATTCATTCCTAATTGACCCGCGAAGGATTTGTTAGTTCGTTACTAAATTTCAACCACAAAACTCTTCGAATCCATTCCATTTTGTGTGTGTGTGTGTGTGTGTGTATTCGTGGTTCAAGTGTGACAAAAGTCCTGTGGTCTTGGACCCCTCTAATAAACACTCAATTCTTTTTAAAATTTCAACACCAAAATAATTCCAGGTCAAAATGACCCGAGGGAAGGATGAAGGTTAACCTAAAACCTTAAATATTGTGAGCATGCATGGTTGACAAAAACAGCTTTCCTGTAGCTCAAACAGTAGGTCATGGATTCGATTCCCAGGAAAAAAGCGAGAACTAATAAGAATGTAAATGTGTACCTTGAAATGCAATCTAAGTCGCTTTGGATAAAGGCGTCTGCCAAATGCATAAATGTAAATGCATGAAAGGAAAGAAGCTTGTTTGCATTCCCGTGTTATTACAGATGCATTGATGAGGAGACCGGCCTGCACTCACCTTCTCTCCGAGCTGAACACACACTCCTGTCTCTCCGAGCCGAACACACACTCCTGTCTCTCCGGACTGCGGAGTCGGCTGCGTTTCTCAGGCTTGCGGGGGGGCAGAGCTCGGTGTGAGCGTGCGAGGGCTTCGTTCGGGTGGCTCTCGGTGCTGGCGTCCGAGTCCAGCGAGCTCATAGACCCGCTGATGTGAGAGCCGTTGGAGAGCAAGCTGCTGCATGATGGGAAGGGGTCGCTGGGAGCCGGTGAAAGGCATCGTGGGACACCTCCCATCTCTGTGCTGAGCCGGCTCGAGGAGCTGCCCGTGGGAGACAGCGGGTCGAGGGATTGAGCCTGGAAGAGCCCGATCCGATCCACTTCATCCCCGTTCACTGAGCTCTGATCCAAGCACCGGCTCAACATCGAGCCCTCACCTATAGCAGAGAGCAATGGGGAATCATGGGAATCAAGTCTTTAGAATATTGTCTTTGAACTTCCGTTTTTGCGGTCGCTCGGTATATTTCTATGGCATCGCTGTCGAGGAGCAATTAGCTTGTGAAGCGGACTTACTTAATTTACTCATTACACCATTTCTACATCATTACGCAATTTCTTCATCATTACGCTATTTCTGCGTCATTACGCTATTTCTACATCATTACGCTATTTCTACATCATTACGCTATTTCTACATCATTACGCCATTTCTGCGTCATTACGCTATTTCTACATCATTACGCTATTTCTACATCATTACGCTATTTCTACATCATAACGCCATTTCTGCGTCATTACGCTATTTCTACATCATTACGCCATTTCTACATCATTACGCTATTTCTGCATCATTACGCTACTTCTGCGTCATTACGCTATTTTTGCGTCATTACGCTATTTCTACATCATTACGCTATTTCTGCATCATTACGCTATTTCTACATCATTACGCTATTTCTACATCATTACGCTATTTCTACATCATTACGCTATTTCTGCATCATTACGCTTTTTCTGCGTCATTACGCTATTTCTGCGTCATTACGCTATTTCTGCGTCATTACGCTATTTCTACATCATTACGCCATTTCTGCGTCATTACGCTATTTCTACATCATTACGCTATTTCTACATCATTACGCTATTTCTACATCATTACGCCATTTCTACGTCATTACGCTATTTCTACATCATTAAAAAGACAATTTTCTTTCCTTTTGAAAGACAACAACTTCATATAACTTTTTTCCGGTCACAGGGTACGCTGGCGTGTTTTGCTGCCGCTCCTGTTACTGTTTGATTTGTTTTGGTTTGTTATTTTAAACTATATTAATTTATTTTTAAGTTTTTAGTCTTGTTTTTAGTGCTGTAACGATTGCGATGTGGCGGTGCCATTTTATATACTTTGGATCGTAGTTTAAAGCTCTGTGCTCCACCTGGAATAATCTGCAGCGTGTTTCTGGATCGCTTCGGTTCAGCTGTCTGTGTGGATTGTATGACTTTGTGCTCGCATTTTGCGCTACGGAGACCTTCCTGGAATAACCTGCAGCGTGTAACTCCGGATCATCGCCTCTGCTCGGCTGTGTGTGTGGATTGTACAACGTTGTGCTTGCAGTGTGCTGCGGAGTTTCATTCACTCTGGCCTTGCGAGTGTGCGCTCACTGACCATGGCACTAAGGTACACTACATGCATGCTTTTGAATTTAAAACAGAACTGTTATTGCCTAGCTAAAGACTCCTACAATCTCTGTCGAGATGCTGGACTGTTACGTCCTAAGCGATATATCCATCGGGGTTTGAGGCGCAGCCTTGCGGTCTCATCCTCTCCTAACATCTATATCCAAGAGCCAACAAACTGCCTCCAAACTGCCAACAAACTGCTCCATACTGGTGTTGTTCACAGTAATTTAATATCGGTTGATATTCTAATCTTGACACTTTTGCTCCTCTAAGATCACGTAAGGTCACATTCGCCCGCTCTGCTCCCTGGTATAATGACAATCTGCACTCTAGAAAGGCTGCTTGTCGGAAAATGGAGCGCAAATGGCGCCTTACCGGACAGAGTGTCTACTATCAAGAGTGGAAGGATCTTCTGGGGGGTTATCGTGCTCTTATGGAGACGGAAAGATCCTCTTATTTCTCGCAGATTATAGTAAATAATCAAAATAATCCCAGACACTTGTTCCAAACCATGAACAGATTGCTTCAAGTTAATCCTGTTACCACTTTGCCTGTTTCTCAGCAGCTCTGTGATTCTTTTCTACAGTTTTTTAATTCGAAGATTGTCAGTGTTCGCAAAGAAATTTCTGTTAACCCTGACTGTGTCACTTCACTCCTTTGTTCATCTGGGTTCACTGGTGTTTCTTTTACTCATTTCTCACTGCTTGATTCTGAGGCTCTCACAAGGGAGGTATCTAGCATGAAATCAACCACTTGCTTGCTGGATCCAATTCCAACGAATTTATTTAAATCATGCTTCCCTGTGTGGTGCCCTATTATCCTTGGCATTATAAATGAATCATTGCAAACTGGGGTCATTCCAGCAGTACTAAAGACTGCTGCTGTTACGCCTGTACCAAAGAAAGATAATGTTTCTGTGGATGATTTTAACAATTTCCGTCCCATCTCTAATCTGCCCTGTTTGGCAAAAAATACTTGAGCGTTAGGGTTGTTGCCTCTCAACTCTGTAATCATCTTACAACCAATAACCTTTCTGAACCCCTTCAGTCAGGTTTTCGTAAATTACACAGCACTGAAACGGCGCTGGTCAAAGTTACCAATGACTTGCTGATGGCCTCTGATTCTGGAGCTACCTCACTTCTTATTCTTCTTGATCTTCGATCTGCTTTCGATACTGTGGATTATGGTCTATTACTTACCCATCTTGAAAGTGTCTTTGGTGTGTCCGGGACAGTTTTAAACTGGTTTAAATCCTATTTTACTGACCGTTCCCATTTTATTTCTATGTGTGGCTTTAGGTCTGACACTTGCGCGGTGCTCACTGGTGTTCCTCAGGGATCAGTTCTAGGCCCTCTACTCTTCAATATTTATCTATCTCCACTTGGGCATCTGCTGCGATCGCTTGGTCTCCACTATCACTTTTATGCTGACGATACCCAAATCTACATTCATTCTAAATCTGGTGAAGACATCGATGCTTGTTATCTTTCTGGCTGTATCTCTGAGATAAAAGCATGGTTGAACAACAACTTTCTTTGCCTGAACAGCGGTAAAACTGAGGTTATGCTTATAGGTTCCCCTCATCAAATTCGCAAAGCGGCTCCACTGTCCCTGTCTGTTGATGGCTCTGTTTTAGAGACCCAAAGTACGATGAGGACCTTGGTGTAATTTTTGACACCAGCCTCACTTTTGATTTTTTTGTTCATAGCACTGTTAAGGCATCCTTTTTCCATCTCAGAAATATAGCCAGTCTACGCCCAATGCTAAACTTATCTGTCGCTGAAAAGTTGATTAATTCATTTTTGTTCTCACGGCTGGATTATTGTAATGCTGTTTTAGCTGGAGTTTCTAAAACCACTATTAACAAATTGCAATATGTTCAGAACTCTGCCGCCCGGATCCTGACGGGAACCAGGAAATTTGACCATATTCCTCCAGTTTTGAAGTCCTTACACTGGCTCCCGGTCAGGTTCCGTGTTGATTTTAAGATCATGATGCTGACATACAAGGTTTTACACGGCTTAGCTCCGCAATACTTATCTGGCTTATTAACCACTTATGGCTCGTTTCCACTGAGCGGTACGGTACGGTACAGTTCGGTACGGTACGCAATTATTTGCGTTTCCACTGTCAAAAGTTGTGAATGGTACCAAAAAGCCGAACCGTACCGTCCCACTTTTTGAGTACCCTTCCGTTGGGGTACCTAACACACTGGTACGGTACTAAAAGGTGGAGCTAGACTCACTGCAGAACGTTGATTGGTTGACAGATCGTCACTTGCGCGTGCTACAAGGGCATTAGAAGCGCCATTTTTTTATATACAGTTGAAATATAATACTACTGTTATTGTGTCACGAAATGTAGTTTTAAGAGTTTTTCAGGCGAGAATGTAGTTTTTTAAAGCTCAAATCTGTGGTTTATTTATAGATTTATGATAATTTGACTGAGATCCATTCCAAGCAATCACCGTGCGCTCGGCGCTCATGTTCCCCGGCTGGACCAGCCTTTCCTCGGCTAGTCGTTCTGATGTTTGCCGCTGACTCTGACGTCTCTGTAGTGGTTAAACATGAGATATAATTTGTCTTGTATAGACCTAACAGGCGATCTTTGGTCTCGTGAATCTATAATTCGTTACCTGACCAATAGCTTTGGCAGAAGGCTAAGTGAAGTTTCATATATTTGAGCGCTGAATTTGTATATTTGACTGAATTGTTTGCTTCGTGTTATTAAAGCTTTACTGTATAGCTTTTTGTACCTTTTACTTATACTTTAATAATGGCAATTATTGATAAAACTGAAATTTAACAAAAAGACAGGGTTGAGTTTTTGTCATTTTTTATTTTATTACAAGATCATCTGTAATGTTGTTTATTGCAACATTTGTACCAATGCACATATTGCCTGGAATATGTTTAATATTTTTAAATTTAAACGAAGAGAGGCAGGGTTGTGTTTTATATTTAGTTTTGTTATAAATATAGGCTACCGTATGTATGCAGTGAATATAGCCTAATCAATCGGCTAGGCTATGCGCAGACTGTGTTCCTCACAGTGTAATTTATTAACTGTTCCACAAACACATCTAAAATCTATGGGTGACAGGGCTTTTTCTGTTTATGCTCTTAGACTTTGGAACTCTCTCCCTCCTGAACTAAGGGAAGCACAGACTCTTGCCATTTTTAAAGCTCGTCTCAAGACACATTTTTTTAAACTTGCATTTGACTGCTGATGTCTCTTCGTGATCGCTTTACAGCTATTTTTATTATTAATGTTGCTGCTTTTGATTTTTAATAACTTTAATTTGTTGTCTTTTCCGGTGGATTGTGATTTTATGTACAGCGCTTTGAGAAGCTGCTTTTAAAGGCGCTCTATAAAATAAAGTTTATTATTATTATTACGCTATTTCTACGTCATTTCGCTATTTCTACGTCATTACGCTATTTCTACGTCATTACGCTATTTCTACGTCATTACGCTATTTCTACATCATTACGCCATTTCTACGTCATTAAGCCATTTCTACGTCATTACGTTATTTCTACGTCATTACGCTATTTCTACATCATAACGCTACGTCATTACGCTATTTCTACATTACGCTATTTCTACATCATTGCGCTATTTCTACATCATTACGCTATTTCTACATCATTACGCCATTTCTACGTCATTACGCTATTTCTACATCAATACACCATTTCTACATCATTACGCTATTTCTACATCATTACGCTATTTCTACGTTATTACGCTATTTCTATATCATTACGCCATTTCTACATCATTACGCCATTTCTACCTCATTACGCTATCTCTACGTCATTACGCTATTTCTACGTCATTACGCTATTTCTACGTCATTACGCCATTTCTACGTCATTACGCCATTTCTATGTCATTTCGCTATTTCTTTCTACGTCATTACGGTATTTCTACGTCATTACGCTATTTCTACATCATTACGCTATTTCTACGTCATTACGCTATTTCTATATCATTACGCCATTTCTACATCATTACGCCATTTCTACCTCATTACACTATCTCTACGTCATTACGCTATTTCTACGTCATTACGCTATTTCTACGTCATTACGCCATTTCTACGTCATTACGCTATTTCTATGTCATTTCGCTATTTCTTTCTACGTCATTACGCTATTTCTACATCATTATGCTATTTCTACGTCATTTCTCTATTTCTTTCTACGTCATTACGCTATTTCTACATCATTATGCTATTTCTACGTCATTTCGCTATTTCTTTCTACGTCATTACGCTATTTCTACGTCAATTTTTACGTCATTACGCTATTTCTACGTCATTACGCTATTTCTACGTCATTACACTATTTCTACAACATTACACTATTTCTACAACATTACACTATTTCTACGTTATTGCGCTATTAAGCTATCTCTACGTCATTACGCTATTTCTACGTCATTACATTATTTCTACGTCATTACGCTATTTCTACGTCATTGCACATGCGCAGTCCTTTCAGTTTCAATCCAATCAAGTGTTTACATGTTCTCTCGATCGGATTAGAAAAGGAATAAATCGACCCTTTCAATCGGATCGATTACTGTGTTTAACATGAAGGATTTCAGTCCGACTGAGCCGTCAATCCCATTACTAATGGATTATTTGGTTGCATGTAAACGTAGCCAGTGACTTCATGGTGCTAGTGTGGGTATTTGGCCAGGTAAATGTGTGTGTGGATTCCCCCGCACCTGCAGAGGGCAGCGGTGAGCCGAGAGCTGGTATTTCACCGACGCTCCACGTCTGGGAACCCTCCGCTTCTCTGCTTTGCAGCTCCTCTTGCCAGATGATGGAACTGGAGTCGGGCGTCTTCTCCGCTTCTGGGATCCCTGAGCCGGTCACGGCCACCTTCGCTGGGCCCGGCTCCTGCAGTCACACCAACAGTTACTCAGACACCAGATAGCATTCTTGATTTTTTTTTTTACTAGTGTGTGCAGGACACTATAGTTCATTTATGTAAGTGAGGAGAGCAGAATAAAGTAAACTGTGACATATTATACCCAAATATTCTTCATACAGTGACTACCAGTAAAGTTTATTTCAATTTGGGACCAAAAATGATTGGGACACTTTAAGCTGATCATGTTTTGATGAAGTGTTTTTTCTTTAATAACTAATGCAGCTTTTTACACCACAGACTGAACAACATGAAGCATTGCTTGATAACTGGTTGAGCTAAACTGGTATTATCTAATTGTGTAGTTAAATTTAACAGCTGACAGATATTCAACATAATTCATGTGTGAGAGTCTAACAGAAGGACGGACAAAACAAGTGAAATATCAACTGAGTTCTGGTCAGATTTTATTACCATTTTCTAAACTATAGCGAATAAACTGTGATAATGTGAGAAATGTCTGAATATATTTTGGTTTGACTGTACAGCACACGTCGTTTCACTACACTGCTGTTTATTTACATTTACAGACACTATGAAATCAAAATAGACCATTCTTATTTTTTATTGGAATATTGTAGTATGATTTATCAATGCACATCTTTATTGTTTTAAATTCATGTTCCTGGTAATCTTGAATCAGAATAACAGCAACAAGAAAATGTTCATCTTAAATATATTATAAAAGATGTATAAAGGATCGTTTCATTGTTGCTTTGTAATTGTGTCATATATTTTCCGTTGTTGTTGTTGTTTATGCATTTATGAGCCCATATGTTGTAATTCATTTGATTCAGTCATATACATTTAAATATTTGTTATTGTAGTTTAGCTCTTTAATTTTAAAGTTTCTTTTTGTTTTTGTTTAAGGGGAGGCTTTAAATAAGCCTAAGTTTTCTGCCTCTCCCTGCACAGTATTTGGATTGTATTTTCTTCCTCTTATTGTAAATATTTAACATTTGTGCAAATAAATACATAAAACATTTGTGGAAAAAATAAAGCAGATTTTATAAGGCACTAAAAGTGCAACTAGTGACTGATGTAATTTTGTAAATGCTCTGTAATTTTATGATTTCTACCGTGCAGAAAACACACCAGAATCACAGAATCCACTATTATTAATAATAAACTATTATTATTCAAATTTTTGCTAAATGCAAATATAAATAATAATTATAATAATGTGTTTTATTAAAACCTATAAAACAATAATTTGGGATACCACACAAAAACAATATATTTTTACTCAATGATAAAATTAAACAATAAACTTCTGTTTATTTGCCAAAAATGAAAGAACTTGTTCAAATTTCATGATTACATTTTAAATTATTTATTAAATTGATCATGTTTTATGCATTCATTTGAGTACTACTGTTTTTGACAATAAAACCGTATTAAATCATAAAACAATTAGGAAAAATTACAACAGAAAGACAGAAATTCTGGAAAAATAACGTTTCGTATGGCACTATTGATTGTTCAAATTTTAATAAATTATTAAATTAATTCTATTGATTAGACATACTTTTTGATTATTCAAATTAAATTAAACCATTAAACGGAGTCCAAAAAAGAAAAAAGAAAACAGAATTTTAGATTTTTTTATATTTATTTTAAATTATTGTTGAAAACGTAACAAATTATTAAATTATTTAAGTTTTATCAAATATATTGATTATACATACTTTTCAATCATAAAAAAAAAAATCGGAATCCATAAAAATGTAAACAGAAAACATTTAGGACAAAAGTAAACAGATTTTGGGAAAAAAATAAAACAAAGACCTCATACGCAACCCTCCCGCCTGACACCAGTCGTACCGCACCTGTGACGTCGCTGGATCCACTTTGCGCTTCTTCTTCTGATTCTGCTTGTTGGTTCTGGGATAAACCACGAGCTGTTCAGTCCATCTGGAGGAACACAGAGGTTACGCTGATGTCGTGTCCCATCGGGAGGGTCGGGTACCGAACTCGGTACTTCTAATGGCACCGACCGAATTACGTCCGATTCACAATTCAATTTACTTAAATCACATTAAATTAACCAAGTTTCGGAACCCGAGAACGCGAGAGTAAAGGTCCTTGCACACCGAGTCCGAAATTTGCGTATGCGTTTTTTCGTATTAGTCATTCGACCTCTCAAAATGCTTGATACGGATGCGAAAAACGCAGAAAATTTAACCCGATCCGAATTTTTTTATGATGTATGAACGGTGTGTGAACGTGATTGACACAACGTGAGGTCGTATTTATTTCTTAACGTGCGAAAATTTTGGACTCGGTGTGCAATGACCTAAAGACTATTTAAAATACGAATCCTGCATGTTCTGTGTGTCTCTGTGTGAATGAGTGGTGTATGATCTGCCACTCTCACACACACACACACACACATACACACACACACAGTGGTCTTCAGCTCCTACAGTCTCACTATTAGGGCTGTAACGATACACCAAACCCACGATTCGGTTCGTATCAAGATTTTTGACGCACGATTCGATATAAACCGCGATGGGGAATGGGGGGGGGGTGTTGAGAATTATTATTTTTTTTATTAAATAACATTTGAAAAACCTACAGGTAAATCTTCTATATATATTTGTGAGTCTTCATTTTCTTTTGTTTTCCTACTCCAGTTCTTGTTAAAACTCACTAGATATGTTTATTCTGTGCATTTTGGGATGCACAGATTCAATCATATTTATTTTGTCCAAAAGCGTTCTTTTACTTTGAGCGTGAGCAGCACAGCAAAAATAGACTCGGCTCTGAAACCCGCGCTTCACTGCTGCTCCTGCTCCCGCTGGGAATGCACTCACTGATTAACATGTACGCCGGAAAAAATACGCGCCGCTGACGCTTGCGGTGTGAGACGGCTGTTACAGGTAGGTCTACGTACCCTGGTTAAAACCAGACCCTTCTCAGTCGTAACTGAGTTAGGGTCTGGGGAAGGTTCATTGACAGCTCACTTCCAAAGGGGCGTCACCAACGGACGTCGCTCAAATGCCTCTGGGCGCAATTGGATAGACCTAAAACCATTCAGATCGATCGTCATCTTGTAAAGCCCGGCTCAACGTTTGTGATTGGTGCCTCGATTTGGAAAGATTGGAAATGAGCTTGAATGGGCTCTTCGCCAGACTAACTTGCAGAGCAAATCTAAATTTGCCGGAAGTTCGTCTGGGTTTTCCCAGGCTAAGGTCTACGTATTTTATAATGTTAACTACAAATAATACTAATAGTATTTTAAAGATGTGGTAGCATTGGTTCTGGAGGGGAAGGATAACTCTTGGTCGTGATTCTGGCTTCTCACACCGAGACACAGGTTCCTGGATCTGAGCGTCGATTTCGGTTTCATATCGCATATCGTTACAGCCCTACTCACTACATGATAACATGAAAGCATTTCCAGAGCTTCTCTAGGAGTCACTGAAGTTCATCAGCGTCATTTCATTTCCCACCCGTTGATGATCTCCCGGTTGTCTCCTCTGATGTAGAACTCCTGCTCGGGCGTGATGATGACCAGCGCGTTCTTCTGGCCCGTCCGGGGCTCGGCGTCCATCACGTCACTGCACAGGTTCATGTTCACCGTGCCTTGCGGGAGCGTGCTGGGCTGTGTGCGACAACAGGGGACGAATTAACTGGGACAATCCTTTTATTCCTGCTTTTACTCCTAAAATAGAGCAATAAGCCCCTTGAAGCCGTGATTTACAGTGAGTGTAGAACAGATGAGGCGTTGTTAGACTCGACGCGAGTAAAACCCCCTCAGCTGTTCTACACTCACTGTAAATCACGGCTTCAAGGGGCTTATTGCTTTTATAAAACGGTTACTCCATAAAAATATTCTTTTTAATATTTATTTTATTCATAAAATAAACAAATATAATGTTATAACACATGTATTCCTCCGCCAAGCAATGTAGTTCCATAGAGATTGCCAAGCAACACATGCAGCAACAAAGCATCACAAACGGCGGCTGCGCAGTAATACTGATGTAATGCGGTCACAGGCGTGTGTGTGTTCAACGTGTGTGTGTGTTCAACGTGTGTGTGTGTTCAACGTGTGTGTTCGGGCCCTCGTTAAACGTGTGTGTGTTCAACGTGTGTGTTCGGGCCCTCGTTCAACGTGTGTGTGTGTTCAACGTGTGTGTTCGGCCCCTCGTTCAACGTGTGTGTGTGTGTTCAACGTGTGTGTGTGTGTTCAACGTGTGTGTTCGGGCCCTCGTTCAACTTGTGTGTGTTCAACGTGTGTATGTTCGGGCACTCGTTCAACGTGTGTGTGTTCAACGTGTGTGTGTTCGGGCACTCGTTCAACGTGTGAGTGTGTTCGGACCCTCGTTCAACGTGTGTGTGTTCGGGCCCTCGTTCAACGCGTGTGTGTTCGGGCCCTCATTCAACGTGTGTGTGTTCAACGTGTGTGTTCAACGTGTGTGTGTTCAACGTGTGTGTTCAACGTGTGTGTTCGGGCCCTCATTCAACATGTGTGTGTTCGGGCCCTCGTTCAACGCGTGTGTGTTCGGGCCCACTTTCAACGTGTGTGTGTTCAACGTGTGTGCGTTCGGGCCCTCATTCAACGTGTGTGTGTTCAACATGTGTGCGTTCGGGCCCTCATTCAACGTGTGTGTGTTCAACATGTGTGTGTTCGGGCCTACGTTCAACGTGTGTGTGTTCAACGTGTGTGTGTTCGGGCTCTCGTTCAACGTGTGTGTGTTTGGGCCCACATTCAACGTGTGTGTGTTCAACATGTGTGTGTTCGGGCCCTCATTCAACATGTGTGTGTTCAACGTGTGTGTGTTCGGGCCCACGTTCAACGTGTGTGTGTTCAACATGTGTGCGTTCGGGCACTCGTTCAACGTGTGTGTGTTCAACATGTGTGTGTTCGGGCCCTCGTTCAACGTGTGTGTGTTCAACGTGTGTGTGTTCGGGCCCTCGTTCAACGTGTGTGTGTTCGGGCCCTCGTTCAACGCGTGTGTGTTCGGGCCCTCATTCAACGTGTGTGTGTTCAACGTGTGTGTTCAACGTGTGTGTGTTCAACGTGTGTGTTCAACGTGTGTGTTCGGGCCCTCATTCAACATGTGTGTGTTCGGGCCCTCGTTCAACGCGTGTGTGTTCGGGCCCACTTTCAACGTGTGTGTGTTCAACGTGTGTGCGTTCGGGCCCTCATTCAACGTGTGTGTGTTCAACATGTGTGCGTTCGGGCCCTCATTCAACGTGTGTGTGTTCAACATGTGTGTGTTCGGGCCTACGTTCAACGTGTGTGTGTTCAACGTGTGTGTGTTCGGGCTCTCGTTCAACGTGTGTGTGTTTGGGCCCACATTCAACGTGTGTGTGTTCAACATGTGTGTGTTCGGGCCCTCATTCAACATGTGTGTGTTCAACGTGTGTGTGTTCGGGCCCACGTTCAACGTGTGTGTGTTCAACATGTGTGCGTTCGGGCACTCGTTCAACGTGTGTGTGTTCAACATGTGTGTGTTCGGGCCCTCGTTCAACGTGTGTGTGTTCAACGTGTGTGTGTTCGGGCCCTCGTTCAACGTGTGTGTGTTCAACGTGTGTGTTTGGGCCCTCGTTCAACGTGTGTGTGTTCGGGCCCTCGTTCAATGTGTGTGTTCGGGCCCTCGTTCAACGTGTGTGTGTTCAACATGTGTGTGTTCGGGCCCTCGTTTACCGTGTGTGTGTTCAATGTGTGTGTTCGGGCCCTCATTCAACGTGCGTGTGTTTGGGCCCTCGTTCAACGCGTGTGTGTTCGGGCCCTCGTTCAACGTGTGTGTGTTCAACGTGTGTGTTCGGGCCCTCGTTCAACGTGTGCGTGTTCAACGTGTGTGTGTTCGGGCCCTCGTTCAACGTGTGTGTGTTTGGGCCCTCGTTCAACATGTGTGTGTTCGGGCACTCGTTCAACGTGTGTGTGTTCAACGTGTGTGTTCGGGCCCTCGTTCAACGTGTGTGTGTTCAACGTGTGTGTGTTTGGGCCCTCGTTCAACATGTGTGAGTTCGGGCACTCGTTCAACGTGTGTGTGTTCAACGTGTGTGTTCGGGCCCTCGTTCAACGTGTGTGTGTTCAACGTGTGTGTGTTTGGGCCCTCGTTCAACGTGTGTGTGTTTGGGCCCTCGTTCAACATGTGTGTGTTCGGGCCCTCGTTCAACGTGTGTGTGTTCAACGTGTGTGTTTGGGCCCTCGTTCAACGTGTGTGTTTGGGCCCTCGTTCAACGTGTGTGTGTTCAACGTGTGTGTGTTCGGGCCCTCATTCAACGTGTGTGTTCAACATGTGTGTGTTCGGGCCCTCATTCAACGTGTGTGTGTTCGGGCCCTCGTTCAACATGTGTGTGTTCAACGTGTGTGTGTGTTCGGGCCCTCGTTCAATGCGTGTGTGTTCGGGCCCACGTTCAACGTGTGTGTGTTCAACATGTGTTCGTTCGGGCACTCGTTCAACGTGTGTGTGTTCAACATGTGTGTGTTCGGGCCCTCGTTCAACGTGTGTGTGTTCAACGTGTGTGTGTTCAGGCCCTCGTTCAACGTGTGTGTTTGGGCCCTCGTTCAACGTGTGTGTGTTCAACGTGTGTGTGTTCGGGCCCTCATTCAACGTGTGTGTTCAACATGTGTGTGTTCGGGCCCTCATTCAACGTGTGTGTGTTCGGGCCCTCGTTCAACATGTGTGTGTTCAACGTGTGTGTGTGTTCGGGCCCTCGTTCAATGCGTGTGTGTTCGGGCCCACGTTCAACGTGTGTGTGTTCAACATGTGTTCGTTCGGGCACTCGTTCAACGTGTGTGTGTTCAACATGTGTGTGTTCGGGCCCTCGTTCAACGTGTGTGTGTTCAACGTGTGTGTGTTCGGGCCCTCCTTCAACGTGTGTGTGTTCAACATGTGTGTGTTCGGGCCCTCGTTCAACGTGTGTGTGTTCAACGTGTGTGTGTTCGGGCCCTCGTTCAACGTGTGTGTGTTCGGGCCCTCATTCAACGTGTGTGTTCAACATGTGTGTGTTCGGGCCCTCGTTCAACATGTGTGTGTTCAACGTGTGTGTGTTCGGGCCCTCGTTCAACATGTGTGTGTTCAACGTGTGTGTGTTCGGGCCCTCGTTCAACGCGTGTGTGTTCGGGCCCACGTTCAACGTGTGTGTGTTCAACATGTGTGCGTTCGGGCACCCGTTCAACGTGCGTGTGTTCAACATGTGTGTGTTCGGGCCCTCGTTCAACGTGTGTGTTCAACGTGTGTGTGTTCGGGCCCTCGTTCAACGTGTGTGTGTTCGGGCCCTCGTTCAACGTGTGTGTTCAATGTGTGTGTTCGGGCCCTCATTCAACGTGTGTGTGTTTGGGCCCTCGTTCAACGTGTGTGTGTGTTCGGGCCCTCGTTCAACGTGTTTGTGTTCGGGCCCTCGTTCAACGTGTGTGTGTTCAACATGTGTGTGTTCGGGCCCTCGTTCAACGTGTGTGTGTTCGGGCCCTCGTTCAACGTGTGTGTGTTCAATGTGTGTGTTTGGGCCCTCATTCAACGTGTGTGTGTTTGGGCCCTCGTTCAACGTGTGTGTGTTCGGGCCCTCGTTCAACGTGTGTGTGTTCAACATGTGTGTGTTCGGGTCCTCGTTCAACGTGTGTGTGTTCAACGTGTGTGTGTTCGGGTCCTCGTTCAACGTGTGTGTGTTCGGGCCCTCGTTCAACGTGTGTGTGTTCAACGTGTGTGTGTTCGGGCCCTCGTTCAACGTGTGTGTATTCAACATGTGTGTGTTCGGGCCCTCATTCAACGTGTGTGTGTTCAACGTGTGTGTGTTCGGGCCCTCGTTCAACGTGTGTGTGTTCAACGTGTGTGTGTTCGGGCCCTCGTTCAACGTGTGTGTGTTCAACGTGTGTGTGTTCGGGCCCTCGTTCAACGTGTGTGTGTTCAACGTGTGTGTGCTCGGGCACTCGTTCAACGTGTGAGTGTGTTCGGACCCTCGTTCAATGTGTGAGTGTTCAACGTGTGAGTGTTCAACGTGTGAGTGTTCAACGTGTGTGTGTTCAACGTGTGTGTGTTCAACGTGTGTGTGTTCAACGTGTGTGTGTTCGGGCCCTCGTTCAACGTGTGTGTTCAACATGTGTGTGTTCGGGCCCTCGTTCAACGTGTGTGTGTTCAACGTGTGTGTGTTCGGGCCCTCGTTCAACGTGTGTGTGTTCAACGTGTGTGTGTTCGGGCCCTCGTTCAACGTGTGTGTGTTCAACGTGTGTGCTCGGGCCCTCGTTCAACGTGTGTGTGTTCAACGTCTGTGTTCGGGCCCTCGTTCAACGTGTGTGTGTTCAACGTGTGTGTGTTCGGGCCCTCATTCAACGTGTGTGTGTTCAACGTGTGCGTTCGGGCACTCGTTCAACGTGTGTGTGTTCGGGCCCTCATTCAACGTGTGTGTGTGTTCAACATGTGTGTGTTCGGGCCCTCGTTCAATGTGTGTGTGTTCAACGTGTGTGTTCGGGCCCTCGTTCAACGTGTGTGTGTTCAACGTGTGTGTGTGTGTGTGTTCGGGCCCTCGTTCAACGTTTGTGTGTTCAACGTGTGTGTGTGTGTTCGGGCCCTCGTTCAACGTGTGTGTGTTCAACGTGTGTGTGTTCAACATGTGTGTGTTCGGGCCCTCGTTCAACGAGTGTGTGTTCAACGTGTGTGTGTTCAACATGTGTGTGTTCGGGCCCTCGTTCAACGAGTGTGTGTTCAACGTGTGTGTGTTCAACGTGTGTGTTCGGGCCCTCTTTCAACGTGTGCGTCTATAATTAGGGATGCAACGATACCATTTTTTCAGAATCGGTCCGATCCCAAAAATTCTGAGTATCGGCCGATATCGATCCGATACCAGTGCAGTTTTTTTTTTAAATCAATTAGAATTTCTATAACTCTGTGTTGAACTGATAATCACTATTTTGTGTGTTAAACACAATCTACTTAATACAGACAACTTCATTATAAAGAAAATCAACAACAACAAAAAAATATATATGATGATAATCTGACATAAATGCTATTATAAACTAGATTAGTGCAGTGGTTCTCAATCCTGGTCCTGGGGACCCACTGCTCTGCACAGTTTGTATGTCTCCCTCATTTAACACACCTGATTCAGACCATCAGCTCGTTAGGAAACAGCTCTATGAACTGAACTGGCTGTGTCAGATAAAGGAGACATAAAATGTGCAGAGCAGTGGGTCCCCAGGACCAGGATTGAGAACCACTGGATTAGTGGATAATTCAGCAGTAAAATTTAGTCTAGGAAAATCACAATAATTGTATAAAATCTGAACATTTAGTGAAAAAAAAACGTTTAGTGGGGAAAAAATTTGAGACATTAAGTGTAACACTAAATCTGGTAAAACACATTGTTGTAAAATACATTCATGAAAAACAAGATAACAAAAATCAAAAATATAAATTATTTTATATATAGCCTACTATATATTTTTTTTTTTAAATAAATTTTTTTAATGTATAGCACAGCTGTTTAATGAGGTAGCAACATATGATAGATAGGACAGAACAATAACTGCTATTAATAATCTTTCATTGCGTCACTGTATTATGATATGAAAGTCTCCAATACAGAGCGGCTCAAAGCGCTTATGCACATCCCGAGCGCAGAATGATGCGCTTGAAGCAACATGAGTCACAGTGCGCAGCGCATCGAGTCCGCATTGAAAAGTTTAAAGCACAAAGAAAATACATATTAATGCATAGTCTATTATACAGTATCTATCTATGCAATATTTTTTCAGCATTTTCTTTTAACAGTTTTAAATTTCAGTAACTCTGCACGTGAAGAACAAATAGTGCTCTGACTTTACTGCAGTGTTGTGATCTAGACACCCGGTAGAAAGTAACATGATTAAGGTACAGCAATAAAGTCCAGCAAGATAAAGTTGTTTTATGCGAAACCATAGACCTTTATCTACAGATCAAGTATAATAATAGTAACATTGAATCATCTTACAGAAGTTTCATCGTGTTAACTGTCGTAACCGAACGCGACGCGCTGTTTAAATGCTGAATGCAGAATGATTGACAGCTGCAGCTGAGGGAAACGTTTACGTGAGCTTGAATTTAACGACTTAAATATTAATTTCTATCTCACATTATACTATATAATGGCTTCAGAACACTTATAATATTGTGCATGAAAACTCATGGTGTTTTATAATGTTTGTGTGCGTTTTGTGGGGCTTAACAACACCACTGAATAGTAAACGATATCGGATTTGGATCGGCCTCGTCTGACCGATACCCGATCCGGCAAAAATGGCAGTATCGGAGCCGATACCGATACTGAGTATCGGATCGGTGCATCCCTATCTATAATGCCCTTCGAAAATTGGTGAGACGTGAGTGAAGATTTGTGAAAAGAAAGAAGATATTCCATGTCCAGTGGAATAACTAATTGAATATTGTTAAATTCGCTGATAATCAGGTGACCAGATCGCAAAAGCCGACAAAGCTTACGTTTCTGGGCTCACGTGACGTCCCTCTCTTTGGCCACGAATCTAAATGTTTCCATGGCTGCAATGTAACATTTAATTGCTGCTCACCTATTATTTATTTTGTAAGCAAAGCTTTGTGCTTCACTCATGGCATGATATTCACATAAAAAAAATTATGCGGTTGTCAAGTTTACCGGCACAGCCCTAGTATCACACCAGAGTCCTGTAATATATTCTTCATATCAACAAATATCAGTCCTAATCTTCACTGTACTGCTGATGCCACTGTCTAACCCGTTCCAAACGCGTCACTGGAAACATGCCTTTATTTACAGCTTCAGAAGCTCCTCATGTCCCACAATACACCTGGTCATGTCCCACAATACAGCTGGTCATGTCCCACAATACAGCTGGTCATGTCCCACAATACACCTGGTCATGTCCCACAATACACCTGGTCATGTCCCACAATACAGCTGGTCATGTCCCACAATACAGCTGGTCATGTCCCACAATACACCTGGTCATGTCCCACAATACACCTGGTCATGTCCCACAATACACCTGGTCATGTCCCACAATACAGCTGGTCATGTCCCACAATACAGCTGGTCATGTCCCACAATACAGCTGGTCATGTCCCACAATACACCTGGTCATGTCCCACAATACAGCTGGTCATGTCCCACAATACACCTGGTCATGTCCCACAATACACCTGGTCATGTCCCACAATACACCTGGTCATGTCCCACAATACAGCTGGTCATGTCCCACAATACACCTGGTCATGTCCCACAATACACCTGGTCATGTCCCACAATACACCTGGTCATGTCCCACAATACACCTGGTCATGTCCCACAATACAGCTGGTCATGTCCCACAATACAGCTGGTCATGTCCCACAATACACCTGGTCATGTCCCACAATACACCTGGTCATGTCCCACAATACAGCTGGTCATGTCCCACAATACACCTGGTCATGTCCCACAATACAGCTGGTCATGTCCCACAATACACCTGGTCATGTCCCACAATACACCTGGTCATGTCCCACAATACACCTGGTCATGTCCCACAATACACCTGGTCATGTCCCACAATACACCTGGTCATGTCCCACAATACACCTGGTCATGTCCCACAATACACCTGGTCATGTCCCACAATACACCTGGTCATGTCCCACAATACACCTGGTCATGTCCCACAATACAGCTGGTCATGTCCCACAATACAGCTGGTCATGTCCCACAATACACCTGGTCATGTCCCACAATACACCTGGTCATGTCCCACAATACACCTGGTCATGTCCCACAATACACCTGGTCATGTCCCACAATACACCTGGTCATGTCCCACAATACACCTGGTCATGTCCCACAATACACCTGGTCATGTCCCACAATACACCTGGTCATGTCCCACAATACACCTGGTCATGTCCCACAATACACCTGGTCATGTCCCACAATACACCTGGTCATGTCCCACAATACACCTGGTGATGTCCCACAATACACCTGGTCATGTCCCACAATACACCTGGTCATGTCCCACAATACAACTGGTCATGTCCCACAATACACCTGGTCATGTCCCACAATACAGCTGGTCATGTCCCACAATACACCTGGTCATGTCCCACAATACACCTGGTCATGTCCCACAGGTCATGTCCCACAATACACCTGGTCATGTCCCACAGGTCATGTCCCACAATACACCTGGTCATGTCCCACAATACACCTGGTCATGTCCCACAATACACCTGGTCATGTCCCACAATACACCTGGTCATGTCCCACAATACACCTGGTCATGTCCCACAATACACCTGGTCATGTCCCACAATACACCTGGTCATGTCCCACAATACACCTGGTCATGTCCCACAATACACCTGGTCATGTCCCACAATACACCTGGTCATGTCCCACAATACAGCTGGTCATGTCCCACAATACACCTGGTCATGTCCCACAATACAGCTGGTCATGTCCCACAATACACCTGGTCATGTCCCACAATACACCTGGTCATGTCCCACAGGTCATGTCCCACAATACACCTGGTCATGTCCCACAGGTCATGTCCCACAATACACCTGGTCATGTCCCACAATACACCTGGTCATGTCCCACAATACACCTGGTCATGTCCCACAATACACCTGGTCATGTCCCACAATACACCTGGTCATGTCCCACAATACACCTGGTCATGTCCCACAATACACCTGGTCATGTCCCACAATACACCTGGTCATGTCCCACAATACACCTGGTCATGTCCCACAATACACCTGGTCATGTCCCACAATACAACTGGTCATGTCCCACAATACACCTGGTCATGTCCCACAATACAGCTGGTCATGTCCCACAATACACCTGGTCATGTCCCACAATACACCTGGTCATGTCCCACAGGTCATGTCCCACAATACACCTGGTCATGTCCCACAGGTCATGTCCCACAATACACCTGGTCATGTCCCACAATACACCTGGTCATGTCCCACAATACACCTGGTCATGTCCCACAATACACCTGGTCATGTCCCACAATACACCTGGTCATGTCCCACAATACACCTGGTCATGTCCCACAATACACCTGGTCATGTCCCACAATACACCTGGTCATGTCCCACAATACACCTGGTCATGTCCCACAATACACCTGGTCATGTCCCACAATACACCTGGTCATGTCCCACAATACACCTGGTCATGTCCCACAATACACCTGGTCATGTCCCACAATACACCTGGTCATGTCCCACAATACAACTGGTCATGTCCCACAATACACCTGGTCATGTCCCACAATACAGCTGGTCATGTCCCACAATACACCTGGTCATGTCCCACAATACACCTGGTCATGTCCCACAGGTCATGTCCCACAATACACCTGGTCATGTCCCACAGGTCATGTCCCACAATACACCTGGTCATGTCCCACAATACACCTGGTCATGTCCCACAATACACCTGGTCATGTCCCACAATACACCTGGTCATGTCCCACAATACACCTGGTCATGTCCCACAATACACCTGGTCATGTCCCACAATACACCTGGTCATGTCCCACAATACACCTGGTCATGTCCCACAATACACCTGGTCATGTCCCACAATACACCTGGTCATGTCCCACAATACAGCTGGTCATGTCCCACAATACACCTGGTCATGTCCCACAATACAGCTGGTCATGTCCCACAATACACCTGGTCATGTCCCACAATACACCTGGTCATGTCCCACAGGTCATGTCCCACAATACACCTGGTCATGTCCCACAGGTCATGTCCCACAATACACCTGGTCATGTCCCACAATACACCTGGTCATGTCCCACAATACACCTGGTCATGTCCCACAATACACCTGGTCATGTCCCACAATACACCTGGTCATGTCCCACAATACACCTGGTCATGTCCCACAATACACCTGGTCATGTCCCACAATACACCTGGTCATGTCCCACAATACACCTGGTCATGTCCCACAATACACCTGGTCATGTCCCACAATACAACTGGTCATGTCCCACAATACACCTGGTCATGTCCCACAATACAGCTGGTCATGTCCCACAATACACCTGGTCATGTCCCACAATACACCTGGTCATGTCCCACAGGTCATGTCCCACAATACACCTGGTCATGTCCCACAGGTCATGTCCCACAATACACCTGGTCATGTCCCACAATACACCTGGTCATGTCCCACAATACACCTGGTCATGTCCCACAATACACCTGGTCATGTCCCACAATACACCTGGTCATGTCCCACAATACACCTGGTCATGTCCCACAATACACCTGGTCATGTCCCACAATACACCTGGTCATGTCCCACAATACACCTGGTCATGTCCCACAATACACCTGGTCATGTCCCACAATACAGCTGAACTGTTTTACTCAAGGACGCTTTAAATTGAGCGAAAGTGACAGTAAAGGCAGATTCTGTTTCAAATAAATATCTTTGTTCAAAAATAAAATGTACCACAGTTTCCACAAAAATATGAACATTGATAATAATCATAAATGTTTCTTGAGCATCAAATCATCATATTATACTGATTTCTGAAGGATCATGTGACACTGAAGACTGGAGTAATGATGCTGAAAATTGAGCTTTGATCACAGGAATAAATTACACTTTACTTTAGTTGTTTTAAATTGTAATAATATTTCACTATTTCACTGTATTTTTAATCATAAACGCAGCCTTTGTGAGCATGAGAGACTTTTGAATGCTAGTGTAAATATTAGGTCTTGATTTTTAAATTCACCTTTTTTGACTTTATCTGTTTATTTTAAATGACATGCTAATTAATGTCACTTGATTTTAAAAAGAATGTGAACTATAACAATTTAGTCTCTCAGTTCATATGAGGACATAAAACTGTGTATAAAAATGATTTATTTATATAAACTTGAAATATTATGCATGTGTCATGTCCTTTCTTGCCATTTTGGAGCAGATCAAACAGGTTTGGAAGGAAGTGAGGGTGAACTATTCATTTATGAATAGGCTATAATATTAAATGAAATATTAAATATTTCTCTGAAACACTGATGAAGAACTGAGATTTAGAGATTCACACTCCACCATCTCGAAACGTTATCAGACGTTCTGCAGACTGGAGATGTAAAACAGGTGCCGTCTTTTCCTGACTCCTTTTATGGCCATTTTAAGTGATCTAGTTTTATTAAAAGCTGCCAGTAAACTCCAGGGAATGCCAAATATGGAAATTACAGTGTGTCACGGTTATAAACTGCAGTGTTTCTGTTTCACTACCAGGGAAGAAAAGAAAAAAAACTCTGGGTAATAAGAACGGAAGACACAACAACAAAGAGCTTCACGTCACTTCGGCACGGCCACGAAAAACACACAACCGGACATTTTTATCCCTTCGTTCCGCCATAAATCATGATAAAAAACCTAGATGTATCAGATTACTCATTTTTTATATTATTTTATCCAGAAGGGCGTTTAAAAACTAAAACTAACCCAAAACCGTAGCATAAAGTCCAGCAAAACAATTTGATCATTACCTTGACTATGTTTTGTGCGTTTAATTTATCTTTTTTTCTCTCTCTCTCTCTGTACTCCTCTTAATTTTGAGTTTTTTAGTGATTGTGAAGCACTTTGGGCAACAGCTGTTGCATTAAATGTGCTATATAAATAAATAAATGAAATAATTTGAGCTCTGTGTGCTGAAGTTCGTTTAGGTCTTTTGACTCACTTGACATTTAATCCCTTTTTTCCGCCACAAATCATGATAAAAAACCTAGATGTATCAGATTACAAATTTTTTATATTATTTTATCCAGAAGGGCATTCAAGAACTAACCCAAAACTGTATCATAAAGTCCTGCAAAACAATAATTTGAGCTGTGTGTGCTGGAGGTCTTTGGACTCACTTGAGGGTGGGAGTCTTAAAGCCGTCTTTAGATAAGAGGAACATATGAGGCAATGCATGGAGGGAAATAAGAAAAACAGGAAGAGCAAATAGCCAGAAGCAGGACTGTGATCGGGGGGGAATGTGGTCCCAGGGCCTGTGATGAAGGGGCCCGTCGAGGTCCTCAAACACACGGGGCCCGGGGGAAGAGGAGGCCCACACATGACAGTCTCAGGCCCTGTGAACTGTGCTACAGTTAATGCATCCGCTTAGCATGCCTTTTAATACTGTAATAAAATCATCTTAAAAATTATTAAAGTAAAAAATTTTATTGAAAAATAATATAAAAATAAAACTTTTAAAATAATATCCATTTATAATATTTTTTTTACAGTATAAATTGGGTCATTATACTGCTATAGTTAATGCATCCGCTTATCATGCCTTTTAATACTGTAATAAAATAATCTTAAAAATTATTGAAGTAAAACATTTATTGAAAAATAATATAAAAAAATATTTTTAAAAATAATAACCATTTATAATCATTTTTCACAGTATAAATTGGGTCATTATACTGCTATAGTTAATGCATCTGTTTATAATGCCTTTTAATACTGTAATAATATCATCTTGAAAAATAATATAAAAATAAAACTTTTTCAAAATAATAACCATTTATAAAAAAAAAATTACAGTATAAATTGGGTCATTATACCAGAAACTATTTAAATGTATTTAATTTTTAGGATGATGGCAATTTTTTTCCTCAGAATTGCGTTAAATTCTGACTTTATTACACACAATTGCGGTTTATAAAGTCAGAATAGTGAGATGTAACCTTGCAAATGTAAGATCAAAAGTCGCAATTATCTTTTAAAATGTTTTATTCTTTGGCAGAAACAAGCTTCCATAGCTATCATTATTACCATAAATTATAAATATAATGGCAGCTTACATTCTGGATGGAACTATTCCTTTACATTTCTGTCCGTTCCTCACACAAATCTATTGCGTAACTTTTGTAGACTTGAAATCTAGTACACGAGTCATATGGACTTCTTTTATGGTTGGCATGTAGTAATTTTGGAGCTTAACTCATTAACTTTTATTATTATACTTAAAAAAAAAGAACGCCAACATAACAGCCCATGATGCAAAGCACAACAGTTTCCAGTTTGTTGATAAAGGAGGATCAAAACACAAGAACAGCCAGACAAGTTGTTAAGATTGACAACACACAAGTGGTTAAATAAATAGCAACGCTACTGCATTTTCAGGTAGCTCTTCTTATTTGACAGTCAACATGTGCCCGGACGTGTCGTGCCCGCTGTAAACACACACACCTATGTAAATCTTCCACCTCAGGAACACCTGAGGGCCAGGAACACCTGGCAATCCCTGCTTTAGTCTGAAGACAACTGTGTTCAGGAGATATGTGACCCTGCTCCACAAAACCAGTCACATGGGTCATTTTTTTTCAACTGAGATGTACACATCATCTGAAAACTACATAAATAAGCTTTACATTGATGTATGGTTTGTTAGGAAAGGACAATATTTGGCCGAGATACAAATCTGGAATCTGATGCAAAAAAATCTAAACTAAGCCTTTAAAGTTGTGCATTTATGTTCACGATTGTGCTGCATTCACTCACAAAAATAAATGTTTTATACATTTACGGTAAGAAATTTACAAAATATCTTCATGGAACATGATCTTTACTTAATATCCTAATGATTTTTGGCATAAAAGAAAAATCAATAACTTTGACCCATACAATGTATTGTTGGCTACTGCCCGTGCGACATGTGACTGGGTTTGTGATCCAGGGTCACATAAGAAGAGCAATGTTGGGTCACTTGATGTACAACAGAACAAAGACAGTTGATTTTCTCTTGGCTTTCTAAACCCAGTGTCCGGTTGTGGAAATCGGTGCGGAGGAACGTGAATCTCAAAGCATATTTAACATTTCCATGTGGTTTTCGAGGATAACGTTCTCAGGAGTTTAGCGCCGGCTCCAACAATCCTCAGTGGTTTCTCCTAATAAGGGCATATTGGGATCCTGAGCACAGACTCCACGTTCAGAACATCTCAGTCGGACAATTAAAATAGTTTTCTTCAAGACCGTAGCTGAACGCACATGTTTATAAGAGTCAGCAGTGAAGCTCGATGAGCGGCTCCTTACCGGCACACTCTCTTAATGTAATGGACAAGTTATGGGATTAGAAACAACTGCAACCATACTGGGATATGATTACATCAGTGTCTGCCATTTATATGGAGTGAAAAGTGTTCTCTTAAGATCAACTTGTGTTCACACTAAATATAGCACACATTAAAAACTAGCCGTAAAAGAATCAGGTCAGGCTCATTGGAAAAACATTTCTACAAAATGATATAACGTTGTTTTTTGCATGATTAGCATTGATAAATGCACATTCAGTTTTATACGAGACAGATGAACAACGATATGACAAATTGTTGTTACACTGGTTGTTGTACGTATCAATAGTTCAGAGATGAAATGCATTAAAAGATCATCTCTGTATGTACTTTTTTTATTATTTATTTTTCTCTTTGTGTAAATTGCCTTGAGAAGTTGCTTTGAAGGTGCTATATGAAGTAAAGTGTATTATTATTATTATTATTATGTTATTACGCTGGTGGTTGTACATATCAACAGTTCAGAAATGAAATGCATTAAAAGGTTAATGCTCTGCTGGGTTATTTTAAAACGACACTAAACCTGACAGACAGTGTTAATAAAAGCAAACGCGAGATAAAAACATTTGCTGAAGCAACCGTTTTATCTGCTTCGTTCAGTCTTTGAGCGCTTTTATCGTGACTGTGTTTCACACTCGTACCCGAGAGCTTCACATCACATGAGTTGCTGAGAGAGTTTACAGCAGAAAACACACTCATACGTGATGCAATAATCGAAATGTGTTCGTTCACAAACCATGCACTATTAGAAAAGTGTTTTCAGCTCATAACAGTGTTGTGATATGAGTCTTTATTAATCGATAATCTGTAGGGATGAACCGATATGGAAATTGTGGTCGATACCAATAACTGTTTAAATTTAAAAGCTGATAACGATATATTGGTTGATAAATCTAAATCCAAGTTAGCCTATATCATTTTTGAGAGCCTGATTACAAAAACAAAAGTCTCACTATTAAAATCCCAAGCACACAATTATGATGTTCTCATTATAATTTTATGTAGCCGATATGAAAGACTCTATTTTCCTTTTTGAAGTGATTCCAATCATATTTCAAACATTTCATTAGGGGTGGGGGAAAAAATCGATTCTTAGATGCATCGCGATGCGGACGCGGACGATTCTGAATCGATTCACAAATGTCAAAAATCGATTTTCAAAAAAAAATTTGTTTTTTTTTTAGATATATATTTATAATAACGTAATATTGACGGAATGCAAAAGACGGAACTCTGAAGCGCGGAAGTGCAGTGCCCGGACCGTCTGTGGCGTGTGCACATAACAGAGACGCGAAGGCTGAGCGCGAAATCCAAACACCCTCCTCGTTAAAAGCTGACGTGTGGAAATATTTTGGCTTCTGTGAAGTTGAAGGGGGAAAGGAGCTGGACAAGAGCCACACTAGTTGTAAGCTTTGTAGAATAAAACTAAAATATTTCGGAAACACGACAAATATGTGAAGCCATATGACACGTTTCCGTCGAAAAATGCTAACTTACCCAAGCGCGAATCGATCACAGAGAATGTTGATTCATTCTCTATTGTTTCCATAATGGTGTAAATCTCACAATATTATGACATCGTTATTTCATTTAAATTAGGGTAAGTGTATGAGGAGCATATTTTGATATTTTAAATGAACTAGCAATTATCACATTTGATATAACAAGTAAAAATGACATTATTATATGAAATACAATTATAATAAAATTCGAAGTTAAGTGTACAGTATACTGTACTGTTTTCATTTTTAAAACGGTGTGAAAAGTAAAAATTATCATCAAATATTCATCTTTGACCTGTCAAAGTTTCCTAAAAGTCTCCACAGCAAGGATGCATAGATTTATGGGCGTGGTAAGCAGAAGGAAAATGAGTCTGCACATACGCATAACCAGTAAGTAGCAGATCTCGATGGGTAGCATGAATCGTCAGAACGCTGGTCGTTGTTATATTATTCATTTACTACAAGTATGCTGCTAGTTCAGGCACACATTTATTTTCCTGTTGGTTCTTTGCAATGTTAAAATATATTGTACGTTAATTCTTTATGGGTCATTACTTTGTACTTTTAAACCAAAGTATTTATATTCACACACACACACACAAAAAGATTCAGATAATCGATAATCGCTTTAGCATCGAATCGCAGCCCTCTGAATCGTAATCGAATCGAATCGTGAGGTGCCTAGAGATTCCCACCCCTACATTTCATAACCATCATGTTGAACAGTGCGCATCTGAAGTTAGTGTTGGGCGATATGCTCCATTTTCATATCGTCCTATCGTCAGCCTGTGAGATTGGCGATACACGATATTATCGTGAGGGGGCGGGGCTTACTTATTTGATTATTAACTTGATTATTTACTCATTCATTTGCTCGTTTTATTACTTCATTTTATACGAGAATATTTTTTGTATTTTGCTAGCGAAGGTGGAGTGTTTATTACTAGGCTATCAGGTTATTTCCCGGTAGTATAGTGAGGTAAAAAAAGATCCAAATCATTTTTGTATCTGACTCGAGTATTTCAACATGTCAGCGGGAAATTTACGGACACACGCCGTTACAGATGTAGCATTTTGACTGTACGAGATGAAAACACGTTTTAATAAATTCTAAGGTCAAGAAAGAGTCAGAGTTTGCAATATATGTCCTCCCACCAGTGCTCTCTCTGTCTGGATGCACTTCACATACGCGCACTTCAATAAGCCCAAAGAACGCGGGTTCTTGTGTTTAAAATGCCGGGAGAAATCAGAGTAAGGGGCAGAAATCTAGCTGAGTCGATCGGTTTATACTAAAACTTATGACTTGACTCCGATAAAGGAAAACAGGTTAATGCGTTTACATGACCACATGCATTGTCAGTTTATTCAGCATAATCGGGTTAGAACGTGCATGTAAACGCGCATAAAACTGACTGAGCTTTCAGCATCTGTTGCTCCATTAACGCCGCGTTCTCTCAGAGACGACGTTGGATATAACGGTATAGCGACTATCTTAATTTACTGGCTTAATATTTCTCTTGTGGACCTATATGATGACAGTGAAAAAATTAGAAGAATATTTCTTGTTAAACAAGTGTTTGAAGCTGCTTTTGATTTTTATAGATGGCAGAGTTGTGCTGTGTTCGTGAACTAAAGACTGGCCTATATCATTTTAGTGATATTATTATTATAAATATTTAATTGTATTGTTTTTAGTGTTATTAGTGTCATTAAACATTTTGTTAATGTGCTATGGAAACAAAATACTGATGAACAACGATGCCGTTTTCATCTTGGATCTGTATAAGATCTAATGCGTCTGTTAAAACAAGCACTCTTGACAATTTGTGAATGGATCACCTTGCAATTCATTTTGATGTGGGATGTAGGCCTAGTTTTTTATTCGGTTTTAAAAACATTTTCTTAGAGGAGTCCTCATAAGCGCGTGTCGGTGTTGTCGCAAGTGTTAGGCAAGTGATGTCGTTATGAATTTAGGCAAGGCAAATTAATTGTAGTCCCTTATATTAATTTAATAACAATACTAGCTTTATAATAATACTACTACTACTAATAATAATTTAATACGTTAATGGTAAAACGAGCCAATTATCGAAATGAGCCATCGGCGAAATCTCAGACTATCGTCGATACACGATACTATCGTCGATCGGCACAACCCTATCTGAAGTGTCTCAGCTGAAGGAAATAATACATTATTTATCAGCTTTAATATATCGGGCAAATTTTTTATTACTGGGCCGATAACGATAACATTAAAAAATATAGCTGCAAGCAGCCATTACCGGGGCCAAGCGCAAAAGAAGACGACAAGACATGCCAACATGGCTGGGAGTTTCAGACCAACTGCAGCAAGGAGCAATTAAAGACATTAAGAGGATTTTGGGCAAATGGCAAAAAAAAAAAATCGTATACATTGTCGTAAATCGTAAAAATATGGTTTAATGGATTATCACTTTCAACCAATAGGTGGCGCAGTTGCGAAATCGATGTGTTGTGGTCAGAGTGAGGTGACAATGACACCTCATTTTTTAATCACAAAACTGTATTGAAGTCAATGGGAATTTCACATTTTGTTGTATTACCGCGCCACCAAGAGGATGAATCCCACCATTTTTTTTAAGTGACCTCAGAGTGAGCCCATACATCTGTGTGTCAAATCAAGTAACATGTAGCCAACGACCTATGTTTCCGATTTTCTGACGGTGGTTTCGACTCGATTGGACTAGCGGCTTCAAAGATATTAGCAAATGTTTTTTAAGCGCTAAATCACAACGCTACACGAACCGTAAGGCGAAACCTAGCATGGGTGGTATCGTTGGACTCGGCAAGGATTCAGGAACCCAAGTAGATGACTTCTGTGAAAATCAGTCAACCACAGCCAGAGTTATAAGCATTTGAAAATTTAATTTTACCCCTAGGTGGCGCTGTTTCGAAACTTCTCATGCTCCTTCAGGGCATCGTACTGATGACCCATACCGAGTTTCGTAACAATTCGTTCATGCGTTCATAAAATACAGCATTTTAGCACATAATTCAAAATGGCCGACAGCCAAAATGGCCGATCTGGGAAAATTGGATAGCAGTCGACTCGGCATGATGCCCTGAATCTAACGAGACCAATTTTATGATTTTTGGACAAATCGTTCAGTAGTTTAAAGCAAAAATAGGCATTTTTGTATCTCCGGACCAGTAGGTGGCGTTGCGCCGAAACCCAGCATGTAGCCTCGGGTCATGCTTGTGATGACATGGACCAAGTTTGGTCTGAATGCGATAAAGCATTGTCTCAGCTTTCAAATTCTGTACATTTGACCACGAAACTCAAACAATAAATAGCGTTTTGACGCTCTTAAATGTGACGTGACAGATCGCTGTAGCGCCTCAGTTCAAGCGAGTCTTTTCTTCCACTTTAATACAAATTATATCTAGAAAAATATGCATGAACATCAGAAGGTATGTTGAAAGATACTGTACAATTTACCAAAATCCTTATCATGACTCGTGTAATCACTCAATCTGTGTTTCAACCTCAGAAAGACGTCAATAAAACAGCTTGTGAACAATATCACTTAATGTTGAAATGACCTCAGGAAAGATAAACAGTGTTCACAGTTCGGTAGATAGCTGTAAAAACACTAGAAAAGAGCTTATTTACTGTTACTTGTATATGTATGTTTGAATAAATTTGCCATGAAGAAGTGTTTATGAAAACTACCTTATGTGGAACTAACTGAGTTGTATACAAACATGTCAGCTTTTATTTGAGAGTAAATATTATATCTGGAAATAAATAGCAGTTGAATATAATAGCTCTGTTGTTAATTTTAACCTCTAATATTATAGTGAAAAATATTATAAGAAAAATCAAACTATCGGTATCGGCCGATATCATTCTGAATAATCGGCAGAGAAATTTAGTATCGGCGCATCTCTACCTCAGGGCTCAAGACTGCGCATTTTTCCTGCCGGTGCGACCAAACATGTATTTAGGTTGTGCTGGCGCGATCACAACGTTGCCGAGCGGCGAATGCAAACAAGATGAAAGCGGAACGAAAATGCGCTACTCATTTATGCTTCACGGACCGTTTATTAGTTCGGACCAATAATAGTCAGCGCAGCACCCCGAACTCGCCAGTCGCGGGCCGATCTCGATCATGCGACACTGTGACTAGCAGATCCAGACTCTGGAGATCCAGTGAAGAGATCCATTGAATTCGCCTCAGAATTAATAACATCATCTCCGCGAGATCCAGTGAGAAACATCCCGATCTGTTATAAACCACAGATATCAGATCAGCGCTGACGTGGAATCACTTACAGAAGGCTTTCAGTCACAGATTACCCATGGGTTTATGCTAATGTAGTAACTCTAAACATAACTATGGTATTGTGACAGAAATAGTCAAACGCTAACAAGTACTATACATCTTTTTCCAGCACTTCAAAACTATAATATCATATATAAATGTTATTTTTAATGTGATGACCAACACATTTTTTGTTCATCCTTCAAAGATTGTCCTTAAACTAAACATTTTAAGATGTAGGAAAACTCTTCTTTAAACACTAATTTAAAAATAAAAATAAAATGACCATTGTAAACAGTAGGATGCTTATTGGCTATTTTCACTTCCTAATATCAATTTTTACACTCGTCTTGCTTTTTAAAATAATATTAAGACATTATGAATGATAATAGTTAAAGTTAATTTGATCTACACCCTAAATTAAGCGTAGTGCTTTATTGTCCGCCCAGTGCTGCCAGATCTGTGTTGTAGAGCTCGGTGTGGCGGCCCTCAGATGCTAGTCTGGAGCCTGTGAACTTAAAATAAAACTGCACATTGTAATATCTGTACGTTAAGTCTATTTATTATTGAAGAATTTGTCAGTATTACAGTTATTTTTGGGGAAATTTGAATAATTGCATTGCAAGCTGATTTAAGGTGTGCCCCTAAATGTTCAGTCGGGCTTCAGCACTCCTAGTAATAAAAGTTATTCTGGAGCCCTGTACCTGTGATCATAATTTGACTGAAAAGGAATAAAAGTTGTTGGTGTTTTACTGACACTAGTGTTCATTTCAGCCGGAAACTGCATGATTGGTACGTTTTTGGAGTTTTGCACAAATGTTGTTTTAGGCATGTTTCTCAATGAGTTGAAAAGAAAATTCACTAAGGAAACAGAAGATCGTATTAAAACAGATTCCCAGGAGAGAAAAGAATAACAAATAAGACATTCATGAAAATCCATTTAGCTTTTTATAAGTTATAAGAATTACACCGCCTTTACGAGAGATTTCAATAACATGTAACACTATAACATGCAAAAGAGTTTCCGTAATCCTCAAAAACATTAAGCACATAATTTCTGTTGCACAAATAAAACGTTGTTGCTTAAATCCATACTGTGAATTGTCCATATTCTTGACCTAATTTAACAAAATTTCCTGAAACTAGATGAAAAGACTATAATGACAAGAGGGCTGACAGCATTTTCAAAGCAAAACAATGGCAGGAAACTCTGTATTGCCCTGAACTAGCTTTTATTGTCTTCACTACTCACTGGAAATAAAAACAATGTCCTCCCTCAGCCATCTGGCACAATTCTGTATTATGAGTTTAAGGCCAGACAAGTAATTTGGTGGTAAATTTGTAAAGAGAGACTACACGCCTGCACACATATATATTCAAACGCTCATACCTATAGACTAAACACGTGATACGCATGTGCGCGCCGTCAGCGTTTTCACAGATTCAGGTTTTTGAAGTTTACGAGGAGATAACGTTTTTCACAATTTTTCAACGCTTGCACTTTGGAACCGGTTTCACAGTTTGTGTTCTCGAGCAACAAACACTGTTATGTGCAAATGAACGGCCAGAACACATTAAAAGTTTCTGTTTTCTGTGTCGTGTTAGCGGCCCATAAGTTAATAACTAATGATCTTTACAATGGAAGTGAATCAATCAAATCTAACTTTATCTGGACAATAACTTTATTCTAGAGCTGCTGTTACTGTAATCTCCTATTATCACTGTAAAGCTGCTTTGAAACGGATATTGTTAAAAGCGCAGTATAAATGAAGGTGACTTGACAATGATGTGACTCTCAGGCAAATGGGCGTTTGCCTCGTGTTGCACAGCAGAATGATAAATTGCACCGCTGTAATGGGCATTCCTGTAGTAAGCATAAGCAAGCTAGCGTGAGCGATGGGGTCAAGGGTCGCGGCGGCTCTCGTTCTCCTAGCACTGAGCCTGTGTGTGGGCTTCAGTGTTTACATGCAAACGCTGTAATCGCCGGGAAGATCAGCCAGCTAATTTGGTCACCCATGTCACATTCCTGTGAAACAAACAGGCCGAGTCGTGCTCATTAAACACACGGCCATGTTCTGCTAGTGCACATCGCATACGATGCTCTCGCTCCTCATCTCAAAATGGATTATCTTAGTTCAGGGATGGTTATATTGCGTTTTTTTTTAGTGCTGTGCAATAATTAATCGTGATTAATCGCATCCAAAATAAAAGTTTGTTTACATCATATATATGTGTACTGTGTATAATTATTTTGTATTTATAAATTCACACACATGCATGTATATATTTAAGAAAAATGTGTTATATATAAAATATTTATATTTATATATAATATAAATAATGTATAAATGCATATACAGTATATACATGCAAATATTTCTTAAATATATACATGCATATGTGTGAATTTATAAATACAAAATAATTATACACAGTACACACACATAGCCTATATGATGTACACAAATTTTTATTTTGGATGCGATTAATCGTTGCACAGCACTATTTTCTTTATTGTAGAGGATTCACTGATGTTGGTGTTCGGTTTGTTTGAAGAACATGAATATATTCTCTCAACTAAGCGATTTGATTGACAGATCGCAAATGTGGGATCAAAAGGTATAAAGAACGAACGGCTTACCGACTCATCCAGTGCAAAGCGCAAGCAGCCGTGTTCATAAAGGACGAAGAATCGCCGTTGCCATTTCTGTTGAAAGAAAAGATCATTAAATGTCATTCATATTCACTCAAATATACAGTCATAGTCAAAAAGAAATGAAAATTCATCTATTTTCCAAATGAAAACGAATCATGCATGCATTTTATTACCTCATAATTTCCCAACCATGCATTTTTTCAGATGTAGCCTACGTCACAATACAGTAAAAAAAGATCTGTAGCTATATCGGTCTCATCACAGCTTAAATTACTGACATATGCCAAGTTAATATCATATATGAGCATTTGCTGACAAATGAAGATAATTCAAAGACATTACATTATTGTGGCAAATGAGTAAAGCAGTGAATAAACCAATAGTCTGAATTTGAACAAACGACATACAGATTTTTACAAAGTCATTGAACATAAGCCTATCACCATCAAAACAAATTCATTTTGAGTCAATTTGTCCGAGGTAGTCTTTATCATTTAAGACTTTTACACTGTTTCACAGACAAGGCTTAAGGTTAATGCATGTTTGAGCTGTTTTTAGTGAAAGCAACTTGCACTGAAATATCTTAAAATATGTCAGTGCCACTTTTTCATATGGAAGCTTGTTTTCGCCACAGAATATTTTTTTTTTTTTTTATCTCACAACTGCCAATTTACGTCTCGCAATTCTGACATAATAACATGCTATTGTGACTTTTAATCATGCAATTTTGACTTTATAACTCCGTAAGTAACGTCATGTCTCTTACCCGGGATCTTTGCATGGGATTGTCAAAGTCCGTTCCCTCGGGAGCCAAACACAGCCATCCGCCATAGATCGGCTTGGCCTGCAACAACATCAAAACATATCAATAAATCTTCAATCAATAAAGGTGCATATTGGAGTAATTTGTGGAGGAATATTTTGTGGTCACTACCATTTAACTTAAAATACTCTGTCATTTTTGGTCATACAGATTAGGGGTCGACCGATTATCGGCCTGGCCGATTATCGGCGTCAATATTGAGCATTTTTATGGTTATCGGTATCGGCCATTTTCAAAACCGATTTGCAGATAAAATAATTTAATTTTGAAATGCGCTATATTTGGCTCTGACGCAGCCACCTCTGTCGGAACTCACCACTCTGTAGACTAGACCAATGCAATGTCCCGCACATCTGATTTGTTGGGAGTCACGAGTCCGGCCAATCAATGCAGAAAGCTGAAGGCACTGAAAGTTTAGCACTCACACCGACAGCACTCGCTGACTGGAACTGCTGCACTGATCACGCATCAGTTGTCTTGTCTCTCAAAGTTAAGGCAGCAGCAGACTTTGCTGAAGTAGCAATACTTTACTACACTGAAGTTGCAAAACACCTCAATATAACAGGGTCCTGTGATGTCCGCGATGCAGAAAACACGGACGGAATCGCAGAATCCAGTCATAAAAACGGAATTTACTGTATAAAGCGGATCGTCACGGAATTTGTCAACTTCTTGATGAATTAATAAAAAGCAGGTCAGTACAAATCAAATCGAATTTCAAACCGCAAAAAGACTATTTAAATATGAATCCTGCGTGTCTCTAAATGAATAGTGCAGACGCGTGATTTCATTTACCACACACACACACACACACACACACAGGAGCACGCGTGACGCTTGCGCTGTTTTCAGCCTCAGCCGCATCATTATATGAGGACATGATTGCATAAACATCATCTCCAGAGCCGCTTAGTCACTTCATGAGCTTTTTAAAGCTTCAACTGAGAAAAGTTATCGTCATATCATAAACACACAGAAACTCAAAGATCTCCACGGCAACCCGTCAAAATAAAAGTTCGTTTTTTCATAGGGCCCTAAACAAGTAATTTTTGTAAAAAAATTGAATAAGTTTGATGATTTAAATTAATTAGAAATGCTTTTTGATTACTAAAATTTTATTTAACCATTAAAATATAGTCTTTAAGTTTTACAGAATGCTGCTGGGTGCTCCCTGCACATTTTAGTTATTATTATTATTATTATTATTATTAATAATAATGTTATTATTAACAGTTCTCAGATTTAAAGATATGTTTAAAATAATTTAAAGAAAGCATTTGTCAAAACCCTTTGTTATTCTTAATTTTGACATTAACTTACATTTTTACACCAGACATATATATATATATATATATATCGGTTTTAAAATATCGGTTATCGGTCTACTTGATCTGTAATAATCGGTATCGGCCCTGAAAATCACATATCGGTCGACCCCTAATACAGATAATCATAAGAGTAATGCAAACTGTAAAGGGTCTACTTTGATTTTTATAAACTCACAACAACAACAAAACGTTGTGCTTTTGTGAACCGAAACTCAGCGTATATTTGCTTCACAGACATGAGAAATATTTCTATAGAAAGCTAGACATTTTTTACATTTCAATGAACAGATTCCAATGGAAAATGAATATTCTCCGATTATGTAATCTGTATGAAACGAGCATATAGGCGAGTCGGCATCGTGACTTACTCTCTGCAGCCGAAAACACAGAAAACATTATCAATAAATTATTCAAATGTTTAGACTGTCTCATTCTGTTTTTTTTCATGACACATTCATAATCATTAGGTGTTGCAAGCTTTATGTTCGAATTTGTGCGTTGATTAGGCTATACGCATTTTATTATTATTATTATTTATTATTAAATAATAATAATTTATTATTATGATTTATGGCTTATTAATATAAAAATCTTAAATCGAGGACAGCCCTAGTAAAAATGGTATAATTTAGATTTCAAGTCAATTGTAACGTCTAATAAAAGCCCTTTCAGAAGGTGAGCCACATGTGCAAGCTTGAGCAGGACTAGGCAAGTTCATAAAGCTTCCCTATAGAGATGTTTTGCCCTAAA
This sequence comes from Gila orcuttii, assembly GCA_026230005.1. Classification (NCBI taxonomy): domain Eukaryota; kingdom Metazoa; phylum Chordata; class Actinopteri; order Cypriniformes; family Leuciscidae; genus Gila; species Gila orcuttii. The sequence continues at coordinate 1,336,284 of JAPDVR010000017.1, read as the reverse complement.
GGTAATAAATGTGTCTCACCTGCGATCAAAAATGTGAGCTCATCTTATTTAAAGATGATGTGGCTGACACATTTATGATCGTGTCTTCTCACTGAATATGCCATGACCTGAAATGTCTGAATTAAATTTTCTTTACCCTCGCATCCAAAACAAGGACTTTGAATTTGAATTTGACTTTGAATTTGCCATGTAATGTTAAAGTGCCCTTATTATGGTTCCTAATGTTGTTTTATTCTCCTACAATAAGCTTACATGCATCCAAAGTCAAAAAACACGTTAATTTCCTCATAATATCCACTGCACATCAGCTCTTTTCTCTCAGTGTCTGAAACGCTTCGTCTCTCTAAGCTCCGCCTCTCTGAGAGCTGCTCTGCTGTGATTGGTCAGAAAGCAAACACTCATTATCATATCTGAATCTCAGCTCTTGATCACAGTGATACGAACAATAACGATGGCGTGGGTTTTACCGTATCAATCTCATCAAAGTGGATTTGCTTTGTCAGCAGAAAATAGCGTATTCTCGACACGAACAACAGGAACCAAACTCTTCCAGTCTCAGATACACTAGTGTTTGAGGGCGGAGCTAAGAGACACTGCTCAGCCAATCAAGACCATTCATGCAAATTAGTTACAAACCTACGTAGAAATGTTACCGAAGTGAGACTGGAATTGGGTCCAACGGGTCGAAGGTCCAAATGTGAGTTTCAGTGCAGCTTCAAAGTCTCGACACGATCCGGCCGAGGAATAAGAGTCTGATCTAGACAAACCAGCGGACATTTATAACAAAAACCCTACATTGTTTTAGCTTTATTTTTTAATTTTTTTATAAATGGCATTTGACTCAGTCTTTGCATGTTTGCTTTGTAAACACTGTACGTCACACATGACCTTTCAACATGATTACGTAATGTGTGGCGCAAACAAAAATAATGTTTATTTTGTTATAAATGTGTGCTGGTTTGTCTAGATCAGACTCTTATTCCTCGGCTGGATCGTGTCGAGACTTTGAAGCTGCACTGAAACTCACATTTGGACCTTCGACCCGTTGGACTCCATTGAAGTCACTATATGGAGAAAATCCTGGAATGTTTTCCTTAAAAACCTTCATTTCTTTTCCACTGAAGAAAGAAAGACATGAACATCTTGGATTACGTGAGGAGAGTAAATTATCAGGAAATGTTAATTCTGAAGTGAACTACTCCTTTAAGATACTGGCATCAAAACATCCATATGGGTAATCACGACTAGGGGTCGACCGATTATCGGCGCCGATATTGAGCATTTTTATGGTTATCGGTATCGGCCATTTTCAAAACCGATTTGCCGATAAAATAATTTTATTTTGAAATGCGCTGTATTTGGCTCTAACGCAAGCACCTCTGTCGGAACTCACCACTCTGTAGACTAGACCAATGTCCGGCACATCTGATTTGTTGGGAGTCACGAGTCCGGCCAATCAGCGCTAAAGCTGAGGCACTGAAAGTGTTGCACTCTCACACCGAGAGCACTCGCTGACTGGAGCTGCTGCACTGATCACGCATCAGTCTCTCAAAGTTAAGGCAGCAGCAGACTTTGCTGAAGTAGCAATACTTTACTACACTGAAGTTGCAAAACACCTCAATATAACAGGGTCCTGTGATTTCCGCGATGCAGAAAACACGGAAGGAATCGCGGAATCCAGTCATAAAAACGGAATTTACTGTATAAAGCGGATCGTCACGGAATTTGTCAACTTCTTGATGAATTAATAAAAGAACAGGTCAGTACAAATCAAATTGAATGTCAAACCGCAAACCGTTATTTAAATATGAATCCTGCGTGTCTCTAAATGAATGGCGCAGACGCGTGATCATTACCACACACACACACACAGGAGCACGGGTGACACTTGCGCGGTTTTCAGCCTCAGCCGCATCATTATATGAGAACATGATTGCATAAACATCATCTCCAGAGCCGCTTAGTCACTTCATGAGCTTTTTAATGCTTCAACTGAGAAAAGTTATCGTCATATCCATAGGGTCATATCATAAACACACAGAAACTCAAAGATCTCAACGGCAACCCGTCAAAATAAAAGTTCGGTTTTTCATAGGGCCCTAAAAATTTAATTTGTGTTAAACTGTAAATAAATTGAATTGTTTGATAATTTCAATTAATTAGAAATGCTTTTTTTATTACTAAAATTTAATTTTACCATTAAAATAGTCTTTAAGTTTTACAAAATGTTTACAGAATGCTGCTGGGTGCTCCCTGAATTTTTTTTATAGTTATTATTATTAATAATGTTATTAATAATGTTATTATTAACAGTTCTCAGATTTAAAGATATGTTTAAAATCATTTAAAGAAAGTTCTGTAAAAACCCTTTGTTATTCTTAATTTTGACATTAACTTACATTTTTACACCAGACATAGGCTATATCGGTTCAAAATATCGGTTATCGGTCTACTTGATCTGTAATCGGTATCAGCATCGGCCCTGAAAATCACATATCGGTCGACCCCTAATCACGACCCATAAATACGTCTTGCAGGCGTAAATAAAACAACAGAGGATACCTGGGGATTAAATTCAATTAAATTATTACAGCCTCTGCTATAGCATTATCTGTTTATAAAATTGATAACGAAAAAATTATCGTTTAGGAACCGGTATCGAGTATTTCTCGAGTTTTTCTTAACGATACCCAGCCCTACAACCCATAAATACGTCTTTAAAATAACAGAGGCTGAATCTTATTTTCAGAATTTAAATGTAAACGCTTTTATCCAAAGCGACTTACATTGCATTTCAATGTACACATTTACATTCCTATTAGTTCTTGCTTTCCCTGGGAATCGAACCCATGACCTTGGCATTGCAAGCGCCAACGCTCTACTGTTTGAGCGACAGGAAAGCTTTAATTTGTTAAATTTTCTTTAATCATGCAGACTATTCATTGTTTTGTTGAACCACACTTTTTATTTACCCTTTTTCTTTCTTTCTTTTTTTCTGTTAACCCCCCAGAGGATACCTAGGGACCCAACTTAGCCTCTTTCCTCTTTGGACGAGGTGGGGGATTGGAAGCAAAACAAAACACAGCTGTGACTCGGTGTCAGTGTGTGTGTGTGAGAGAGAGTCAAGACACACCCGAGTGTTTTCCTCCACACATTGAAGGGCCACTTCCGCTCTCCAGCTTCACGGATCACGTTTAACTCCCAATTTCCTCCCAGGTTCGTCCCAGCGGCCCACTTTACCCCCGCCTCCCCCTCAGCGCTGGACACACTCGCCCTGAACTTTCACCCCCCCCCCCCGTCTAAACTTATCCAACACCCACCAGGCCGAACCACAGCCTCAGAAGTGGGATTGACCTCTGGGAAACTCTGATCCACTTTCCCAACACACACTTCCTTTCACAAGAGTCTCTGCATGGGAATCACACTGGGACGCTGCAATGATGCAACTTTACATTTATAACATGTGGGCTGGACTCTGAAGTACAAAAGCAAGACAAAATGTAGGCAGCTGGATTTATATTATCGCATTTCCATTTCTGCATCGAGCTTCTGAAGATGTTTTTCTTTTTTATATAATATTCCCACCAAAAAAAGTGTCTAATTTGGTCCTGTAGAGCTTAAAAAAAGCAGAATACGAACTTTCTCATTTAGCTGCAGTGTATGGAAATTGTATGAAAATTAAAACTTGAGGAAGTGTTACACAAAATGTAGGCAGCTGGATTTATATTAGGGTTGCAACAGATCGCGGTTCGGCACGCGTGTGATTCACTGATTAATTGCTAAATTTAACCATCATAGAGTGAAAGTATATAATTTGGAAGTGTTTTGTCTTGCCAATTTACACATTCAAACAATTTTTAAACTCGGAAGAAGAGGCGAAAATGGGGACGCGCACACAGAGAGAGAGAGAGAGAGAGAGAGAGAGAGAGAGAGAGAGAGAGAGAGAGAGAGAGAGAGAGAGAGAGAGAGAGAGAGAGAGAGAGAGAGAGAGAGAGAGAGAGAGAGAGAGAGAGAGAGAGATGCTGTTCTTCTGCTTACCAAAGCTAAATGCAGCTTTGGTAAGCAGAAGAGACTTCTTTTAAAAACAAAAAATCATACCAATCCCAAACTTTTGAACGCCAGTGGATATATTATTATTACACTATAATATATTATAATGCAACTTTTTGTGATTAACAGTTATTAGAAAAATGACAGTCACTACCACAGTTTGCTATGGCAGATATTTAACGGAGAAACAGATCCGGTCTGCGTAGAGTCAATTCCACAGAGCTCGCTTGAGAGAAGTCAAGACTGCACATACTTTAAGAAACAAGTCAGTGAACATTACAGTATTTTGAAAGCATTTTCCCCCCCGGGAAAGTCAATGACGGTGCGCTGAAAACACTTCCTCAAAGGAACCGTTTGGCTCAAACATCAACGTATACTGTAACATATACTGTACTCTGCGAGAGATAGAAAACTTGTGATTTTTTGCATATACATTATATAGATTCACAATGGTCAACCTTTGGGCTGATTAAGTGGCACTATCTCTCAATTTGGAAAACGAGGTTTGACAGTTTTTCACCAGACTACAGAATAAGGCAAACAGTTTGAAACGCCAAAATCATTCTTGGCAAAATGGATGCAAACAATTGAGATTGGAATATTCTGCTTTGCCAGGTTACAGAATATTAGATTTGATTATGGCACATCTGAAAAATGTCACAATCAGATCTCTTCCAACCTCACTGGTTCTGTTGACCACATACAGTCAAAACAAAATATATCCAGACTCCTTCAACATTTCTCACATTATCACAGTTTATTCACTATAGTTTAGAAAATGGTAATAAAATCTGACAAGAACTCAGTTGATATTTCACTGGTTTTGTCCGTCCTTCTGTTAGACTCTCACACATGAATTATGTTGAATATCTGTCAGCTGTTAAATTTAACTACACAATTAGATAATACCAGTTTAGCTCAACCAATTACCAAGCAATGCTTCATGTTGTTCAGTCTGTGGTGTAAAAAGGTGCATTAGTTATTAAAGAAAAAACACTTCAGCAAAACATGATCAGCTCAAAGTGTCCGAATCATTTTTGGTCACAAATTTGTATAAATTTTACACTGTATGAAGAATTATTGGGTATAATATGTCACAGTTTACTTTATTTTGCTCTCCTCACTTACATAAATGAACTATAGTGTTCTGCACACACTAGTAAGAAAATATAAAAAATTATATCTGGTGCCTGAATAATTTTTTGAATAATACATAGTTTGACTATGTACTTGTTTTATGTGAATAAAAGCCTGAATTAAATCTGTTCCTCCATATAAAGACTAAACAGTTCGATTCGTATGGATTTATTTCACAATCTCTTTATGAACTTTGAAGATCTGATTGAGTGGACTTTGCATGCTTTTGGGTGAAAAGCCATTTGATATAAAGATAATGGAGAATGTACTTGGTGTAACTTACGGTCAGTGTCTAATCTGATAATACGGTGTCAAAACAAAAATAAAGAAATAATAAACTGACACGTTCCACTATATCAGAGCTATAAAGGGTTTAAGGTTGTAAAGTCATCTTAGCGGCATTAGTGAGTGATGTAATCCATAACAATGACTTATGAATCTGGCACAGAAAGGGTTAACAGCTGGTAATCTCACTCAAACCACAACACACACGCACGCTGGAGGATGCTGACGTCACTTGACGAGTATGGGATCAATTAAAACACACACACACACACACAACAGACCCTTATGGTCTGAAACTTTTCCTCTCATCATTCTCTTTCAAGAGCTAAATAAGGAAATATGGTCAAATGAACTCCAACGTCAGTTCATCTCACACACACACACATCTAAAAACGTGTGGAGAGTCGAGATCTCCAACAGCAAAGTCATAAAGTGCCTGTAATCCTGACAAACACTAGTTATTATAACAACCCTGGGTTTAATTAAAAGTTTCCTCTAAAGCGCTCTAGCAGAAAATAACGCCTTCTTACATATTCCACTCAACTGGAGGTTTTACTAAATACACAGTTAACGGACAACGGTCAATGACCAAAGTGTGTGTTGATCGTTTAAGAAGCGTTATTGTGAATATAGCTATATGGAATAGAATGAATGGTGTGTGTGTGTGTGTGTGTGTGTGCGCACACTGGGCAATTACAGCAGTTGTTAGTTGTCATTTCAACACAGTTTCAACATTGAAACATCATTTAATTTGGTCATTCCGTGTCAAATCAACCAAATATCGGAAACTTCGAAACCCAGATCTGGCTTACTTTGCACCCAACTGATACTTGCACTTATAGAGGAATATCTGAAGAATAAATAATGTTTAAACTACTAATGTATCTTGTTTCCCTCTATCAGAAGAATTGCATAAAACACACCAATCTCTGTGTAGAAATAAAATAATGATGCCGGCATCTTTTTAGATCCCAGTAATTTGGCTCCAAATCTCAGATGAAAATTGTCATTTTGACCCTCCTCTACAATATAGTGGATTACTCAGTAAATATACATCTGTGACATTTAATATTTGGGCTTTCTGCTTAATTTATGTATTTCTTTCACCAGACTAAAATTATCGAAATAAAAGCTGAAATTTTGACGATCTGTATTAAAAGTAACGTTGAAACAAATTAATTTGCAAAATGGAAACAAAACAATGATCCATGAAATGCAGGCTGGTTATATTCGGTATGTATTGTTGCTTTGAAGGTTACGACATACACAAATATTAAACACATTTTAATTAAAAACTTTACTATCTTTAACGAATTAATTGCCACCCTTTCACTGGAATATATATCCTGACATAACGGAAATGTGCTGTGTAGAAAATAAGCTGTGATTGGATTCTCGCCATAATAGAACGTGGTTCTGACCAATCAGAACTCAGGAGTGGAGCTCTGCTGGCTCCTGATTGGCCAATACAATGTTCCTAACGTTCCAAGCCACAACAGAAAACTCAAAGAGACTAAATAAATATAGCCTATTACATAAATAAAAACAAGCCTTATAAAAACAGTTTAAAAAAAAAATCCTTGTCGCAATCCCTGTCATGACACACACACACACTAGTTTACGTTCACAGGGAAAACCCTTTCTAAACAAAACTGGTTGTTGATTTTGCAAAAGGCTGATTAGTGGACACTGCAAACTGATCAATAAAGCGCTGTCAGCTAATGCAAATCAATAATCAGCTTCACTGCAAACATGATCACTACAGAACAAACTGCATTTTATCAAATGAACATTTTCACTTTTGGAACCCGATTTCTGCCACATAAGAAACAAATCAAAAGTCATAATTATGATGGGCTATAAATAGTCCAAATCATGAGGTTATAGTCGAAATTGACAAGTCATAATTATGAGATGAAATTATGACATATTATGAGTCATAATAATTGAGATAATAGTCGAAATTATGACTTACTAAATCACACTTAGGATTAAGTCATAGTTATGAGAATAAAGTTGAAATTAAGATAAGTCATAAATTCGATTTATGTGAATTTCGATTTCCAATATAATCATTTCGAATGTTCGTCTCCTAAAATTATAAGGTAGTAACTCATGTCATAATTATTAGATGAAATTATGACAAAAAACTAAATTATGTCATACCAAGTCATAATAATTGAGATAAAAGTCGAAATTACGATTTACTAAATCACAATTAGGATTAAGTCATAGTTATGAGAATAAATTTGAAATTGAGATCAAAGTCATAAACTCAATTTATGTGAATTTCGAATTTTCATCTAATTATGACATATGTTAATTTCACCTTTTTGTCATAATTATGAGACGAAATTATGACAAATCTAAATTGTTATACTAAGTCATATTTTTACTGCCATAACTACTAGATTATGAGAATAAAATTGAAATCGAGAAAAATAATTTAGATTTCGTATGTAACCGTTTCGAATTTCCATCTCCTAATTATAACGTAGAGTGTCATAATTTCACCTTTTTGTCATAATAATAAACTATTTTCTAATATGGGCTTCCATAATTCGGTTGTTCACAGAAGGAATTGGAAGTGAAGCGAGTGACTGAAGCGAGTTCACACCTGATTGAGATCCTGGTCCGTCAGCAGATGCAGTTCTCGAGGCTTGAAGCAGTTCTGACATTTGCTTTTGTTGAAAATGTTCGCTTGAAATTTCCTACACGTGTTTTCTTTTGCACTCGACATCGTATTCCTCTGTTTGTGCGCGTCTCAAAATCCCAACATCGGAAAGAAGGCAGAAGACAGTAATAATCCCGATGCTCTTTCATCCGATTCTTGACATGCAGAACATAATCAGCAGCTTTTTAACACCTCGATATCTCCTTTCTTCGCTGACTAGTCCAACAACAACAGCAGCAGAATGTATAGTTTATATAAGCAGATCTCTAGTTAATGATGTGGTTGAGTTCATGGCCTGCCTCACAAAGCGACTCTCTAATCTCATTTCTGCGCGAATCAATGCTGGAATTGTGCAAGCGGTAAACAAAGCGATTATTTCATGTGTTCCTCAGGGAAAATTAAACTGGATCTTCTAGGAGGTGAAGGAAAAAAAAGGAAAAACTGGAGGTATATCCTGGTTTTTAATCCCAAAGGCAAATTCTCTCTCCGGCTCGAAGTTTAACGTTAGTTAGCGTCAGTTAGCTCGCTAATCAAGCCTCTCCCGCTGCTCGTTTAGCGGAGCTTTTAAAATCCCTCTGTTCGGTGAACCTGACATTTTATCCTCCTCCGGTTCCGTACATGTCTTCTCTCAGACGTTACGGCTCCATGATCTGCGATAAACGCCTGGTTTAAAGGGTTTTCCAGGGCGAACAGGGTCTGTTTTCTCTCCCCTCAGCCGCGCTCGAGCTTTCCCAATGGAGGGAGGTCGCGAGCCGCTGCTGGAATTTCTTCTGATCTCGCGAGAGTTCGGAGCGCGAGAGCAGGACTGATCTCGAGATATCCACCCTGTGGACACTACTGAGTGAGCATGGAGGAATTCTCCCTCAAAAGCGTACAGAAGTCATGATAATAACATACAAATTTAAATTATGAGGAAAACGTTGAAATTATGACATACTAAACCCTAAATATTAGAATTTAAACAAATGGAAAATAGAAAAATTATGGATTTTTATTTTGTCATAATTTCACTTTTCATCTCATGAATATAACTTAGCAAGTCAATTTTGACAATTATGGCTCTTTAAGTCATAATTTCGACTTTTTCTCATAATTTCGACTTAAGTCAAAATTGACTTTTTAAGACACAATTTCGAAATGTTGTCTCATAATTTTAACTGCATTGTATAATTTTTACTTTTATTGTTATAATTAGGACTATTAAATCACAGTTTCGACTTTCAAATGTGATAATTATGACTTTTTAAGTCGACTTTTTTTCTCTTATAATAACTTAGTATTTCATAATTATGACTTTTTATGTCATAATTTCCCTTTTTATCTCATAATATGACTTGTCATAATACAAGTCATATTACTTAGCAAGTCATAATTTTGACTTTTTGTCATAATTATGACTTTTTAAGTCATACTTTCTACTTTTTGTGATATAATTTTGACTTTTCTGTCATAATTGACTTTTTTAAGTCATACTTTCTCATAATTATGCCAGCATTATATAATTTTGATTATAATTATGACTTTTTGTCTCATTTTTTTTTACATAATTATGACTATTTAGTCATAATTTCTACTTTTTGACATAGTTTCAGCATTTATGTCATGATTGACTTTTTAAGTCATACCTGTAGCTAATATCGAATTTTTGTCTCATAATATTGACTTTGCATTATATAATTTTTACTTTTTATGTTATAATTAGGATTATTTAAGTCATAATTTCTACTTTTTGTCTTATAAATTTGACTTACTATGAGAATTTCTGTCATGATTATGACTTTTTAAGTCATACCTGTAGCTAATTTCAACTTTTTGTCTCATAATTATGTCTTAGTGTGTCATAATTATGATTTACCAAAGTGTAAAATTCATAGGAATATACATAAAAATGGGATCTGGAGTAAAAAATAAAAAATAATATACAATTATGCAAATCAAAAATGCAAACCTTTTATTTTCTATAAGGGACAAAACATTTTCGCAAAGCTTCATCTTTGCAGATAACATTCACATCAGTCATTTCAATGCAATATAATATTTGATGAAATATTTATTATTATAAAGTATTTGATGCATGCATTTTCACAACCAAAAAACTCATTAAACTGAACATTAATTTCTTTTTTAAATGGTTTGATCTTTATTCAGTTCCATTCACAAATATATTTTGCTTGAAAAAAGTGTTTGACTTGACAATCCTTTGAAACCCAGTATATATATATATTTTTTTTTTTCATATAATTAATAGGCCTATATATGCATTTTAACAATATTTAACATATGCATTATCAATAAAAAAAGTAGCACAACTAACCAAACTCCTAACCATAACCCTGAATGTGTTTCTATGAAGTCAGTGGTGTGTGTGACATGCATGCCTCTTCACACACACACACACACACACACACACACGAGCTATTAAAAGATGAGTTTCCCGGCTGAATGAACGGAGGACGAGGACTTCAGTCTGTTTAAAAGGAAAGCGACACACATTTGCACTGAACACTGGCTTAACTCTTTACACACACTGTAAGTACACTGAAAATAACACAGATTACGGTCGCCTGCGAGGCTTCCTGCGTTTGACTCTATATATATATATATATATATATATATATATATATAGTGATCTATATATCAGCATTTCAATCAGTGATTCTGCTGCTTGTGTTGGACTGGGAAATGTTGTGTTAAACTTGTTGGTTAAATCATGAAACAATGAGGAACATGATTCTCTCTCCGCATGTCCTAATATGAGCTTCTTCTGTGTGTGTCAGTGTGTATTTATAGAGCATGTCCTCAGACCCACTACTGGAAATACTGACACATGTTACTGTATATATACAGATGAACAGATTTAACTTATGTCCAGTTTTTTGTGATTGTTAACAATCATTTCTCCAAACAAAAGCATTTCATGTTTGGTCAGCATTCAGAATTGTGTTGTTTATATATTAATGCACATGAGACAAACGAAAAGCCATTAACTTTAGTGGTAACACTTTACAATAATGTTCATTAGTTAACATGAACTAAGAATGAACAATACTTCTACAGCATTTATTAATGTTAATTTCAACATTTACTAATACGTTATTAAAATCAAAGGTTGTATTAGTTAACATTAGTTAATGCACTGTGAACTAACATGAACAAACAATGAACAGCTGTATTTTTATTAACTAACATTAACAAATATTAATAAATACTGTAACAAATGTATTGCTCATTGTTAGTTAATAATGTTAACTAATGCACCTTAACTTGTTATCACTTTAGTCAAGTCATTGGTTCAATAACGCTTTAAACAATACGGATGTTTCACAGCAGCTTTACATAAACAGCAAAGTTACAGAATCAATGATGCAAACTTCATCAAATATGAGACAAATTTATACTGTAAAGTAGCACTAAAAATACAATAGTGTCATTGTTCAGATCAATTCAGTTTAATAGTTTAACAATTATGAAATGAATTCATTTCCACTATATAAGCTGCTCTTGGGAAGACAAGTGTGTCATGATTCAGTTCAAGTTTTGTTCTCATAGTGTAATCAAATCGATAATAATACTGAATATCTTTTAACTTTGACGTGGTATTGACAAAAGATGCTCGAAAGTCAATGTTGATTGAGTCCTTTTGAGTTTTACGGTAGAAGGAAAGTCATTCAGGCTTTAAAACAGAACAAATGATGACTGGATTTTCATTTTTGGGTGAACTGTCTCTTTAAATGAAGGCTTTTGAAATAATGATGCATCCTCACACCTTTCAGTGGGCTAATAATTCTTAAATTTGACTTTGCATTATATAATTTTGACATTTTATGTTTTAATCATGACTATTTAAGTCATTTTCCACTTTCAAATGTGATAATTATAACTTTTTAAGTCAACTTTTTTCTCCTAATGACTTAGAATTTAATAATTTTCACTTTTATGTCATAATTTCACATTTCATCTCACAATCGGACTTAAGTCATAATAATACTTTACAAGTCATATTACTTAGCAAGTCATAATTTCTCATAATTCTGACTTTATAAGCAATACTTTCTACTTTTTGTGACATAATCTCGACTTTTATGTCATAATTTACTTTTTAAGTCATAATATTGACCTTTTGTCTCATAATTATGCAAGAATTATATCATTTAGATTTTTTTTAGAAGTCATACTTTCTACTTTCTGTCATAATTTTGACTTTTATATGTCATAATTGTCTAAGTTATAATTTTTATGTCATGATTATGATAAAAGTCATGACTTTTATGACCTTTTGTCTAATAATTATGTCTCAGTGTGTCATCATAAATAATAATTGATAATGATTTACCATGAAATTCAGAGAAATATACATTAAGATGGGATCTGGAGTAAAAAATAACATAAAAAAATATACAGTTTTTACAATTATGCAAATCAAACATGGAAACCTTTTATATTCCATATCGGCCTATAGGCATATTGTAAAGTGTATAAAGCCTGATGAGTGTTTGTCGTGTGTGCAGACGATGGGTGTCCCGGATGTGCTGGTGCTGCCGCTGCTGGTCGTGCTGTTCGCGGGAGTTTACTACGTGTACAACGAGATCATGCGCTTCATGTCCAAGTCCACGGTGCGGAATAAAGTGGTGGTGATCACAGACGCCGTGTCCGGCATGGGCAGTGGTAATGCTGCAGTAATGCTCTATTAATCACATATTCACTGCTAAATTAAACAAAGCCAGTATACTAGCTCTGATAGGCTAATGCTATACCTGAAAGTAAAGGGTCCAAAAAGGGTGTTTTTAAAAGTGACAGAATTTTTTATTTCAATGAAATGAATTTACTATATTTTAGCTTGATAATGTCTCTTATTTAATGTTTTGTATTTTTAGGGGATTTTACTGTACTAACGTATATTTATGCCGTAGCTATAATCCATTTATTCACTTTTTGAGCATTGACCTGTAAGTTAAATTTAATTTCCACGGTCATAAATCTTGAATGCTTTGGAGCAACAGGCTGAAGTTTGATCTCTTTGTAAAGAAGAGACTCGTCAGATTGTATTTCTAAAGTGTTAAAAAGTTTTTAAAAAGTGAACTTAAAATTTTTTATGTTCATTGTGATGTAAAATGCACAAAAATACTATTTTCAAATTTTTATATGAAATATATATATTCCAAAACACGTTTTATTCTAAAACTGTGAGACAATCAAAGCAACTATCTGTTTAAAGTGTGTGTTCTCGAGCGCTACAAATGTGACTTTTTATTTCAGGGCAATTTAAACTTTTTGAATCAATGTTCATGAATTTCTTTTTTGTGTTTAAAACCTTTACCAAGTTTTGTACCATTACGATTTAGTGAAATAAAAATAAATAAAAAAATCGGTCACAAATGACCAAAGAGCACCGGAGGGTGTTACACACTGGCTTTAAGTTTATGCAACTGTACAGTACTGAGAGCAAAGACCTGAAAGAGAGCGGTTTAAGATTAGCAGAAAGCACAGACCACACAAAGCACTGGACTGATAAGAGATGTGAGCTTTCACACACACACACACACACACACACACTGAGGCTGTTGCCTTTACAGGCGTTCGTCTCTGAAAGAAACGAGCAGATAACACCTTTATCATGTTTTTCTTTACCATTTTTGCTCATCCTCCATTATTTCTGTATCTTTAGCCATGTACTTTTATAGGTTTCCATTTGTTAACATCAGTTAACTACATTAGTTACCATGCATGAACTAACAATTAAAAACACTTCTAAAGCATTTATTAAGTACTGTAACAAATATATTGCGCATGTATCGTCTCCCAACTGATGTTGTATGGTCAGTGTGAGCAGACGATGATGCACAAAGTTTGGTGTCAATATGATAAAGCGTTGCAGAGTTACAGCCTCAGATTTGAAGTTATTCGAGAACGATCTAGTCAATCAAAAAGATTGAATACATTTTGGCCAGCATGGTCTGAAGATGATCTGCGACAATTTTTGGTGAAAATCGGACCAATGGTCTAGGAGTTAGACCATTTAATTTTTCCATTTCTCCTGACCAGTAGGTGGCGCTGTGCCGAGACGATGCATGTAGCCTCAGGTCATGCTTATGATGACATTCACCAAGATTTGTCTCAATACGCTAAAGCGTTGCAGAGATATAACCTCGAATCCAATTTGGCGAGCTTTTTGTCAAATCCGTTGGCTTGTTATTCGATAACGGTTGGGTTATTAAAAATCTTTTAGCAACTTTGTGACAGCATGATCTGAAGATGATCTGAGCCAGTTTTATATATATATATAAAAGGTTTATCTGAAGATTCAAAATGGTGGAAACATTTTCATGATGGAAATTTTGTTTCTAGCCCCCCGTTTATGGTTAAAAAGTTATTAGCATAAATGTAAGGGCAAATTTGTACAGTTGATGGCGCTAGAGGGATTGAGTTTGAGACTCCAAAATTGCTGTGGTTCATGCTGAGACTCTCCTCGTTCTGTGCGCCAAATTTCATAATTTTTCCGCCAGCGACTTTATAACGGAAAAAGAAAAAGAAGATGATTTTTTTGGACTCAACTTCATTATAAACAAAAGATGAATTAACTCTTATATGTAAGTAGAATTTTCACTTAAAGTCCCCCTGTGGTGAAAATCCAGTTTTTAATGTTGTTTATGTGTCTATGTGGTGTTTTTAATATGCTTTAAGACAATCCATGTGTAAATTCATAAGTCGACAGCATTGCTGAGTATTTTCTCCTTAAAACTGCAGTGAACCAAAGACAGTCTCAAAAACACGCTTTGAAATCGCTGGTGTTTCTGACGTCACAAACTACCTTGTAACCAATCAGATCAACGTGTGATCGTCAACGAGTGGATCTC
The DNA here is from genome assembly GCA_026230005.1 of Gila orcuttii. Classification (NCBI taxonomy): domain Eukaryota; kingdom Metazoa; phylum Chordata; class Actinopteri; order Cypriniformes; family Leuciscidae; genus Gila; species Gila orcuttii. The sequence continues at coordinate 1,321,284 of JAPDVR010000017.1, read as the reverse complement.
TGAGTGAGTGAGTGAGTGGAGGCGGGGCTCATTTGCATATTCATAGAACTGCGTATACTAAATGAGGCAAGGTGAAACTACCTTTTAACGTTTTAAAGAAAAAGATCCGGCCCACATCCGGTACGCGTGGGATCCACATGTGGGCCGGATCTGGGCCGACACTGTTGCTGTCTGCGGAGCCGATGGTGTCAGCTTGTTTGAGTGTCTGCTCTGTATTCTCCAGTGTTTCCTCTGATTGTCTGTCTGTTGGTCTGGTGTTGTTCAGAATGTGCCAGACTGTTCCACGCCGGCGGGGCGAGGCTGGTTCTGTGCGGGCCCAGCTGGGACAAACTCGAGTCTCTGTACGACTCGCTGGGCAGTGGATCAGACCCCAGTAACGTGAGTATGAAAGTACAGCAAAAAACTCAATCTTAAAGGGAGAGCTCATCCAAAAATGAAAATTAGCCCATGATTTACTCACCCTCATCCTAGGTGTATATGACATTCTTCAAATGAGCACAATCGGAGTTATATTAAAGGAGGAGGTGGAGCACGTTTATGATGGACAGATGCACTTTTATGATGGATAGATGCACTTTTATGATGGACAGATGCACTTTTATGATGGACAGATGCACTTTTATGATGGACAGATGCACTTTTATGATGGATAGATACACTTTTATGATGGACAGATGCACTTTTATGATGGATAGATGCACTTTTATGATGGACAGATGCACTTTTATGATAGATAGATACACTTTTATGATGGACAGATGCACTTTTATGATGGACAGATGCACTTTTATGATGGACAGATGCACTTTTATGATGGACAGATGCACTTTTATGATGGATAGATGCACTTTTATGATGGACAGATGCACTTTTATGATGGACAGATGCACTTTTATGATGGACAGATGCACTTTTATGATGGACAGATGCACTTTTATGATGGATAGATACACTTTTATGATGGATAGATACACTTTTATGATGGATAGATGCACTTTTATGATGGACAGATGCACTTTTATGATGGATAGATACACTTTTATGATGGACAGATGCACTTTTATGATGGATAGATGCACTTTTATGATGGACAGATGCACTTTTATGATGGACAGATGCACTTTTATGATGGACAGATGCACTTTTATGATGGACAGATGCACTTTTATGATGGATAGATACACTTTTATGATGGACAGATGCACTTTTATGATGGATAGATACACTTTTATGATGGATAGATACACTTTTATGATGGATAGATGCACTTTTATGATGGACAGATGCACTTTTATGATGGACAGATGCACTTTTATGATGGATAGATGCACTTTTATGATGGACAGATGCACTTATGATGGATAGATGCACTTTTATGATGGATAGATGCACTTTTATGATGGATAGATGCACTTTTATGATGGACAGATGCACTTTTATGATGGACAGATGCACTTTTATGATGGATAGATGCACTTTTATGATGGACAGATGCACTTATGATGGATAGATGCACTTTTATGATGGACAGATGCACTTTTATGATGGATAGATACACTTTTATGATGGACAGATGCACTTTTATGATGGACAGATGCACTTTTATGATGGATAGATGCACTTTTATGATGGATAGATACACTTTTATGATGGACAGATGCACTTTTATGATGGAAAGATACACTTTTATGATGGACAGATGCACTTTTATGATGGACAGATGCACTTTTATGATGGACAGATGCACTTTTATGATGGATAGATACACTTTTATGATGGATAGATGCACTTTTATGATGGACAGATTCACTTTTATGATGGACAGATGCACTTTTATGATGGATAGATGCACTTTTATGATAGACAGATGCACTTATGATGGACAGATGCACTTTTATGATGGATAGATGCACTTTTATGATAGATGCACTTTTATGATGGATAGATGCACTTTTATGATGGACAGATGCACTTTTATGATGGATAGATGCACTTTTATGATGGACAGATGCACTTATGATGGATAGATGCACTTTTATGATGGACAGATGCACTTTTATGATGGATAGATGCACTTTTATGATGGACAGATGCACTTTTATGATGGATAGATACACTTTTATGATGGACAGATGCACTTTTATCACAGATAGATGCACTTTTATGATGGACAGATTCACTTTTATGATGGACAGATGCACTTTTATGATGGATAGATGCACTTTTATGATGGACAGATGCACTTATGATGGATAGATGCACTTTTATGATGGATAGATGCACTTTTATGATGGACAGATGCACTTTTATGATGGACAGATGCACTTTTATGATGGATAGATGCACTTTTATGATGGACAGATTCACTTTTATGATGGACAGATGCACTTTTATGATGGATAGATGCACTTTTATGATAGACAGATGCACTTATGATGGATAGATGCACTTTTATGATGGATAGATGCACTTATGATGGATAGATGCACTTATGATGGACAGATGCACTTATGATGGACAGATGCACTTTTATGATGGACAGATGCACTTATGATGGACAGATGCACTTATGATGGATAGATGCACTTTTATGATGGACAGATGCACTTTTATGATGGATAGATGCACTTATGATGGATAGATGCACTTTTATGATGGACAGATGCACTTTTATGATGGATAGATGCACTTATGATGGATAGATGCACTTTTATGATGGATAGATGCACTTATGATGGACAGATGCACTTATGATGGACAGATGCACTTTTATGATGGACAGATGCACTTATGATGGACAGATGCACTTATGATGGATAGATGCACTTTTATGATGGACAGATGCACTTTTATGATGGATAGATGCACTTATGATGGATAGATGCACTTTTATGATGGACAGATGCACTTTTATGATGGACAGATGCACTTTTATGATGGACAGATGCACTTTTATGATGGATAGATGCACTTTTATGATGGACAGATGCACTTTTATGATGGATAGATACACTTTTATGATGGACAGATGCACTTTTATCACAGATAGATGCACTTTTATGATGGACAGATTCACTTTTATGATGGACAGATGCACTTTTATGATGGATAGATGCACTTTTATGATGGACAGATGCACTTATGATGGATAGATGCACTTTTATGATGGATAGATGCACTTTTATGATGGACAGATGCACTTTTATGATGGACAGATGCACTTTTATGATGGATAGATGCACTTTTATGATGGACAGATTCACTTTTATGATGGACAGATGCACTTTTATGATGGATAGATGCACTTTTATGATAGACAGATGCACTTATGATGGATAGATGCACTTTTATGATGGATAGATGCACTTATGATGGATAGATGCACTTATGATGGACAGATGCACTTATGATGGACAGATGCACTTTTATGATGGACAGATGCACTTATGATGGACAGATGCACTTATGATGGATAGATGCACTTTTATGATGGACAGATGCACTTTTATGATGGATAGATGCACTTATGATGGATAGATGCACTTTTATGATGGACAGATGCACTTTTATGATGGACAGATGCACTTTTATGATGGATAGATGCACTTATGATGGATAGATGCACTTTTATGATGGATAGATGCACTTATGATGGACAGATGCACTTTTATGATGGACAGATGCACTTTTATGATGGATAGATGCACTTTTATGATAGACAGATGCACTTATGATGGATAGATGCACTTTTATGATGGATAGATGCACTTATGATGGATAGATGCACTTATGATGGACAGATGCACTTATGATGGACAGATGCACTTTTATGATGGACAGATGCACTTATGATGGACAGATGCACTTATGATGGATAGATGCACTTTTATGATGGACAGATGCACTTTTATGATGGATAGATGCACTTATGATGGATAGATGCACTTTTATGATGGACAGATGCACTTTTATGATGGACAGATGCACTTTTATGATGGATAGATGCACTTATGATGGATAGATGCACTTTTATGATGGATAGATGCACTTATGATGGACAGATGCACTTTTATGATGGACAGATGCACTTTTATGATGGATAGATGCACTTTTATGATGGATAGATGCACTTTTATGATGGATAGATACACTTTTATGATGGACAGATGCACTTTTATCACAGATAGATGCACTTTTATGATGGACAGATTCACTTTTATGATGGACAGATGCACTTTTATGATGGATAGATGCACTTTTATGATGGACAGATGCACTTATGATGGATAGATGCACTTTTATGATGGATAGATGCACTTTTATGATGGACAGATGCACTTTTATGATGGACAGATGCACTTTTATGATGGACAGATGCACTTTTATGATGGATAGATGCACTTTTATGATGGACAGATTCACTTTTATGATGGACAGATGCACTTTTATGATGGATAGATGCACTTTTATGATAGACAGATGCACTTATGATGGATAGATGCACTTTTATGATGGATAGATGCACTTATGATGGATAGATGCACTTATGATGGACAGATGCACTTATGATGGACAGATGCACTTTTATGATGGACAGATGCACTTATGATGGACAGATGCACTTATGATGGATAGATGCACTTTTATGATGGACAGATGCACTTTTATGATGGATAGATGCACTTATGATGGATAGATGCACTTTTATGATGGACAGATGCACTTTTATGATGGACAGATGCACTTTTATGATGGATAGATGCACTTATGATGGATAGATGCACTTTTATGATGGATAGATGCACTTATGATGGACAGATGCACTTATGATGGACAGATGCACTTTTATGATGGACAGATGCACTTTTATGATGGATAGATGCACTTATGATGGATAGATGCACTTTTATGATGGACAGATGCACTTTTATGATGGACAGATGCACTTTTATGATGGATAGATGCACTTTTATGATAGACAGATGCACTTATGATGGATAGATGCACTTTTATGATGGATAGATGCACTTATGATGGATAGATGCACTTATGATGGATAGATGCACTTATGATGGACAGATGCACTTATGATGGACAGATGCACTTTTATGATGGACAGATGCACTTTTATGATGGATAGATGCACTTATGATGGATAGATGCACTTTTATGATGGACAGATGCACTTTTATGATGGACAGATGCACTTTTATGATGGATAGATGCACTTTTATGATAGACAGATGCACTTATGATGGATAGATGCACTTTTATGATGGATAGATGCACTTATGATGGATAGATGCACTTATGATGGACAGATGCACTTATGATGGACAGATGCACTTATGATGGACAGATGCACTTATGATGGACAGATGCACTTATGATGGATAGATGCACTTTTATGATGGACAGATGCACTTTTATGATGGATAGATGCACTTATGATGGATAGATGCACTTTTATGATGGACAGATGCACTTTTATGATGGACAGATGCACTTTTATGATGGATAGATGCACTTATGATGGATAGATGCACTTTTATGATGGATAGATGCACTTATGATGGACAGATGCACTTTTATGATGGACAGATGCACTTTTATGATGGATAGATGCACTTTTATGATGGATAGATGCACTTTTATGATGGATAGATACACTTTTATGATGGACAGATGCACTTTTATCACAGATAGATGCACTTTTATGATGGACAGATTCACTTTTATGATGGACAGATGCACTTTTATGATGGATAGATGCACTTTTATGATGGACAGATGCACTTATGATGGATAGATGCACTTTTATGATGGATAGATGCACTTTTATGATGGACAGATGCACTTTTATGATGGACAGATGCACTTTTATGATGGACAGATGCACTTTTATGATGGATAGATGCACTTTTATGATGGACAGATTCACTTTTATGATGGACAGATGCACTTTTATGATGGATAGATGCACTTTTATGATAGACAGATGCACTTATGATGGATAGATGCACTTTTATGATGGATAGATGCACTTATGATGGATAGATGCACTTATGATGGACAGATGCACTTATGATGGACAGATGCACTTTTATGATGGACAGATGCACTTATGATGGACAGATGCACTTATGATGGATAGATGCACTTTTATGATGGACAGATGCACTTTTATGATGGATAGATGCACTTATGATGGATAGATGCACTTTTATGATGGACAGATGCACTTTTATGATGGACAGATGCACTTTTATGATGGATAGATGCACTTATGATGGATAGATGCACTTTTATGATGGATAGATGCACTTATGATGGACAGATGCACTTATGATGGACAGATGCACTTTTATGATGGACAGATGCACTTTTATGATGGATAGATGCACTTATGATGGATAGATGCACTTTTATGATGGACAGATGCACTTTTATGATGGACAGATGCACTTTTATGATGGACAGATGCACTTTTATGATGGACAGATTCACTTTTATGATGGACAGATGCACTTTTATGATGGATAGATGCACTTTTATGATAGACAGATGCACTTATGATGGACAGATGCACTTTTATGATGGATAGATGCACTTTTATGATAGATGCACTTTTATGATGGATAGATGCACTTTTATGATGGATAGATGCACTTTTATGATGGACAGATGCACTTATGATGGATAGATGCACTTTTATGATGGACAGATGCACTTTTATGATGGATAGATGCACTTTTATGATGAACAGATGCACTTTTATGATTGATAGATGCACTTTTATGATAGATGCACTTTTATGATGGATAGATGCACTTTTATGATGGATAGATGCACTTTTATGATGGATAGATGCACTTTTATGATGGACAGATGCACTTTTATGATGGATAGATGCACTTTTATGATGGACAGATGCACTTTTATGATGGATAGATGCACTTATGATGGATAGATGCACTTTTATGATGGACAGATTCACTTTTATGATGGACAGATGCACTTTTATGATGGATAGATGCACTTTTATGATGGACAGATGCACTTTTATGATGGATAGATGCACTTATGATGGATAGATGCACTTTTATGATGGATAGATGCACTTTTATGATGGACAGATGCACTTATGATGGATAGATGCACTTTTATGATGGACAGATGCACTTTTATGATGGATAGATGCACTTTTATGATGGACAGATGCACTTTTATGATGGATAGATGCACTTTTATGATGGACAGATGCACTTTTATGATGGATAGATGCACTTTTATGATGGATAGATGCACTTTTATGATGGACAGATTCACTTTTCACTTTTTGGGTGAACTAACCCTTAAACATGAGACCTGAAGCGCATAAACGGCTTCACATTCTCACTTTGATCACGCGGTCTCTTCACTCTCAGGGTTTTTCTAGTTCAAACCGTGTCTGTGTCTGTGTCTGTGTCTCTGTCAGCGTTTCTTCCTCTGTCGTGAACAATGGCAGGATTTCCTGACAGCTGAATGTCCACGAGTCTCGAAACGCTGTTCCTCTCCGCTGCGTCACAAACAACATGTTGAGCATTTATTATGCCAAAATCACACTGCCACGAGCAATGGCTACACTTTCAAAAGCTATTAAAAAGTAAAACCTATTAAATTATGACTGCAGTGTATAAAGACATTAATTATTAAAAACACTTACTGCTAACATGATCAAAGAACACAGCAGAAAATAATATTGCTCCAGTAAAGATATATAAATATTTAAGAAAATAAGTATTTTCATTTTTTAAGTTTCTAATATACAGTATAATATATATATTTTTTGTCAAAATATTTATTTATCAAAATAAATAAATATTAAATGTAATATATATCACTGTACAAAAGTTTGGGGTTGGTAATTTTTTTTTAATGTTTTTGAAAGAAGCTGCTTCTGAAGTCTCTTATTTGATCAAAAATGCAGTAAAAACTGTAATATTGTGAAATGTTTAGAACTGTTTTCTATTTTACTATATTTTAAAATGTAATTTGTTATTGAAAATTTTATTTCTCATATTACTGACCCCAAATATAATTCTAATTCAAAGATAATCTGGTTTCCTCCTATATCTCTCCTCCGTTTCACAGACTTTCACACCGAAGCTGGTTCTGCTGGACTTCAGCGATACGGAGAGCCTCTCGGACTCGGTCGCGGAGATCTGCGAGTGTTACGGGTGTGTGGACGTGCTGATCTGCAACAGCAGCATGAAGGTCAAAGCACCCGTGCAGGATCTTTCCCTAGAGATGGACAAAACCGTCATGGATGTCAACTACTTCGGGCCCATCACGCTGGCCAAAGGTACACTGCAAAAAATTCTCGTAATTATAACGGTAAAAGACTGTAGAAATGCTAAGGTGAAAAACTGTTAAAGGTGCTCTAAGCGATGTCACACGTTTTTTAGGCCAAAACATTTTTTGTCACATACAGCAAACATCTCCTCACTATCCGCTAGCTGCCTGTCCCCTGAACACACTGTAAAAAGACGCGGTCTCTGCACACACCCCAGGCTCCACAAACGGTAACAAAAACAAACTGGGCTTACCCGCACCACGAAACATAACAAACTGTTCCAGCCAATAACCGACAAGAAGAATTTGGGGGTGGGGTTTGGGGGGTTAGTGCGTGGATGAGGAGGAGGGAGGGTCTAGCTAGCCTCCGTTTTGTTTGACAATACTTTAAACGTCAACAAGAAGTGACGTCACCCGACATCGCTTGGAGCACCTTTAATTGGTTAACAGAACGTTTACGGTGAATAACTGTGATAGATCTAACCATATACATGTAATGTAATTTTACAGTAAAATACCGTTAAATTTAGTTTTTGGAAGTGAAATAAGAACATAGTTTTTTAAATTTCATGTGTGTTACCATGATGGTGTTTAGTGTTTGTGTGAATGAGACTGAGCAGCTTATACATATCCGTATTAACTTTCTTGTGAAAAAAGCTGCTTTGATTCATCATGTGACTCTAATCACAGCTGTGATTGGTGATTGTCAGTGTATTATAATGGTACAAAACAGATATTAGTAGGTTGGTAAATTAATATTATATCAGTGAAATAAGTTTTTTTACGGTAAACTTAAGTTATGTCTGTAAAACCTAAAATGTTCCTACGGTAAATTTTTACGGTAAATTTCTGGCATCCACAGCTGCCGTTTTTTTACCGTAATTTTAACTGATTTTTTTTTTACAGTGTAGAGCGAGGAACATGGCCACCGTTTACTGGTGGAAAGGATGATAAAAAGAGCTGCTTGTTTTTGTTGCAGGCGTCCTGCCATCGATGATCACTAGACGGACCGGTCAATTTGTGTTGGTCAACAGCATCCAAGGGAAACTGGCTCTTCCGTTCCGAACCTGCTGTAAGAGTCACTGAACATGAACACCGTTTACATGAAGCACATGCATTTCTGCCAGTAGAGTCTTTCCTTAAAGTCCCCCTGTAGGCAATCATTTTATCCCTTAAAACTCATCTTTGATCACCAAAATGACATTTAAACGTTTTTTCTTTGAAAAACAATGCTTTAAAATATCTTGAATGTAACTCGACACCCTTGCCTCATATAGTATGCGCAGTTCTATGAATACGCAAATGAGCCCTGCCTCCACTCACTCACTCAGCTCAGAGATCCACTCGTTGACAATCACACGTTGATCTGATTGGTTACAAGGTAGTTTGTGACGTCAGAAACACCAGCGATTTCAAAGCGTGTTTTTGAGACTGGCTTTGGTTCACTGCAGTTTTAAGGAGAAAATACTCAGCAATGCTGTCGACTTGTGAATTTTTACACATGATTTGTTTTAACCAGTGCTTGAAGTCGGAAAAAAAGGTGCCGGTACTCTCTTGCATTGCCAAATCATGACATTTGAGATTCCTACAGTGAAAAACAAAACTTGAAGATATTGCTGGAACAACAACAATTTATTGTTATTTATTAACATAAATGCATTTAAACAAGTCGTGTGTGTGTGTGTGAGTGAGAGTGAGTGAGTGTGTGTGTGTGTGTGTGTGTGTGTGTGTGTGTGTGTGTGTGTGTGTGTGTGTGTGTGTGTGTGGGTGCGTGCGTGCGTGTGTGTGTGCAAACCTCTTTTGACGTGTCTGGCTCTGGCACACGCGTTCTTTTAGTATCTTTCTGAAGCCAGGCAAACACAATGACTTACAAACTCAACACACTTCTTTTTAGTTTCTAGGTTTTCAATTTCAGCAGTGAAAAATCTGTTACGGTCAGGCATACAGCTTTATTAAACTAGTGTCCGTTGAGAAGCGAGCTTCTGATAGGGTGGGCAGACCTCTTGCCTTTACGTGATTCGTCAAGATCTGAAGTAAGTCCCGCAATGCCCTCTGGGTAGTGTAGTTTATGTAACGTTAGGTCATTACCAATCTTTCTGACACTGACGCTTTTTCTGTCAGAGGTCGAGTAGCGGCTACATGCGAGAAGTAGCGGTACACAAGAAAAAGTGCAGGTACGCTTAAGATTAAAATGTAGAAGTGCCGGTACTGCGTACTGGTGAGTACCGCCCCACTTCAAGCACTGGTTTTAACACATATTAAAAACAACACAGACATATAAACAACATTAACGAAGTGAAACGCTTCTGGAACAAGAACAAATGTGGGCGGGGCTTGATTGTGTCCGTGGGGAATTGCTTGGATGGTTGTGGTTTGCTATTGGCTGATCTCATGTGAGTGACAGGTTGCCCCGCCCACATCATCAGAGAAGGGAAGAGATGCTGCTGTTATTCTGATTCAAGATTACCAAGAACATTAATGATGTGCACAGATAAATCATTTATAATAAACACTGTAATATTCCATAAAAATAAAAAGAATAGTCAATTTTGATTTCTGCTCAAATGTGTGTTGAAGACGCTGCCTCCAAGCATGCGGTCCAGGCGTTCTTTGACTGTCTGAGAGCGGAGGTGGAGGAGTACGGGATCTCCGTCAGCACCATCAGCCACACCTTCATTAACGCCACGCCCACGGAAGCCCCGCCCACCAAAGCCCCGCCCACCAACCCCCTCTGGGCCTGTGAGTAAAGCGTCCGTCACTGACTCACTGTCGAGCAGCAGCAGGAACATACAATTACCTGAAGTTAGTTGTTCAGTTTTGTAAAGTAAAAATGCTGGCATACACCCTTGGGTACACCTGGTTCCTGACGCACCTTTGCTGAAAATGAACAAGAATTGAGTCACGCACCTTCTGTTGGTTACACACCTTCAAAAACACAGTGAACAAGATT